>JAFIDM010009631.1:315457241-315477510 GCA_023159025.1 Thereuonema tuberculata | reverse complement strand
TATGATCTTAGGACCATTTGTACTTTTACATAATTCCATAAGATGACTAAGCTCTTGATTAATAAAGGCTACAGAATAATATTTCCATTACAAAGGAAAGCAGGAAGATTTATCACTTGCAATGAATTTTAGGAAAATTATTCTGATATAATTTTTGAATACAACACAATTAACTCTATGAATTCTGCAAGGAAAAAATCTATTCAGTATATTTAGTAGATGACTTCATATTCAGCTGCTTAAAGTATACTGAATTTAATTTATTTATATCTTTAATAACCTTTTTCTTAGAATTTAAATTTCTAGATAATAATTTTAAGATACCATTTAATAAAACAATAAATTAACAAATAAAAATTAATATGACAACATTATGTACATCCTCTTACAATAGGGAAAATAAATGTATTCACTCGCACATTTGTTACCAGTTTTCTTTCCATATATTCATATCTAAGCACATTTTTATTCATATCTTAGCACATATTTATTTGTCATCAGTAACTCTTAAGCAGGGCGAATACGATGCAGCTTTGGGAAAAGTTGTATGTGGAACTTTGCTGTTTGAGCACTTTTGAAGCTGCTTGAGCACAGTTGTAACCGGAGTTGTACGCAGCAAAAGCTGTCAAGACGAGAGGATGCAACTCCAAAAGCTGCATGACGTCATGCCCATGGTAAAACATGGCACCCAAACAGATTGCCGTCGCTTCAGATTGACGGACAGCAATTACATAAAGAATACCAGAGATTTCCGACATTTATTCACGCAGAAATAAAGTTTATATGTAAATGCATTAATTTCATGCGGTAGAATTTTACAGAGCGTGTGATAAACCTCGATATTTGCAATTTTTCACAGCGTCGGCGATGAGCGATGATTGCATTATGGGATTGCAACCCAATGCTGATGAAGTCATTCACGATGGCACCAATCACAGGGAAGGGTGGGAACACGTCAGTCATGACGTGCATTTTCAGCGGTGAAGGGAAAATTCACAGCAACAGGCAAAGCAACAATTGCTGCCAATTTGCCAATTTCCAAACACAGCTTTGGGACATCATGTTGGCAATTCCCGTTGTAATAATTTTGGCTGTGGATCATTGTTCTTCATGTATCGCATTATTGCCTTCCCCTGCGAATACAGATCGGCTAATAATATTATCGCAATATTTCTGTTTTGTTGGAGTTAATTGCAGTTCCTGTGTTACAGGTCAGCACCGCAAGTTGTCGTATTGTCAATTGACGTAATTGCAATTCGTCCTCTGCTTCGTTTGGTGTTCGCAAGGCGGCGCTTACCAAGCTGCATCGTTTTCGCCCATAACTGTCGTTTGCAACTTTCCTGCGTGCAACCTTTTCACCGAGTTTACAGCAAAAGCTGCATCGTGTTCGCCCTGCTTTATTCTAATACATGCTGTCACTCTCTACATTCTCTCTACTGTCAATTCCTACATTTCCTGATGCCGATTCACTTTTTGTCATTTCTTGTCTCAGTTGTTCCCATCACATTTATCATCTACACCATCAAAATATCATTGTTTCATTGAAGTCTTATCACCAATTTGCTCAACATAATCAAATCACTTTTAAAAATCTTTGTTTCACTTCAAGTTTAAACAAATTCACAGTCACTCACTTCACAAATCACAGTCACTCATCTTGATAATTTAACTCAAACATCTTTCATAAAATCACAAGAAAATGATTAATAAATTAAAATAAAAAAAATTATTTATTTAAAAAGAAAAACTACATCAATTCACACTTTACCTGCATTCATCACATACACTTTCATTAAATTTAGCATAAAGAAATGAATCTTCAAATTCTTTTTCGCATTCAATGCAGTGTGGCTTATCAATAATTATTGGTGGCAAAGGGTGAGTAAGTTTTATCTCTGCTGGACTTGTAGTACCTGTACTTTCTTCTATGAAAAATCCAGCTCCACTATCAATAACTCGGGTACCAGCCACCTTTATAGTACAATCTTCAGTATCCCTAAATACAAAAACATAATTTTAATTGAACATTTTCAAGTAATAATTTAAACATTCTGAAATTTATAGTACTGCATAATAGAATGAGTCCTCAGAAACAATAATGACTATATAAAGTCCTCCTATTATGCATGTTTTCTAAATGTGCCAACGTTCTTGTTAAATTAGGGACTGTTTACAATATTTCTTGAATTTGCATTTAATCATATGCGATTTAGTACAATCCTGCTGAGAAGACCCAGGCTGACCCTAGCCGACCTAAAAAAAACACAAATAATGCACGAACCCACTGTCATTAGTTGATCAAAATGCTTACATTCTTGTGGTGGTTCAATTTTTTGTTTACAAATAACCTAATTTAAAAAAAAAAAAAAAGTCATGATTCAGCTTAAATGATGTCTAAGCAAGCCAGGAGAAAGTGAGCGAAAAGGAAGCACTAACAATTAATGAGAACCTTGAAATAATAAGGTGTTCTGAATGAATTAATACGACATCGTGAAAGCAACTGAGTTAAAGGAATTGACATTGCCTACAATCCACAGCATTGTCGATAAAATTAAGCAAACTGCAATGGTTGGAACAGTGAAAAATTCATCAATGCCAATAAGATCGTGGCCTAAAGAAACTGAAGAGATGGAAAGACTACTAAGCATATGGATTGAGTCAAAATGCGAAGAAATCAGGAGCTTTAGTTGTTCCCAATTAAAGTGAAACCTCCATTTATCTACAAGTTGAAACTTAAATTGGTTTTTTTTTTTTACAAGACAAAATGCAACATTTATTTATTTATTAATTTAAGAATTTACAACACTGTATTTCTTTATTTTCATACAAAGCTTATCTATTTTTGAATTTGGTGCTACAATGCTTGAAAAAAATTGGACAGATTTTTATTTTCCCATAAGAACTGTTATTTTCAGTGGATGAAATTCTATAAAGGAAGGTTTTTCAGGAAAGCAATTATTGCATAACAGAAGGATTCCCTTCTTGTATATATACAGGGTGTCCCAAAATTAGACAGAAAACTTCAGATGGTTTTGTCAGGACACCAAAACAAATAATTTTGATCATGAAACCCATGTCTACAAATGAGCCATTTCGGTGGAAGAGAATCAAAGAATAATTGTTGTTGTCCAACTATTGGATATGTACATCATTTTTCTCAAATGATTCTCCAGTTCTTGCAACATGTTCTACCAGAAATTTCACAAGATGTCCCTTTAAACATCAGATGAGGCATATGATGGAACACTTGCACATTTCAATTTGGACGAATGCGAGTATCTGGATCAGCAGTTCCCGAACTGGTGGATTGGAATAGTAGGGTCCGTTAGCCTACACAATTGCATGATCTGACTTGTTTTTCTTTAAAGATCTGTGAAATCTCCAGCATATAAGACTGCTGTCTTTGGAGAGGAAGATCTGCTGGCAAAAAGTGATGGCTGCTTGGGCATATGTGAAGGCTATTGCAGGAATATTCCACTGAGAATGTAAATCTATGATAAAATGCATTTTAACCTTTTTAAATATATTTTAATGTGTGTAATCATTTTAATCACTACAACTTCAGCAACACACGTAAAAGATTTTGTTATTGGAAGTAAATATCTTCAATATTTATAAAGAAAGAAATCTTCAATAATTATGAGGCATGAAATATTAAGAAAAAAAATATGGTATTAAATGAATTTTTAAATTAGTCATTTTCATTTTCAACGATACTAAATAAAAATAAGTTAAAAAAAATAAATAAAGGCTTCTTTAATTTTATGTATAAGTAACAAATATAAAGTCTTACTTATTTAAATATGGATGACTGATTAATCTTGACTGTCGTAACAATAAAGCCCTCTGACGGTTTCTTTCAATGCGAGCTCTCTGAGCAGCTGAAACTGGTTCTTCCTGTGAAACTGTAGAGTTAAGAATTTACATTAAAAATGGATAATAAAGAAGAATAGACATCAAATACAGAAACTCAACAATAATTAAAAATTAATAAAAATTCAAATGCATCATTTTATAATTTTATTAATTGCAAGCACACTAAAGTTTGTCTGTAAATAAGATTTCATTCAAATAATTTAAAAGGTTCTAACTATTATTTTATAATTCCTTCCTTAATTTATAAATCTACAATAATTTTTTAATGTAATATAAAAAAATTATATATATATATATATTTTAAATTTTTAAATATTTTGCTTTCAGTATAGAATTAAATTTTGACAATAATTTTCTATGGATTTATCCAGTTTGGTATTAAAAAATTCCTAGAGCCCCTATTGCTTCTCAAGTCTGTCTGTCATTTATTAGCTTGGCCTCAATGTTCATCCATTACTATTTATCCTAAGTAATTAAGCTACTTAAGAACTTTAAAAAGAAGGCTTAACGTGCGTGGAATGAAATAAAGAAAAATAGGAATAAATAAAACACACTTACAAATAGTTGAGAGAAATATATATGGTAATAATCCGATTATTACCATATAATCGGATTATTACTATACATATTTCTCTCAACTATTTGTAAGTAAGTGCGTTTTATTTATTTCTATTTTTCTTTAAGAACTTTAACACCTTAGAAAATACAATCTGATGAATGACCTATTACAAGTCAAAACATGAGGCATGGTTTCTTCATAAATTAAGATCCACTATTCATTTACATGAGTCCTTCGAATTTATATCTTATTGTGCCAGATATTAGAAAAATAAATTCTTTAAATTCAGCACCAGACAATGCCCTGCTTTTGTCAAAAACTCAGGTCCTATCTTACAGAAAACATGAAATTTGTGACAGTTATGGTATACCATATACAAATTAAAAAAAAAAGAAAATCTTCAATTTAGTTTGGATGCTTTATAAGCAGTGAAATATATCAAATTTTCCAAAAAATTAGCTGATTTTTTTGTTAATGATATACTGAAATGACAGCAATAACTTGACTACAATTGAAACTGACATATGACCTAATATGCCATGAAGAAAAAAAAAAAAATCCATGAATTTATACGACCCTTTTTGAAAAATATCCTAGAGAATCAGTTAGCCTGCTTCAGATGATATGTATTCTTGCAATAAGTGCAAATATAGAATGCCACTGGAAAAAGTAAACAGGATCTGGCAGAAATTTCAGATGGTTTTAAATAAGTGATACAATATAATAATGGAATTTATTAAGTCCATTTGAAATGACATAAAAGTACAAGTTTGTTTGTTTTTTAAAAAAAAGAAAGAACGAAAAAAAAAAAGATGATACCAATACAAATACTCATTATATATATAAATCTATTAGAATAAATGTGTTGTTATAATCATTATTGGAAAGTTCTGTATCAGTTTTAAGGAATCTAAGTGACTGAATTGGGCAGAAATGGCTCATTGTTTTTAAGCTTTGTTGTTTGCATGTTCTATTTGCATTTCTACTATGTATTACTATCAGTTATTAAGAGCTAATTGTTTTCAGAAGAGAGGAAGTTTCCTGTAAAAGGAAACGAAATATTGTTGGTAATAAAAGAAGATAGTACTACTTAGGAAAAGATGTATGTTTTACATATATGAAAAAGTAATACAGAGATTTAGAAAACATTCTTAAATCCCATTTTATTAATATAATTTTTCTAAATCTCTGATAAATTTCAGTTGTATCAAAGCATATGAAGTCTGTGGATTATTAAAAGAATCAATACCTTTTGTCCGCTATCAATGTTTCATGGTTCTAAAGCTTTTCGATGGCGTTTTTTTTTTTCTCACTTTCAAAGAGATAAATTTTCAAATACAACATTCAACGACAACATTTCAAATACAACGATTTTCAAATCGTTTATTCTCAAATATGCAAGCTAAGTTTCAAGAAGATTCAAAAGTTATTAAAATGGAAAACAGGCTGAAATATTTAGACTTTATCCAATCAGTAAAAATGAGAAAGTGAAGAAAGTAAAAATCTAAATACTTCTATAGGGCTCGTATCATCCTAAATCTTCTATTCTTAAGGTAAACAAAATGAAAACACCAATCCTTAAATCTTCAAATAAACATCTTTATAACTTCAATATTTCTATTCTCTCAACGAGAATTTTCTTCAGGAAAAAAATATAAATGAGAATTTTTTTTTTTCCTGAAGAAAATTCTCGTTGAGAGAATAGAACTATTGAAGTTATAAAGATGTTTATTTGAAGATTTAAGGATTGGTGTTTTCATTTTGTTTACTTCTATAGAGTCTAACGAATCAAATTATATCCCCATTCTCTTCTTGTTTTGGTAAGATGAAATTTGGTTATTGCACTGTGTATAAATTCTTTGGTAAATATTATTTTTTTTCATTAATTTTCTGAGAGAGATAAATTTACAGAAAATATCCTTTGCTTATTATAATGATCTCATTTAAGTCATATCTGCTAATAACACTGATTCAGTCGTTCATATTGTCTAATTATATAATTATGTAGTTTAGTTTAACAAGACCATTTTCTTTGTAAATTATTAAGAATTCTATCATTTTTGCTTCATAATAATAAACAATATAATTCTACCAAAACTATGATCCTATTTCTATGACAAACCGTATCTTTCAATTTTTATCAAATAAGAGAGACGACAGGTCACTAAAATTAGATGTTTGTTTTATAGACTAATACCACGGCCATTGGGTTAGTCACTCTTCTCATTCAAACCAAACTAAATCCAAAAATATTTAGCATCCAAACAGTGACAGTACGATTATTTAAAACCTATCCAAGAAATGTGTTTTATCTTTATCACTTTTTTGCTTTTTACTTGGTCTGATATTGAAGAAACAATAAGCAATTCAGCACCTGTAGGTTCATTGTCCACGGTGGTCGCCATATTGGACGGAAGTTTTCCAGTGTAACCGAAAAATTATTCTTCTGATCAAATTTTCTTTTCAATGGTGTAAGTGCACAATCTTTCCAACAAAGCGTTCTTTCTAATAAGGAAATCCGTATTTTCTTTCCGCTACCGTAAACTGAGGAAAGCATGAGCTTACAAATAAGTATTAAAATTATCAAATAAAAAAAAAATAATTAAATAAATATTATTTTGTGTTGATTTTCGTTTTGCAAATACTATCCTCGAATAATTTCTGGGAAATGTTTCGGTTAGATTCCAGTTGAAGGTACTAGCCAATAGGAAGCGATCTTGACATTCACTGCATAAGGCCGACTTACTGCTTCCGGCTAAGTTTACGGCGCACTGATACACGATCTTTTTCGTCTTTGATCACGCGTTTCTTTTTGAAATTTAAAATGGCGCCACTTGCTACATGCTTTGCATGTATTTGCTGATTTCTGTGATTTTTTTCAATGTTTTGAATATTACAGACCAATTCTACAGCATAACACACGAACGAGGATCCCAAGAGTGCTTCGTAAACCATGATATGCATTTCTAACATCCTTGGAGTTGTGGGAAAAGGAATATCTTTGAAAGCACATGGTATGCATCTCCGTCTTAAATTGAATCTGGCATATCTTCATTTGTCCTAGGCCTAATCATGGATTTCCGATACGTATAGGATCCTTGATTTACCTTCATACCATTCTTTGCCACCGCATGTTACCTCCAATTTCATCCTAAACAAGGAACCACCAACTAGATGCCCAAACGGTCGATCGCAAAATTAATATAGATATCAATACAAAATAATGTCATTTTTGCGGCGGTCACTCGGTTTAAATGATAATTACGCATTACGGAGGCCGAAACTTCTAGCCTGGATTATTTGTTAAAAATAATAGTTTCAATTCAAGTTGAGACCTGTCATTCATTACGCATGCGCACTACATCGAAAGCATTGACTCGATCGCTTCACGCTGCGCTCTGATTGGTCGGAATATTCAAGAAGCATCGCAACCGCGTGACGTTCAGGGCAATGATTGGCTAGAATTTTACATATTCTTCTAGAATTAGTTTTTTCATATATTAAGCTAACGCAGCATTATCTCATTCATTATTACTAAGTTATTAGAATACTTGTACGTAGAATTTGCAACATAAAATGATTTCGGCGAAAAAAAATAAAACCTACCATTTTAATAGTGATTGGGAGGACGAATTCTTGTTTGTTATGGCCAAAGATAAGTGTGTTTGCCTTGTTTAACGAGCTTTGGTGGCATTGCCTAAATGCGGGAACTTAGAAAGGCATTATAAAACTGTGCATAAAAACTATGAAAATGATTTTCCGCAAAAGAGTGAGTTAAGACGACGAAAACTTCAAGATTTGAAAAGTAATCCATGTTCACTAGACCAACCAAGCAATCAGTAGCTGCAACAATTGCATCTTTTAAAATTTCCTACATTTTGGCAAAACACAAGAAAACTTTCGAAGATGGAACGGTAGTGAAAGAAGCATTTATTGAAGCGGCAGATGTACTGTTTAATGACTTCAAAAATAAAACAGAGATTATATCTGCCATCAAGGAGATCCAGTTAAATCGTCCAACTGTTACTAGATGTGTCGAGATCATGAGCAGTGATTTGGAGACTAAACTGAAAAGTGATATCATGGAATGTACATACTTTTCTTTGCAGTTTTATGAGTCCACCGTTATGACTGATACTGCCCAGTCATATATTTTCATTCGAATGGTATTTTCTGATATGTCGGCTAAAGAAGAATTGTTGACAATGCAACAACTGAAAGAAAAAACTCGCGGAGAAGATATTTACAACGCTTTTCTGAATTTTGTAAAAAAGTATGTGCCACCGATTTACAAACTCGTGTGCATTATAACAGATGGAGGAAAGGGTTTGTTGCATTGTGTCGAGCTAATGATGACTTCCAATAGTTGCATCATTCATCGGTCACTCATCGCATCATTCATCAGCAAGTTTAATGTTCAAAAATAGTAAATGTGAAAGATGTCATGGACATTGCCACGAAGATCGTGAATTCCATCAGTGCGCGAAGTTTGCAAAGATGCCTCTGCAAAGTGGAATTGGAAGTAGCAGTCTGCTGAGCACACTGATTTACTTCTTTATGTAGACGTGAGGTGATTGAGCCGTGGAAAATTTATAAAGAGGTTCCAGGAGATCTCTTCTGTTCATTTCTTTTCTAAATGAACGAGGTGACGACACTGAGGTACTTGAAAACGAAAAGTAGCTCTGTGATTTAGCTTTCTTATCAGATGTGACCAATCATTTGAATATCATTTACTTGGAGCTACATGATAAAAGCCGTGCTGGCGTGGCCGTGCGGTCTCGGTGGCGGTCTGCCGTGGCGTTCAGTGCGCCTGTACCTGGGTTCGAATCCCGGCAGTGGCATGGTTGTTTCAATTTCCTTTCCTGTGTTGTCCAGCCTCTTCTTCACTTTCTCTTCGGTCTGACGTCATTCCTTAATGGCGTCCTGGGGAAGGCCACGGGAAACCATCCCAGTATCTTTCTCTTGAAATTCTAGGGAGTATGCTAGGGATTCGCCATCTTGGGAACACTAGCGCTCCCTGGACCACGGAGGCTTCGGCTACGAAGCTCGCACTTCGGTGCGTACCGGCATCATCATCACATGATAAAAATCAAGCCATTATCGACATGATTAGCGCAATAAACTCTTTTAAAAACCAATTGAAGTTATTAATTAATCAACTTAAAAAGAATCTCAAAAATTTTCCAGCTTTGGAAGCAAGAGCAAGTTCTCACTTAAATTATGATAATTACGAGACAGAGCTAAAAAACATTCTGAGCGAGTTTGAAAGACGTTTCTCTGATTTCGATAAACTGACGGATATTGTAACTTTCATTACTTATCCATTTTCTTGTGGAGGCGTTGAAAAATCTGCTACTGAAATAACAAACACTTTCAATATGGAGATCTCTTCAGTCCAAAATGAGGTATTGCAGATAATGTCAATTGTACATCTCAAAGCCAGAGCAACAGATATCAAATTTGGGTCTTTGATACCTGAAGACAAATATCCATGTTTGAAACAAATCGGCTTACTGATGAACATCTGTTATCTTGCTTGCGGTCGGCGCTCAGTAATTACGTGCCATTCTTTGAAAAGCACGTGGATGATATGCAGTGTCATGCATCAACATCCAGTCAAAATTAGCAATTTAAGACTATGTTACAATTATGTAATTAGGTACGTAACCTATTATGTATATTTTACATCTCTAAGTATGTTTAATAAAAGTATTTTTCTTTAGTATGTACGTTTTTTCTTTAGTAGCTACGCTTTAGCATAGTTCTAATAGTCGGCCGTCGATCGTTTGTCGCTTAAATATATTGTGGTCGACCGCAGATACTATAAGTCTGAACATCCCTGCTGTAGGGGTTTGATGTTTCAAACCCAAGGCCATCGCGTGGTTTATTGGCGCCCGGGGCAAGATTTCGTCAGCCCCCCCCCCCCCCCTCAAACTCAATCCCACGTGCACCAACCCGACATTACGCCTATCTGTAAGGATTCAAACACTTGATATTTGCGCCCTTCCCATCCCAAAAATCTACAACCAAAAAAAAAAAACGCAATTTCCAAATTTTTTTATTTTTGCCATGCCCGCGGCGCCCAGGGCAATCGCCCCGGTCGCCCCGCCCACTTGACGGCTCTGTTAATACCTTACCGGTAGGCCTAATAAGTCACAATCACTAGGCCTAAAAAGGTAAGCCTACAGTTTTTATCTTTGACTACTCAATCCATCGGTGGTTTATTAAATATTCAGCGCTCTATTATTCTGTATTGAGGTTGGCCCATTCTAGCAAGCGAGGCGTTCCTGTATTTATTTCAGGTAATTTTTCAAAACTTGAAACATGTGACGTGAACTTCAGCTTCCGGTTCATGAAATTATTTCCGAGCCGGACCTATTTCGCAAGGCGGAAAAAAAAAAAAACCCGTACCGATAACTGGAATTTTACCACTTTCAAATTTATGGCGTAGATGTTAAACAGTACATTTACCACCTAAGATAGAATTCTCTGATTGAACCATATAAATTTCATCCTATTGTTTACGTCAGCAACACATTTAATATCGACTGATACTGAGTCCATTCATTCTTTTAATTAGTGAACTTAGACTATGAATCAAAGTTTTATTTCTGAAGGCAGTTCAATTACAAAATCATCTGAAATGTTAAGAATGCCAGTAAACGATAAGAAGATTGAAAATCTCAGTAAGTAGATATGTAAATGCTGTCATAAATATGTAGGGAAAAGTCATTGAAGAGGATTGAAATCAATAGTTTGAAAAACATCTTCCGAAATAAAGCACACATTGTAGGCTATCTCTGAGCCTTATAGAGATTTTGGGACAACTATTTCGACATTTCATCAGCCAGAGTTACCGAGTGTACAAAGACTCTAATAGGAGAAGGAAAGTTTAATTGTAATAGTGCGGGCTGGTATGTATATTTTGCTTGACTGGCCTGTTAAAATTGAAATAACTTTTGAAACTTGTTAATGAGTACTTTAGGATTAAAAAATGACTTGTTGCCATTTTTTTCATGCTTATAGACAACCCGAATCCAAGATGGCGTCCAAAAGAGACAAAAACGTGGTCTTAAATTAAGATATCAGTCCCACAACTTTCATTTATTTCGATAATTATAAAAAAAAAACGTAATGTTTAGGCACTTTAGGATACAACAGAATCATTTTACATGTTATAGAAGTAGAACAGAAAATCTATACATATTAGTTGTAAAAAACATAGGAAATATTATAAAGCAATCATTCTGTTCGCTATCGAAATCTGTTGGTCGTTCTAATGGGACGTTGTTACACTCGAAGTCTGCACATCCATACAATTCGGTGCAACACATCTTCTTTCCCAAGCAGGAACAATAAGCTGACTTACACCCTTTCTTGCACCCACATTTGATCAGCTTTGGAATTGGTTCTGGTGCAGGTGGATCATTGCACATTGTAGGGGTGAGAGTTCCGTCAGATTGTATCAACTAACCAAGGTCGGTAGGTGAAGGAGAACTGGATGACTCTCAGTTGACTTCATTAACAGTCTCATTACATAATGTGCCCTCTGGATCATGGGAATTAAAAATCCCTTTGTGGGTGGAAGCTGCTCAGCTAGAGCTTGTTTGTGTTCATATATTGAACCGTGCAGTGCGCTAACATTCGAGTGAACTTGCGATTTGTATATCGAGCATACAAATCTTTCCAACTCAGATACGGTCACTTCAGTCGGCTGTTCATCAGTATGACAAAGGCTGGAGAGAGCTTTGAGGATTAACTCGTCGTAGTCAAGAAAAACCTTGAAACACCAGTCTTTCGTTTTTTCTGCGAATCTTCCTGTAACATCCTGTGAATACATGCTGTGAATACATGCCAAGTAGAATTGCCTCTGCACGATTCTCCCCAAGTTCCTTACATATTGGGTTTATCTGTATTTTCCGCGAGGCTGTGCCTTTTACAATGAGCAGTGAGATGTCCGAAGGCAGATGTTTGTGTGGCTGAATCAAGAGGAGTAACATGTCTGTGTCTGGGGAGCATGCAGTTTTTCAACAAGCCTTTTAGATCGTGTGAGTTTATGAATGTCCAATGCCAAACCAACCGAAAGCGGAGTCTCTGCACTTGATTGAAAGGTAGTGGCCTCGTTCTTTGGACAGTATGATACCTGTCTGTCGGATTTGAATGCTTGAACAACATGTTGTGCTAGAATTGAAGAATGAGTATCCATTGTGGCATCCTTCCTCTCGGTCTGGATCGTCTTTCTTCCTTGAATCAAGTGTCGACAGAACTTGTAGAGCATTACCGGAGGAGTGTAGTTATCGAAAGACCCTTCGAACATCCATATTGGTGAATCTGAAATATCTTTTCGAAGTATTTGTGCTGCTTTCATTAGTACTTGGATATCTTCCTTAGTATGGCTACATTCCATTGCCATCTACGGTTTCCTTTATTTTGGTGGATAACACCTGCTCCGATTTGCTTTTCTGCAGTGGTTTATTGAAGTGTACATCCGGAATGTTTTCCAAAATCAGCTGTTTCAGGTATTTTTTATACTGAGGAGGGTTATTCACTGTGCATCATTTTCTCTCAGAATATGTGCGTATGTTGAGTTGATGTCGTTCATGTTAAGTACAACACATCGTTCATCTTGAAGATCTTGGCTTACAGCATCAATTATTTCTAAGTCTGATAGTATGTTCCCAAACCTATCTTGTATTGCAAAACCAGTGTCTTTCTGTAGCTGCCGCTTTTGCTTTATCAGACATGGAAGGTGATATTTGACATCATAGGCAACTGCTGCAAGAGGATCTGAAGATGCTATCAGGTTACTAAGACGCACTCTTACACTTTCATCATTTGTTTTCTCCCCTATCTCCCACATTTGCTTTCCTATGTTTTCTGACGTAACATCATGAAGATCCACCCTACTACTTTCCTGGCACAAAATTTTGTCTCTAACATAGTTTTCTCATGATAATCTTCCACATGTAGCGCTTTCTGAGCTTGTAGCAGTAAAGGGTCTGCCTTTTTTCTTCGGAAGAACAAATTTCGATGTGATTGCTTGTGCAAATCTTAATTTGGCTCGTTCTGTCTTGACAGTGCTTGTTAGATTTTGGTAGCAATCTCTGTGATAATTGGCCTTCTGTTTCAATAGTTCCTCAACTGGCAAGTCTTACAATAAATTTTGCAAACTACAGTATTCTATGTCACCATATCTGCAACGATTATTAGCACCCTCATTAATTTTTGAAACAGAGTGTTCTGTGCATGCAGAGGTTGCCCCTTTGTTGATTTCTGGCAAATTATGCAAATAGTAATTTTGAAGGACTTCGACTTGGTAGGTTGCAGACACGCCATTCTCAATAACTGGATAGTACCTTACTCATACAGTATTCATTCCTGTAAACAGAAGAAACATCAAAATTAATAAAGACTAATAAGTCATAATATGTTCTGCAAAGTATAGAGACACACTTTCTCGTAGCTACAGTAATAATATTATCATTCTACGCACGCATTTTAGTTGTATTTTAAGGGTTATTATACCCCCTATTCGATTTAGAAGATAAGAAGAGGTGATAAAAAATGGCAACAGGGCGGTTTTTACTACCAAACATATTGTTGAGAATGTAAAATCAACAAATCAATTTTAACACGCGAATCGTGCCAGAGTGTGAATTTTTACAAACCACCCCGCACTATAAGTGAAAAAAGAGCACTAAGATTTACTGAAATGCAAAATTGACAAAATATTTAGTTCAAAGAACTTCGTTTATTTCGAAGAGAAACATTCAGACCTGAAGAAAAGAAGAAAGTCAATGAGGTGCACACTATACTGCTGAAATTGAAAATTCTAGAAAATCAGAAAAAATGATGGCTTCTGTAAACCATTAGCGGATTATTGCAAGAACAAAATGGAATTAGGATTGTTTTGAAATTCCTTCAAACACTGAAAATCCAAAAAGAAAAGAGCAACACTTTCGTACTCTTGCCTTTATCTCGAAATTAATACCAGGTATCCAAGAAATAACGTGAGGTATTTGAAGCACCATAAGTTGATAAATATTAGGCGCATCGATCTCAAAACCTCGGACTGTAGGCTTATGGGTTATGGGGAGTGCAAGTTTCTAATTCACATAGTCACCACCAGGGGGCATGTGGCGCTACTGTCGGCTATGCAGTATCTTCTGGTTTTCTTTGCTCGTTTCGGAATTGTGGAACAGAACGGTTGGTTACATTAGATGTTCAATGTGTCCTCCATCCTCAGACCATTTGCATTCGATTGCGTTCGGTGCTCTATAACATGTCGGAACAATTCATCATGCAGACGCTCACATTTACGTCTTATGGCGTTTTTTAAGTCCTGTAGCATGTACACCCTATCTCGACAGATCCTATCCTTGAGATAACCCCAGAGCTAAAGTCACAAGGATCGATGTCAGGGGATCGCGCAGGAAGTTAATGTTTGCTTATTATGCGTTCGGAATCGCATTCTGAGCAATATGTGATGTCTGCGGTGTAGCTCCATCTTGCGTGAAGACTACTGTAGCTTAGGGCACCATGCTGCTGCAGGAATGAAAACACTTGGTTTCGCAATAAAGATGCGTAGTGAACCCCTGTAACGGTGCGGGTGAACCATATGGTACATCGTAAATTTGTTATCGATAGTTGTCCTTGACACGTTCTGATGCCTCTGATACTCCTGTATTCACGTCAGTGGCGGAGCGTGGGTTTCAGCCGCCCGGGACGTAGGTCAAATTCGCCGCCTCCTTATTCTTCTTCTTTCCTGGCGCTACAACCCTGGGTGGGTTTGGGCCTCTCGAACAGCACCTCTCCACTTAAATCTGCCCATCGCTTTACTTTTCCATCTTTTTATTCCCATCATAACAAGGTCTGTGGTCACGTTGTCCAACCATCTTGTTTTGGATTGTCCTTTCTTCCTTCTAGAATACAGTCTTTCTTTCAACATTCTCTGGGCATCCGAGTCTCTGCCATTCTCTCTAGGTGTCCCAACCAATTTATTCTTTGTGCTTTTATGAACTTCACCAGGTCTCGTCCTTCGATCAGGTCATTCAGTTCGTGATTGTAACGTATCCACCATCCATTTTCTTCTTTGACAGGTCTATATATACGTCGTAATATTTTTCAAAGCATCTCAGAACATTTTCATCACACGTGTTAGTGTCCAGGTTTCTGAGCCCTACGTAACCACTGGGCGAATCATTTTCCTGTATATTTTCATCTTAGTAGCTCGTGATATTAGTTGATTCCTAAACATCTGTATATTAGCATAAAATACTCTGTTTCCAGCTTGTATTCTATCTTTTATACAACTGCTCATTTCGCACTGATTATTAATTAGGACTCCTAGATACCTGAATTGGTTCACATTTTCGAATATCTTACTGCCTATATTTATATTTGGAGAGGCTTTTCTAACATTTGAGGTAAATCATATTACCATATACTTTGTCTTACTCTCGTTTACTGATAGCCCAATTTATTCAGTTTCTTTTTTCATCTCTAGAAATACTTTCTTAAGTGTTGAAATATCTCTTGATACAATAGCAACATCATCTGCATAGGCACATATCTGACTAGATTTGAAAAAGATTGTACCTTTCTGATCCACTTTACTGATAGCTTTGTGCAGTGCAAGATTGAAGACCTTTGTAACTGCTAAGGCCTTTGTACTGCTGATAGGGCGTCTCCTTGCCTTACATCCATTTTGACGTTAATGAAGTTGCTCAATTTATTTCCGTTTTTGACACGGGTTCTAGTATTATCCATGGTCATTCGTATCAGTCTGATTAATTTTCTTGGTATAGTCATTTCTTCCAGTACATTATAAAGTCCTTGTCTGTATACACTGCCGCAGGCTTGTTTAAAGTCCACGAAGAGCATGTACCGGTATAGATCAATATCATGTTCGTGGAACTTTTCCATCATTTGCCTAATTACAAATATCTGGTCTGTTGTACTTCTATTCGGACGGAATCCACATTGAAATTCGTTCAGGATGTTCTCTGAATAGACTTTTATTCTTTCATTCAATACTCCCGACAAGATCTTATATTCAATAAGGTGACGCCTCTATAATTCTCGCATGCCAATTTATCCCCTTTTTTAAATATTGGAGATATAAGGCCTATCTTCCATTCTTTTGGCATGGTCTCCTCTTCTCATATTCTCAGCATCAATTTATGTATTATTGCTTCTAGGGCATTTCCGCCATATTTAATCATTTCTGATACTATCTCATCTTTCCCAGTGCATTATTGTTCTTCATGTTCTTAATTACATTTGCAACTTCGTCTCTTGTGGGACTCTTAACATTTTCAACCTCTAGGTCAGATGACACACTACAGTGTACTGGTTGGTCCTTTCCTGATTCGAAATTCATAGTAAGGAGTTCATTAAAGTGTTCAGCCCATCTGCCTAAAACTTTATTCTCATCGTTCAACACTGTTCATATTTGTCTTTACTTCTTAGTTCTCTAGGTTGGAAGCCTTTTCTCATTTTTTTCATTGCTGTACAGAATTTCCGAACTTCACTTGTTTGGTACAATTCTTCTATTTCTATAAACTGTTTCCTTAACATTTCTTTTTTCTTTTTTCTGCTTAGTCTAACAGCTCGTAATCCCAATTGTTTGTATTTTTCACAATTACTTCTTGTTTCCCTTTGTATCATTTTTCTCTTGCCACATTTTTTTCTTCTATTGCTTCTTTACATTCTTGATCAAACCATTCATTTCGTATTCTTTCTTTCTTTCCAATTTTTTCTTGTGCTCCCTGTTTTACTGCTTCTTCTATTCGCTTCCACTCATCGGTAGTATTACTTCTTTCTCTTCCTTCTTCTAGCTTCTTTTCTACTTCCTTTTGATATTCTTGTCTAATATCATTCTTTAGTCTTTCTACATTTATGATATTTTTCTTTAGAGTGGATGTTACTTGTGTTTTAGCCAACCTTTCTCTGAATACTACTTTCGATAAATAATGATCTGATTCACATTTCGGTCCTCTACAACTTCTCACGTCAATGACTGAAGAGGAATATCTGGCATTAATGAGTACATGATCTATCTGGTTTACAGTCAAAGAATCTGGCGATTTCCATGTACCTAGATGTATTCGTTTGTGTGGAAAACATGTGCTTTTAATTACCAAGTTATTCCTGGTAGCAAACTGTCCAAGCATCATTCCCTTTTGATTGCTGATGTCATATAGTGTATATTTACCTGCAGTTAATTTTTCCTATTTTTGCATTAAAATCACCCATGATGATCAGGGTATTATACTTCTGTATTCCTCTGCAAATCTGCTCTAGGTGTTCATAGAATTCTTCTTTCTCTTCTTCCTCGTTCTCTTCAGTTGGTGCATATGTGGATATGATTGACACATTTCTAAATCTTCCTTTCAAACGTAGTTTACAGTCTTTCATTAATAGCTTCAAATTCTAGAACACTATTTCATACTCTCTTAGATATCATAAATCCTGTTCCACACCGACCTGTTCTCGTATTAGGTCCACTATACATCAGTGAATATTCTCTCTTATCAATTCTACCTTGTCCTTTTCATCTAATCTCTTGCAAAGCTACTATATCAAGTTTAAATCTGATGACTTCATTTCCAACTTCATTCATCTTTCCTGGTCTTAGCATTGTTCTGACATTTCAGGTCGCAATATTCAAATCATTTTTCCGGGATCTATGCCAATGTCGTACTCCAGTAAATCCATCATTCCGAGGCAATTGTCCTTGTTTCGTAGCAGGTTTGTTTTACTATGTGGCAAACCCCCAACCCCCCATGACAAACCCCCAACCTGGAGGATCAGGGTATCCCAATTCGTCTGGAACATCACCTTTGACCTGCCCGGCAAGGGAGGCCCTACCAGTAGCTAAGCTACCGCCGGCTTAGCTCTCAGGATCATGTGATCACGCAAGCCCCACCATCACGACAAGGTAAGGATTACCAATGGGGGGGGGCCTCCCCCTTATTAGGTACTTAAATTAGATCAAATTAGATCCTCCACAGCCGGGCTCCCACCGCCTCCGCTACGCTACGCCACTGTACGTATTTCTGTTAAGTTTTAGTAGAAACATTCTTTCTTTCTCTTCTATGAAAGATAAAGAGTGTAAAATGTACAGTGGGAGATGGAGAAATTATAAACTAGGTTATCATGCAAGCTGTAAGAAACAAAAAAAAAGAAAAAAAGAATTTAAATTCAATGTAAAGATGACACAAATGACTTACGCTAGCCTTATTTACCAAATACACTTTACGTTCTATCGAGAGTCAAGTACACTTTTATTCTTACTTTCGGTTTTGATTCTGTTAGAACGCTAAATGCAATGATTGAAGTTGTGTGAGTGATGCTTTACTTTTATTCAACATACCGGTATGTCTTTATAACTGAGGAATTAATATTATAATAATAATGATAATAATATATAATAATATTATTATAATGATATTATTGTTATTATAAGATGCAACAGCAAAAAGTATGATTTCACTAAAACTTTGTGCAATTAAAGTCATTAATGAGCAGCATTATACTAGCTTTTTTTTCACTAATTCCTTTTTACCAAGACACAATTCCGAATTTAAATTTATAATTAATGCAATTATCTTTTTTTAAACTATCATCATATACATCCTTTTGTTTTTAACCTACTACTTTTTATTTATATCTAAAAGTCTCTTGGAAAGGATATTTCTATTGATAACGGCTTTTTGTTGACTGTGTTTAAGTGAAAATAATATATTCATTTATTGCCTCTTAATTACATATTTAATTTAACTTTTTGCCTCTGCATTATACAGTTAGTGTCTCATTAAGATTTCTCTGTGAGTTTCTTGAATCATTTCTTGTATAAATCGCCCTGGAAATAGGCTTCAAGTTTTTCCCTTTCAGAATGCATTAGTATTCCACATGTGAAGTGAGGTCCCAGGTATCAGGTTTGGTGACGCCCTCTCATCCTTTCACTCTAGAGATTAAGTGATGGGCTCGCATGTAAGAATGAGATGATAAGTTCCTCTGTAAAGGGCGTTTCACATGGATCCGAAAATCGGTCGGTCGAATCCATGTGCAGTGGGCTGAAGGGGAGCGTTTGAGACCAAAATTATCTTGGAAAAAAAGATACAATGAAAAAGATAAAATGAAATGTTTAAACTTAGTAAAAGCAAATTATAACAGCAGAAAAGTTACTTTGACGTTCTTTTAAAGTTAATGTAAGGGAATAATTTCATAATTATTCAGAACTTTGTTTTTTTTATTTATTAGCAACAAAAGTAGGCAATAGGTAGTTACGTGATACTAAATATAATCAAAGAGATGAAAAGTGAAACAAACGTATCCTAATCCTCTCTTCCCATCCCAACTTATATGGGGTCGCCGATACTATAATACCGAGACCACTGGTTGATAAATAGAGATATGACATTCTGTTGAACCGTTAAGCCCATTGCACATGGATCCGAAAATCGGTCGGTCGGATCCATGTGCAATGGGCTTAAGGGGAGCTTTTGAGACCAAAATTATCATATTGAAATGAAAAAAGGTAAGGTGAATGAGGGTGTTTTGAATATGTGAATTTTGGACTGAATCACCCTATACGTAAATTGTGTTCCAAAACACCCTCATTCACCTTACCTTTTTTCATTTCAATATGATAATTTTGGTCTCAAAAGCTCCCCTTAAGCCCATGGGGTTATCAGGGCCTTCCCCTGATAACCCAGAAAGTGATCTTGCCTCTCTGGTTGGGTTATCAGCGGGGGTTGGGCTGATGAGTCCCAGAAGGACGAAACAGCTGTTCCCAACTCCTTCCCCATAACTAAAACAGAGAGGCAA
>JAFIDM010009631.1:315410579-315447768 GCA_023159025.1 Thereuonema tuberculata | reverse complement strand
AATATTTGAAAAAATGGGACCAAACACACTACTAGATATAAAAAAAACATTTAAAAAATTCATATTCGTTACATGTTACAAGGCATCGTATACAGGCCTTTTCATCAGACTATAAATAAATAACAGAAGCAAATTAGGCCTTTACAAATTTTGGATTACATTTTACAATAATATCAAAGTATCAAATATCAATGCTAGCCAATTATTAATTAAACAATAGAAAATAGTTAATCGAGCTGATAATGCAATACATTTTTTATAGACAATTCAGTATTGTAACATTTGTTGAATTCGGAATTAATTAATAATGATTCATAAAATTTTCTTAAGTATTACTATTGTTTTATTAATAATTGGCTAGCATTGATATTTGATACTTTGATATTATTGTAAAATGTAATCCAAAATTTGTAAAGGCCTAATTTGCTTCTGTTATTTATTTCTAGTCTGATGAAAAGGTCTGTATACGATGCCTTGTAACATGTAACGAATATGAATTTTTTAAATGTTTTTTTTATATCTAGTAGTGTGTTTGGTCCCATTTTTTCAAATATTACAGGTATTTGGTTCTTTTTCAGTATCGTGGAAGCTGTTTATTCTCCAAGTTTTAAAATATTAGAGCATCATGATGTTATTTCTTCTTAGAAATTGGAAGGAAACTTTATTTTAGAACTTTATTACTGTTGTAATTATGCGTTTGCTACTTTCTATAGTAAACTTATAATTTACTGATTTGTAGTTATTTTGCTGTATTTGAGTAAATTCTATATATTTCAATTATCAGTAATCTATATTTGTTTAGCTATCATATTGAGTTTCCATTCCTAATTCTGGAATCTGAAGTTTTTCCCCCTTATTAACACAATAGCATTCCATAGAGAAAATACATCCATTATCAAAGATAAATACACTTTCATTTTTTTTCCCTATAAAGACAAAACACTCAAATTATTTTTAAGTAATTATTTATTTGCTTTTAAATTAAATCCAATGATCATAGAAATTAAAAAAAGTAAAAATATCAATATACGAATAAGTGAAAAAAAAATATCACCACTACCACCACCTTAGTTTATTTTTCAACAAAATTAATAAAGCTCAGGGAAAGGGAAAGGACATTAAAGAAAGTACTTTGTACTTTTGGATTTATTTTGAATTTCTAACAACTATAAACTTTCTAACATTATAGCCAGGAGCTCAAAGATATTAAAGGCTTAGTTTCATTTAAACAGTATTAAGATTCAGAAATAATAGACTTGAAAATTAAGATAAATATTAACATTTAATTTTAAAACAAAAATTTGATTTTCACTTACTCCTATGAAAGATTACACCCCTAAATTATACATTTGATAATGAAAACTGTGCATCGTTTGTCAGAACATAAACAGCATTTATTATGACATAAATTTGTCAAATATGAGTCATCGTTAAGTTCTCCGTAACAGTTATAGATATTCCTGGATTTTTTTAAATATCTGAATTTAATTGAAAATTTCAATATAAATTATTTTACATCACAGGAATATTTATTCATATGGAAACTTGATTCGTTTAAATGCATTAAAAAAAAAAAAAGAAAAGAAAGAAATACAGCAGCAATGGGAGGGTGGGCCTCTAGAGACGATTTAGAGTTTTGATTTGGTTCCATAGTTACAAACAGCCCCTTATGTCTATTAACAGATCCTTCGTTAGAATTGAACAAATTCAAAACATGGCGAGTTGATTTGATGAGTATAAAGTCTTGTTAACTTCCAAGAGAAAAGCAAAAAATAAATGAAATTATACTTTTTAAAAATCCCTGACCGTAATACGCCTACGTGATGCAGAAAATTTTTTTCAACTCCTGCTTATAACAAGTCTTTGAAACATTTTATTTCATTGATAAAGAGCGCTTATGACAAGTTCTTAAAAGTTGTTATCTATGAAATAAATACAAACTTTAAATAAAACTCGTTATTTAATAGCAGGAATCCATTCTCCATTACGTTATTCTGGTGGTCTAAATTCCACATGAGGGACATCTTTATCTTCGTCGACTATTCTTAGTTCTCTTATGTATTTGTGGTTTAATGATATTTACAACAAATCTTGGATGTTACATTCGTATGGTCTCAAAAAGTATTATACATTACTGTATGAATTTAAGGCCTGTAAAGACGATGCAAAACTGTTATCTTTACATTCAATCCTAGAGAAAAATTGCATCCAAAATTGAAGTTTACAAAAAAAGTCTGGATCTTTGGAAACAGATCGAGTAAAAACATTCGATGAAGACTAGAGATATCTACAAAGCACAGTTCAGAATTGGTTCTAAAACATGTTAAGTTTACGTTGTAGCATATTACTATATATATAATGTAAAGTATTCAAGTATTCGATTTACATTAATTTTCTCATTGTGGCCCATCCTCCCTATAACATTGTTTCTTTTACGGATATATATATATACAGGAAGATTTCAAAACAGCTAACTGTTTTTCTGTAACAAAAATGCTTTTTTTAAATGCACCAAAATATGTAATTAATCATTGAAATAAATATATTTACAGTTTACAGTCGGAGGTAAATGAATTATGGGTCCAAGTATATAGAAATTCATCTATTTTGAGTTTACTTCTAGATCTATTAGGTTCAACAGTTCTATTTCCTCAAACATGTATAAAAATATTACTATTTACATAAATTCATTTAATGTGAGGAAATCTAAAGGAAAGAATCTGAAGAGGTTAGTGGAGGAATACAGCAGACAAAAATCACTAGTTCTATCGAAGAGCTGCCATTTGCATGAGATAGAGAGAATTTATCTTGATGTCACTATAATTAGAACGTAAATATTACTTTTTTTTTTAAAGTTTACACATAGTTGGAATTCACTAATCTATAATTAGCGTTTTTAGTTTTTGAATAGATATATCTACTTTAAAACAAAAGAAATAATAAAATTATTAAAGCATGCACAGGTACCTTATCAATGTTTTTAAATAGTTGAACTTAAACTATTAATTTATAGTTAAATATTATTAAAACGACAGCTTCTATGTTGGAATTTGAATTTTCCAACAGCAAAGACAACTTATCTTAAAAAACAAATGTATTTAGTAAGAAAAAAGTGACTTGTTCATGAACACTTTAACTGAAAACAAACAACATTAAATTTATATTCTAAGAAATGTCTTCCTGTAAGAAGAACACTGTGCAAGTACGTTATAATTTTCAAGAATAAAATTAAGAAATATTTAAAAGTAGGAAATCTCTGATAAGTTTTATCCGGGCTTCAGTTCGTTTAGATCTTGCTCCGTTACTGAGTTGAAATATTTTAAAGAAGCTGTTAAGAGCTTATTCTCGTTGCCAGAAAGTGTCTTAGATTTCAAAATTATCTAAAACAAATAGATATGCATAAGCCTTCAAATTCTTTTCAATTCACAATTAATTTTTATTTACAA
The DNA here is from genome assembly GCA_023159025.1 of Thereuonema tuberculata. Classification (NCBI taxonomy): domain Eukaryota; kingdom Metazoa; phylum Arthropoda; class Chilopoda; order Scutigeromorpha; family Scutigeridae; genus Thereuonema; species Thereuonema tuberculata. The sequence continues at coordinate 315,444,322 of JAFIDM010009631.1, read as the reverse complement.
AAAGTGTTAACAATTGCTTAAAATCAAACTTTTATATTATAAAACTAAACAGAATTTCTTATCTGCCCTAAAAAAAAGTTTTGAGACTGATAGCGTGAAATTAACATTGAAATGTAGAATATAAACCCAACATCTAAAATCTACAATGCAAAGCGATAAGAGCTGAACTTTTATGTAAAGTGCATTATGTAGCATTGCTACGACATTCAAAGAAAACGAAAATATTAAAATAAAAAGTCGAAAGAGACGAAATGATGCAACACATAAAGATCGTGTGCAAAAACACTGAACACAAAAATGTCGAAAGCATAAATGTCTAAAATTAAAAAAAATGAATGTAAATTACTAAAAATAGGAACATTGTTTGATAACTGTAGAGATCGTAACGCTATAATTTAGTTTCGTGCATGTTGGACATTGCTAGTCAGGTACAAAGCACATTTGCCTCGTCAAGCTGTCCATTCATAACAGGAAGTGATTTTTTTTTTTTTTTTACATTATACATGGATCCAACTTACATAAACCACATTAGGTGTAGCTTAGGAAGAACTAAATTAATTCCTGATAAATTGAATAATTTGGACAAACCCATTCAAAATAAAAACTTCAAAGATAAATGCCAGGTAAATGTTTGGGTTTCCTCCGTTATTTTATCATTAATTTTAAATAAAAATTTACAAAATCAATTTAAAGAGTAGAATAAATATATCTAAGACTAGTATTTTTATTAATTATTATCTTTTAATTCAGTAGTTAAAAAAATTGTAAAAAATTACAAACACTTTTAAAATCTATTTCCATTTTGAAATCATAAGTCAAAGTAAAAAAGAGTTATCTAAAGCCCATTGCACATGGATCCGAAAATCGGATGGTCGGATCCACGAATCGGACGTATTCTCTTTCACATGGACACGAAACTCTCTCTGACATCGTCTATACGACATGTAACATTCAAATCGTTCGTATAGGCGACGTTTCGTGTCCATGTGAAAGAGAATTCGTCCGATTCGAGGATCCGACCATCCGATTTTCGGATCCATGTTAAACGCCCTTCAGTCGTTTCACTGACTTACTATTGTTAGTAAGACTTACTTATGTTATTTTTAAAACTTACAATACTATAACAGTAGTTAAATAAGATTGCTGTAATTTGATAGAAAACTTTTGCCCAGAAAAGTTTTATATTTTCTTTGTTACTTTAATGGAAGCCACATTAAGGCCCATAAAATCTTTTTTCGAACTGAAATCAACTACAAAGTGATTTTTTAACTTTCAATTTGTGATTTCACTATTTCTTCTGCTTAAACTGCCATTTTTCCTAACTGAGAACCACTGAGTATGAATGTTATTCATTGTATAAAACTTTGGTAAATTAGGTAAAATATAAATTGACATTTATTTTGCGACATTTTTATCTTCAATATTTTTTATTTCGAATTGTATCGTGTTGCTATGTTAAATATTCAGTTGAATTGCATATTACTGTAAAAAAACTTTGGGAACTCCAGAACCCATACAATAAGGTTGACCAACAATTTAATAGAGCACAAAAATCCCAAAATAAGTCTATTAAACTCATAATAAACCCAGAAAAAGTTTTTTAAACCGTCATGATCAGGAGGAAGAATAAATTATGATAGATTCAATAAATAATGACAGTCTGGTTAGAGCACTGCAGTCTTCTAACTATTTTTGTTCTAATATCTTCTGAAGATCATTAGACCTTTGAGATGAAAATAGCTTTATTTTGAAAGGCCGTGTTCTTATCGATGCCATATAAAATGCTCCAGATATATAAATATTAAATGGACACCATTTCCTTTTTAACGTTTAAATGATGATAAAGAGAATAGAAATAGGATTTGGTTCAATTTAATTTTGCAAACTAATAAAAATATTTGTTTCCTATATCTTAAAATCACTAACAATTACGGTAAATAAGTGGTTATCCTGATTCATGTATTTACATCTTTTCAATAAGATCACAGAAAATTGGGGGGCAGTACCCACTGCTCAAAGACATCAGCGTGCAACTACACCATTGCCCACAAGAGATGATCATTCAAGGCCCTGTCTTGGAAGGTGGACGGTCTAACTCAGGGGAGTCGTTGGTGACCTGGAGGTCATTGTGTTGGTAGAGGTGGTGGTGGTGGTGATAGTTTCGGGGCCAGGGGTTGGAGTGAGCATTGGTGTGATCCCAGGAGTGCTCACTGGAGTCAGTGTGGAAGCTGTAGTCCGGGGCACAGCTGGGGTCAGTGGCGACAGATTTAGGGTTAGTGGGTGCTGCGCCCGTAGGGTTCCACTTGCTACTGGGGCATTGGCATCATCTGGATGGAGGAACAGATGACGTTGGTCAAGCTGGGCCTGGTGCAAGGCCAGACAACGCTGTAACACCGCAGGCAGGTTGTCGAGCTGCTCCTGAATGGTCGTCAAACGCACTTCAATGGCAGCTACTCGCTCATCCACAGCCTCTTGGCGGGTGCCTAAGTCGGACACCATTTCATATACAGAATTCTGTGTCTAAAATTAGATAAAAGTAAAAATAAGTCAAGGTAACAGTAGACCAAAAAAGAACATTAAAAAATTAAACTCAATATTGGATCTTTATAAACAGTACTAATGAAAATGAATATATGAATGACTATACTTATTGCTTATTACATTGTATTATAAAAATAATAAAAATAATGTATAGAAAGGAAGCAAACAACAACAGAAAAAAAATAACAACGGAAACTGGAAGGATTCAATAAACGACGAACACATAACAAGGGATACTTTGTGATTAATAAACATTTAGAGTTCTTCAGAGAGGAAAAACCACAGAAATAATAAAAAAGCAAATTAAAAAGCAGTGTTAGGAGAAAACTTAAAATGCTAGATCTGGAAACCAATATTTCAATATTAATAAATTGCATCTGACGATTTCCTTATTTAGTGATTACTGTAACTAAATAATAAATCACCAAACAAAAGCAGATAAAAGTAACTCCTTTGCTTTTATGGACAAAACAAGATTATTTATCAAAAATGACTATCAGTTAAGGATCACTTATGTGGAAATTAATAATAAGAAAATGATAATAATGGTTTGTATTCTCAAAATGAACATCACAAATCTAAGCTGTATGATTTAGTCACACATTGATATAACAAATCATACATCACATTGTGATCTCCATTGCATACATGGATGGACACCTCGTATTTTTGTTCTGCCAAAGATCCACAAAAATTGGTATCTCCTGGGTATCAAAATTTTTAGCATATCATTTAAAGGAAATTGATAATAAATCAAACAAAATAAATATTAAAAACTTCTTTAAAGCAATCCAAAAATTAAAAGATATTAATATCTGAAAAAATGAAAAAATGTTTTCCTTTGATGTGGTTTCTTTGTACACGAATGTTGACACAAATCTTGCCTGTAACGTTATTGGCAATTTATTAATGGATTCTTCTACAGTGGACAATATACCGGTCTCTGAATTTATTTTGGCTATTAAGCTATGTTTAGACAACACTATTATCCCTTATAATAAACAAACTTTGGATATCCGATAAGTTCACCAATAAGCCCAATTATTGTCAACATTTATTTAAATCATTTACAATTTCGTATCACTTCTAATAGTATCTTTCACATCAAATTATATGAGATATGTAGATGATGCATTTTTGATAATCAATGAAAATCAAATTGATTTGCTATTACAACAGTTAAATACCGAATTTTCTCGAATCCAATTTACCAAAGAAACTGAAAATAATTACTTTTTCAATTGTTTAGGTCTCATAATAATTCGAACAACAAATGTCTTATTAGAATACAAATTGTATCAGAAATCTACTTTCATAGGAAGGCTTTTAGATTTTCATTCAAATCATCCTTTTGTAGATAAGAAATCAGTTCTCCATAACGTTTCATTTCGTGCCCATACATTGGCGTCGAATGAACAATTTAGAGCTGCACAAATTCAAGAGGCTATCAATATTTTGCTTTTAAAGAATTACCCGTTACAGATGATTTTGAAACATCATGTGATCATTACAACGTAAACCGTATCGTATATTTATCACCGTATACATCGCCTAATAAAATTATCGGGTACATCGTGAGTTAATGTGGTCCAATTAAAATATCCTTAAACGCACTCATTAAACAGCGCTATCGCCATCTATCGCCAGTTGTGGGAATGTTTTAAATACAGTGATTGTCCACCAAACACAGCGCGATTTAAATCTGCGGTAGCGCCATCTATTGCCAGGTTTGGGAAGCTTTTCATTCACGTCTACTGTGGTGCCGTATAACGTAGCATCGTATCCCACGGGAACTACTTGATTGTCCGGAATGAAAAGTAGCCTATATCTTTTCCCGTGTCCTAGACTACCTGCAAGCAAAATTTCATTCAGATCTGTTGCGCTGTTGAAGCGTGATTGAATGATAAATAAACAAACTTACAGATTTTCCCTTTTCTAATTATTAAGGATTTCTAGGAACAATAGGCCTCATTGGTCGTAATATTACTGGGATATTCAATTAAAAATACGGTTCCTTCAATTAGAAAAAAAGTTACTAATGGTGACTTATTTATTCTACTCTAATATAATATTAAATTTATTCTTTAAAAGAAATATTCTACAATGTAAAATATTAAATAAATCTTTAATTCTGACAACTAAAATCAGCAACCACTGATTTCTAAAAATTTAATCAGAATAAGCCCTTCAGATTTAATTTGAAATTATTAGATAAGCAAATGAGAAAATGAGAAATTGTATGAGAAAATGTATTCATAATTAAAGAATTGAACTAATAACAAGATCTACAGTCTGTTCTTGAAAAGATTGAAGTGACGTCAGGCGGAGTATTAAGGCCTAAACGCATTGGCAACGTATTCCGTATCCATATTCCATATTCCGTATTCCGTATCGACAGCGAAAAGTCACCGCTTACCGTTTTTAACGCGCATTGTGTTCTCCGTCTTCCCGTTGTTAAACCGTAACAGGAAATGAACATTTCCCATAATTCAACCGTTTTCATTTTGTAATTTTTGGAACCAACAGCATAAAGCTCTGGATAGTTTTGAACTAACGAAATAAGCGCCTCCTTGAAATTGAAGTTATCTTGGAATGAAGACACAATGAGAATTTTCCGCCAAAGCAGGCAGCTGCGTTGGGATTGGTTCCCGTTGTAACAAAAGAAACATTCTGATTGGTGACCTTAACGATCGTCGGATACGGAATACGGGAATCTTCAAGCTTGTTCAAGATTCCCGTATAGTGATGGAATACGTTCGTTTGACGTCAGAAATCGACGGACAAGAATCCCGTATCATACGGAATGACGTCATTTCACCGATTTACGGATACGTGGTTCCCAATGCGCGTTCGGCTTTATACATACTTTATGGTCGTCTAACGGATAAAGCATTCAGCTTGGAAAACAAAGGTTGTTGGATCGATTCCCCAAATTAGCAACAAAAAAAAATTATTTTGTCTTTTTATTTCCTTTTTTTCTTTTTGTTTTATTTATTTTTTTATTATTTTCTTTTGTCTTTTTATTTACTTTAATTTTCTTTCACTTTTTTCGTTTGTTTATTTTTTCATTATATTTGATAAGTTTTGTTTTCGTTTTTGATTTGTTTTAGTTTTATTAATCACTGTTTTATGTGAGGAATTCACATCCAATTGATAAGTCCGTATCACTCGGACTATCAGAAGAATCAGAGTACGATCACAGAAGAAGCAGAAGAATTAATGACTACTGGCTGTTCTTCACAGTCTATCAAGCAGTCCAGATTACAAAATTCGTCTTCCAATTTGATAGTGTGCACTACAAAAATACTCCACATTTCAGCTTTCGTTTTCAAAATGCCCTCTTCAAATAAACACTTAAAGTCTTTCAGTTTGAATGTTTTGTTATGTAAAGTTACATGGTTTTTCACCTGACTCCAAGCCAGTTCTATTGGATTCAATCCTGCCTGACATGGTGGTAACCCAAACACGTGATGCCCTTTTGCTGTTGCGATTTCATCGACGTGATACTTTTAGTATTTATGTTTTTAAAACTTAACTACTTGAAGTAATTCTGACTTAAGCTCATCACCTCTGTAATCCTTTCTCTGTCAGCCAAACTTGAATTTCATGTTAACGTCAATTCGCTGTCGATATTTTTTCGCTGCGGACGCTGAGTTAGAGAGTGTTATCCATAACTATGACAGAATTAGACGGGTTTAGGTTCAACACAGAGCTAAACTAGTTATGGAAACACTTACCATCCATCTCTTCATGATAATCCTCACTGCTTTTTGACTGAAACATCAGAAGTACTCCTTCAACAAAGCCATTAACACTGCCAGTATGTATACAGATATAACGTCCGCCTTTATCCGTCGTTGCTGTCAATCCTGTTGAAAGTCCACCCATGAAAGCTTCCTTCTACGATGATATGGTAGTATCGTGCCAAACTTTTCCAGATCTATGGCCCGCATTTACCCACGTTTCATCTAAATAAATGATAGGCGCTATTGTCCGCAAGAAATTGTCGAATTGCACGCAAATATTTGTGTCGCCAAGTGCTTATATCTTCACTATCACATATCTGAATTTCTATGCCGAGACTGATATCTAAATTCATAGAATTTTAATGTTCTATACAAGTACTGCGGGAAATATTTGGCAACTCTGGATCGTCAGTAATTTCTTTTAATACATTTCCTACTGTTGGCATTTCATTTTGAAAACACATTTATGTATTTTACCTCTAAATTGCAGTGTACAGGAATGAATCACAAATTTTATCTGACCATAATGTATTTGCTTTCTGAGGCCTCTTCTTGCCTGGTGTGTGTAAAATTTCTTCCTTTTAAAATATTTTCTTAATGGTATAAAAAGACGTAACCGTCAAAAATATCGTTTTCTGAATGACTTCATGAACTGTCAGGTGCTGTTGCAATTCTCTTAACTTGGAATAAACATTTGAAATTATTTGTTTCGCACTGCTGTGAAATCGACTGCCTGACTGACTGAAATTATAGTCCGTCTAAGTCAGCAAGGCAGTTCCTTCAGGCGTTGGGACAGAGAACTTGAAAAAATAGGAGTGAAAGGGTATCAAATAAGTGCGAGTAGGGAGAAAATACTTAATCCTTTCTCCTTTCGCACACTTACCTGATACCCTTTCACCCCTATTTTTTCAAGTTCTCTGTCCCAACGCCTGAAGGGACTGCCTTGCTGACTTAGACGGACTATACTTGTGAAATATTTTGAAATATGCACTGGAGGCTGACATGTTGAAATGAGCCCCTCAACAGCATTAACCAATCGCATGTTCCATTGCTATGTGATCGAAAATAAACAAATCTAATAATTTGAACAGTTACATTTTCTGTCTCTTAAAATATGTAATGTTTTCAAATCAACAATAATATTCTAAATTCAGGATGAAATAACAACAACGCCGGAACTATATTCTTCGCTGCAGAATGTGTTACGCGGCTCTCTGACGTCACTTCAATCTTTACAAGAAACCGACTGTTTGTTTCTAAGAGATTATAATTACTTAAAGTTATTATTATTATTATTCCAAAAATTGCATTCCGAAATAGCTATTTCAGACTCACTAATATCAGTGAGAACAAAATGATGAAGCGAAATTAACCCGACGGAGGTTAATGGTGTCTTCGATCTAATCGAATAATCCTCGGAGAAGAAAGCAAGCAAAAATAAAACTGTCCTTAAAAATAGTCAAAGTAAATCATGATGTTCTTGTTGCTTAGTTGATTACGGAAATTAAGTGAAGCTGAATTTCGAAAATCAACTCTTGAGTAATATTTAAATTTTTTTTGATAACATATTTTACTTTTTGGTTCATTGTAAAGATAACTAAGTGATTTTTATTTGTTTTTGTTTTTTTTACTTTTAATTGCCCACTTCTCTTGTCATCATACAGTAGATCATTAGTCACTATGGAGACCCTTGACAATAATATTCTGATGCTCTTCAACAAGCTTGAAAATAAAGTGACTCAAGTCTCATTTTTAAACATAAAATTTTACAGATTTTATAAAATTTTACAATACTGATATTCAAATGAATTTGTGAGCATTTCCCTTTTTGTTGAAAAGATTTCTCATGAAATTAAAATACGAAATTCATTAAAAAATTTATTTGTTTTATTATTATTTTTAATTCAGCAGCTGCTGAAATTAGTCTTCTCCGCTGTCTAAACTGCTTACAATGCAAATATCTCCTAGTTGAAACAATTCTATGGTATTCTGAGGGTCACGAAGAGAAATAATTTTTCAATAGGCTAATGTACACAATTCAGATACGCTGAAAATAGTAAATTGCTGGAAAATCGTAAATATTCCCTTTCGTAAATAAAATAAAGAAATAGAGCTATTCCTTATCATACAATTAGAATCAGAAATTGTATGGTAAGGAATATCTATGCTTCTTTGACTGAGAAACTTGGATAAACTGAAGAGTTAAGAATTTATGTTTTATTTGACATAAGCTCTGAGAATCGCCGTAGATGCCACACAGACCTATCGGCAACTCTCAATTGAGTCAAATATAATAAAACTAATGTATATTTGAAATTTTACTGAATAGCATTCAAACGATGTTTAATACAAATGATCTGAATAGTGATATTCAGATGCAAACTCTGTGTGATTTTTAAACCTATTTGCAAGTGCGTTAATAACATACTTATTTTTAGTTTCTTCCTTTTTCATTTTTTTTATTGTTATTTATATTATTTATATTGTACTAACTCACTTTACAAAAGAGATTTGGCAATCCTATCTTGATGCCATTTTTTTTTTGAAACTTATCCTTGTATTGGTGAAAGCTGAATGCCTGAGAATCACTGCATTACGTCCTTAAACTCATGAAAAAGAGTAAATGAGAAAGGAGAGATATTATCTTGTCTTATCAGAACATTAGTGGATTAGGTCTCAAAAAGCTTTTCTTAACTCGAGGATGTGGTTGATCCTTTCATCTGTCTTCGGGCGTTTGTGGTCTCCTCTACATGAAGGATCTAAATGCTAATTTTAAAATCCTATTTATTAGGCATCCCTTTCAACACGTTTTATCCATTTTTTTCTGAAAGTTTTCTATTTCTTGAACGATATTTTCCTCATTTAATTGTGATCGAATTTCGCTGTTTTTTTTTTTCCTTTTGTCCAGTCTTGTCAATCCCACAAGTAGTCGTGAGAATTTCATCTGTGCTGCTTCCAATCTCTGACTGTTTCATTGTTTCAGAATACTATTTTTGTTCGATGCTTGATAGCTGTCTTTAATGTAATATTATGTAATCTTAATTGTGTTTTTTGGACATTGCTTTCCAAAATGTTTCTTTTTAAACCATTCATTCTAATACAGTGCAACTTGGATAATTCGAACGTCTTTAATTCGAAATCGTGGTTAATTCGAAGATTTCTCTTAGTCCCTTGAATTTCTTATTAAATCAATGTTAAAAAATCGTGGATAATTCGAAGTTCAACTTCCTTAATTAAAAGTTTTTTATAAAAAATTTCGAACCATAACGACTTTTCGGCGTTTCATCGTTAAGAAATTCGACACGTGACAACTGAAATCCCCTTCCCGCCACCGTTCGACACGTGACGCTTCAGACGCCATTCGAGCTTCCTGCTGTCAGTGTCACCATGTCTTTCAGTAAACCATGCGTGTACAAGAATTTTAACGTTCGCTGAAAAAGTCGCCGTCATTCGCGAGGTGGAAAAGGGTGTGAAGAAGAAATGCCAAATCGCCAATGAGTACGGGATAGCGCCGAATTTCGTCGGTACATTGAAGGACAAACCAACGTAAGTGAAGCTGTTTTCCGTTCACTAAACATGCTTGATGATTTTGCTAACCTTAAGCGACTGAATTCAACAAAACAATCAGACATTGCACAATTTTTTGAAAAACTATAATTTTCTGTATTGAATATATATAATTTTCTGTATTTTCTGTAGCTTACGTAATATAAATCTGATTTTGTTTACATACATATAGTGTTTAAGTCTTTCATACCATGATCTTTCTGAATAAATATTTACTTATTGACAGAATAATCTTTTCAAGCATTCAGTGGACCTGAAATTAAAGTTAAAAGATGTAACTTGTTTAATTCGAAGTGTTGGATAATTCGAAGTTTTGTAGTGGTCCCTTCAGCTTCGAATTATCCAAGTTGCACTGTATATGTTTGTAAATTTGATTCTAACTGGGCATCATTATTGTAGTGAGTTACTGTGTTTCCTAGGTATTTGAAATCTGAAACTGTGTTCTATTATTTTGTGATTCAACATGATTTGGATGTTGTTTCCGCACATAACCATAGATTTTGTTTTGGTGTTGGAGATTTTTATTTTGTATTTTTCTGATATTTTATTTAAATTGTTGGCAGCAATCTGCAGTTCATTTTCTGATGAGGCGTAAGTCAGTTGGGATGATTTGTAGGTCTAAGTTCAGTTCGTTCTGTAATTGTTAAAAATACAACTAAAAATCTGAAAATTTGGAATATGACAATTTAAATATGAATGATTCATATTCTCCTATTCTTGATTTTAATACGATAACTGAATTAATTACATTTAAGTTCAAAACCGGCTAAGTTTTCAAAAGAATTTACATTCTACTAAATTAATTTATCTTACAAAAGCTATCATCTATGATTCTATGAATAAATAAAGAAATAATCTATCCCCTGAATTCAACATTTCCATTACTTTCCCAATAGTTGAATTTAAAAAAAATAAAAACCATAAAGTTGATAGTTAATTTTGTATAATGGAAATGTTGAATTCAGGGGATAGATTATTTCTTTATTTATTCTTAGAATCAGAGATGGGATCTTTTATAAGCTAAATTATTTTAATAGAATGTAAATTCTTTTGAAAAATTAGCCTGTTTTGAATTTAAATGTAATTAATTCAGTTATCGAATTAAAATCAAGAATAGGAGAATATGATTCATTCCTATTTAAACTGTCATATTTTAAATTTTCAGATTTTTAGTTATATTTTTAACACAGAACGATTTGAACTTAGATCTACAAATTGTCCAAGCTGACTTCCGCCTCCCCTTAGCAATTAGTACTTGGTCCTTTGCATATAGTAGCGTATTTAGTATTAACATTATTTCCTAATGGAATTCATGTGTAGTAGTTTTTTCTCATTCTGTTAGTATTCTATTGATATAGATATATTAAACAACATCGGAGAACGGCCACACCATTGCCTCACACTTCTGTTAGTGTCGATAACTTCTGATAGTTTTCCATCTGTGAATTTAATGCAAATTTTCGTTCCTCTGTGTAGACTTTTGGTGGCATTAATTAATTGGATAGAAACATCATTATCTTTTAATATTTCCAAAGTAGATTTCTAATCAGATTATCATACGCTTTTCATAATCAATGAATAAAAATATGTTGGCAAGTTAAATTCTTTTCTTTTTTCTAAAATTTGATATAATGTGAACGTAGCATCTGTTTATCCTCTTCCCTTTTTGAAGCTCCCCTATTCCTCTTCTCAAAAAATCTTCCAAAAATGTTTACTACCTTAGTCTTTTACTATGTTGCCATATAGTTTTAACATTTGTCTTTGAGCTTTTTTAAGCATATTTATAACTATTGCAACTTCCCAATCCTTTATTTAGATTTGACAAATATTCCAAATATTATTAAAAAGATTAAGAAAATTTTCTTTTAAGCGTGTTATCTCCGTATTTGAATAGTTCCAGACTTATATCGCCTATACCGGGACTTTTTCTATTCTTTGATTTCCCTAAAATTTCCTCCAATTCTTCTATTGTTATTTTTATCAATTTCTGTTAGGACATTGTTTAGGACTTTATCATTATTTCTATTATTCTCTGTTTGATATATTTGATTCCAAAGTGCTCTATAATATATAACCCAGTCATCTTTTGAGATCAAGTTTTCCTTAGCTTATCATTTTCTGTTTTTTGAAGTTATTTTAAAAACTTTAAAACCTGTCGTCCGTGGTCCAGTGTTCTAAGGATTTAACATATCTTTCCCAATCCTCTCTAAGTGTTTTTCTTGCTGTCGTTCTAACTTACAATAGCTTTTTTTTTGCAGTTGATATAATTATTAGACCTATTATTTTTGATTTGTAAATATATTCTTTGACCTTGCTTTTTCCTTTCAATTTTTTCTTTTATACAGTGGTACCTCGACATACGAATTTAATTCGTTCCGTGACGATATTCGTATATCAAAAAAATCGTATATCAAATCAATTTTTCCCATAGAAATTAATGGAAATAGAATTAATTTGTTCTAGTGATAGGAATTTACCCCCGCAAAAAAATAATTAACATGCTTTAAATACCAACCAAATATAGATTTAATATAAGATAAATACAATGTTTATTGTTTGCATGATATAAATGTACTACAATTTTTTATTACATGTACTATTTTTTTACTTACACTAAGACTAATCACTATCGCTGCCACTCTCACGTCTGGCCCTTTTGCCCTCAGTTGCAGTGGGTGTATCGCCACTAAGACGTGATCTTTTCCAAAGGAAATGATCAAGAGAGATCTGTTTCTGTCTCTTTTTTAGAATGTTTCTAAAATGCGCAAGGCACGTGTTATTGAACAATGCACTGGCTCTCTCTGTAGACAATTTCTCCGGGTGTCTCTTTTCAACAAAATCGGATACTTCTTGCCACTTAGCAAGGATATCACGAATTTCACGTGAAGATAGCACCTCCTCCTTCTCGACCCGCTCCTCACTGCTGAGTTCCTGCATCACCTCTGAGTGCGTCATCTCATGTAACTTCTTCAGCTCCTCCGTCGTGAGTTCTTCTGCATGCTTCTGCACCAGATCCACAACATCTAGCTGTACTAGCTATTCGTATCTCAAAAATATCTTCGTATTTCGAGGCGTAAATTATATGAAAATTTTCTTCGTATATCAAAAAATTCGTATGTTGGGGCATTCGTATCTCAAGGTATTACTGTATCTTTGTTTCAGGTTCTAATTAATTTTTTCTTTTTATGTGTCTTACATCCCAAACATTCCTGTGCCGAATTTAATACAACTTTTTGATGTTTTTCCAGTCAGTCTCACTATCATTATAATCTATTTTTATAAAGATTTCTAATACTTTCCTATTTCAAGAAGTGAATTTTAAGTTGCTTATTTTTGATATTACGGTTTTTCTGTTGTTTTTGTTCTTCTGAAATGCTTCTGCCATTTTATAAATTATGTAGTCATACAGAATAAAGGCATAGCCTAGTGGTCGAGGCAGAGGCCTGCCATTAGGCTGATATGTCGGAACTTGGGTTCGAATCCCGGTGTCGGCATGGATGTAACTTTCTCCTTCTGAGTTTCGTCCGTTTCTGCGGGTAAAATGTGAGCTGCCTCCTATGGCGAACCCAGGGGCAACGATTATTCGGCCAAAATGGCAAATGCCTCTGTACCACAATATTTACAAGGAATTAAACTTTTCACATTTTTACAATGCTTTGAAAGAGATTCAGCTGTGAATAGAATAGTGTAACGTAAGATATTCCTACGCGATATCTTTATTTATAATCTTAATGAAAGTAGATTTGCACTGCAGGCATCCAAATTTGTTGGAAATGTCAGCTACAAAACTTTCCTTCCTTCGTACTGGTCTGCTGGGATCCAAAGAAGGCAGCGTTGTTGTGAGGCCGGATACTTGTATCACAGAGACTTTTGAATTGCACCATTCAGTCTGACACTCGGAAGTTTATAAAAGATGATAGCAATAATTGTCGACAGGATCCTGCAACACTTTTCTTACAACAGAAATATATAATTTAATAGTGTAGGGAAGCAGTTTTAAATCGGTCTGATGTAAAGTACACTGCGATAAATCAAACCAATTGTAAAATGAAATTTGAAACTTCTAATCTACCTTCTATTTGAAGAGTTAAAAATCAATAGATATTTTTAAGCTAAATTTTTTCAAAGCAATGGAGCGAAAGTGAAGAATAAAAGTGAAGAATAAAAGCTAAATTTAAGAGTAAAAAATAATTTAGAGAATCAAAATACAACAACTAGAAGCTTTAGAGAAAGATATGCAAAAATATAGGAAATAACATGTTTAAGTAGGAGTATTCCTAAATTAGACTAACTTAAATAGCTCTAAACAGCCAGATTATATCGGATTTATTAACTCCGAAAAGACAGATGGTACAATGGACAGAAGATTGAATGAATTTCATTGCGGATTTAGCAGCCTCATTAGAATAATGTTTCCTCTGATTGGCACTGCAACAGTTTTCTTTTAATAGAAATCTATAATTTAATGGTGTAGGGAAGCAGTATGAAATCAGCTGCTGTAAAGTACACTACGATAAATCAAACCAATTATAAAATGAAATTGAAAATGATATAATTGAAAATGCTAATGTCTGTGAGTTTGAAAGACCGATCTCTGCTGGTAAAGTTCTTTTAGAACATTGCATCTTTGCTCCTCTGTTGTGAAAGCAGAACCTGTTACAATACTCTTCTGTAAAGTTTATAAATACAGTGAAATAAATAGATATCGACTTATTATTTAACCTTCCCAGTGAATTGTACCAATAAAGGCTAAGTAAATTAGCTAATATGTAATTTTCAAATATACATGTAACCATTTTTCCAAATGTACAAAGAGCGATTCATCTCGCTTTTATATGGATAAAATTGAGATGCTTTCGAAATTGAAATATAATTATTTAAATTTAGAAAGAAATGTAGTTATTTACTTTTCAACGATACAGTGAATCCTTTTTTAAAACGTACAGGTCTAGATCATTCTTTTCTTTTCCTTTGAAAGCCACGCAGCTGTGGACTGTCGACTTTTAATTCATTGAAGATTTAGTGAAGAAAGAGGCGATGGGAAATTTTTTTTCTTATCTACGGCGTTCTTTGTAAGAAGCCAAAGATTCTCTCTGCTAAGATCATTCTCATTAATGATACTAATGGTATTGTCAATCTATGGAAGGACATTCAATCTCTTGCTTTCTGGAAAGCTGTTGAATAAATTCAACAACAGAGCAATGATCAGCTTCTTCATTTAAAGTTCTGAGTCTAGTGGATCCTCGTTGCCGAAATCCACGTGTTGCTTAGATTCGGGGGAATCGAATCAACTCACCCACATAGAGAAACAAATTCGATTTTTTGAACTCGCGTTAGAGCTAAAGCTCATAATGAGGAGATGTATCTTTATAAATCACTAAATGTCTGCTAGATTTTACTTCACAGATGGGAAGATATTAGAAAAAAAATATTAAATTACATAGTGAAGTAAATCTTTAGGGAATCAAAACAATTTAAACAAAGTTGTAAGATATAAAGCTAGCCACTTACCTTTGCCATATCAGTAATTGTGTTAGCATTGTCCATCAACTTGCGTTGTTCCATTTTTACTTTTCGAAGACTAGACACAAAGAAAAACTAAAATTAAAATCTTAAAGATGGTTTAGATAACAAGTTTACTTATAGCAAAAAGTAAATATATATTCAAAATATAAAACAATGGAAAAAACACACTAAAAGTTGAGACCAGGTTTCTTTCTATTGATAAAATAATGGAACTTTGGCTTAATAAAACAACTCAAACAAAACACAAAAATTTCATTCGTAACTCAAATCTATAATATTTATGTCCTTGGAGAAAGTACTACATTCCTATGTAAAGGTAATTAAACACCACGACAAAGTATTTGCAAAACACTTTGTTTATTTTTGGAAGAAAAATGATTTTCTTAATTTTGCTTGTATGGTTTATTGAAAATTCTCAGAGATTTAAGGAATTAATTGTATTAGAAACCAAATATATCTACTGCAGTTATAAAGATGAAACTCATAAATCAAGAGATAACACAGCCTCAATTATTTTAGTACTAAATAAAGTAATATTCTTCAAGAGGCTAATTAAGAAAACTGGTAATTGTAAAAAATCACCAAATGTAATCTATCATACTGAGATACTTCTTGTTTTGAGAACGTAATATGGGGTTCACAATGCTTTTCTCCTAAACGATTCAGCTTTAACTTGGAGAAGAAAAATCAAGATTCTCAGATCAGCGATTCGGCATAAATTATTGTTGTTTTATTATTTTGTAGGCGGACTTCCAAGGTCATGTTGATTTCACGAACAAAGTTTTTAGCTGTAAACTAAGAAAAGAAAGTTTTGCCCAGACTACACAACTCATTCAGACACTGCTAAGCAGAAGTCCTTCAGATATTTCAAAACTGATACTAGTTCATAGTAGATATTTTGAAAATTCCATTATTTTTATCCTCTAGTTAAATAAGTTACTAAATAAAACATGATAATTACTGTAATTTTGTTAATATGTGAATTAAATTAAAATTGTTATATCAATAGAATGTTTTACTAATTAAAAAAGTACATTATTCCTTACAATTGATTATTTCAAAAGATGGTTTTATCAAAATTGAAAATTTAACTTAAATTTTTGATTTTTATTTCATATTATTAACTTCATCTTTACCTCCAAATACTACAGAGTGGTCCAAAAGTAGGTTTACAGTAAATTTAAGTAAATTTTCATAAAGCAGATCTTTTATATGTTATTCCCTAGGTGATGGCACACAATCTGAATGAAGAACAAAGGAAATAGATATTGAAGCAGTATTGGAAGTCAGAAAATGCCGAGAAAGTACGTGCAGCATGGCAAGAAGCTTTTCACACATCTCCACCGTCACGCTAAACAATTTATCGCGTAAGGAAGAAATTTGGTGAAACTGGTTCAGTGAGTAATGCACCGAAATCTGGACGTCCCAAGACTTCTGTTGCGGAGGAAAATGAGATGTTAGTGGCTATGACATTTGTGAACAGTCCAAAGAAATCCACTCCTCGTGTGTCTGCAGAACTATCCATACCAAGAACATCATTGCAACGCTTAATGCATAAATTGAAATTAAAACCTTACCGACCACGACTAGTACATAGTCTTTTGGAGGTCGACTCAGATCGCCGGCTGCAATTTTGCGAAATGATGCGTCAGCAATGTGCTGGAGAACAATCAGACTCTTGGGATAAGATTATCTGGTCTGTTGAGGCTTGCTTCAAATTATCTGGTCATGTGAACAGGCATAACTGTGTGTACTGGGCTGATGAAAATCCCTATTTGACCATAGAAACCGAAATAAGCCAACCTGGCGTCACAGTTTGGGGTGCATTATCAAGTGAAGGTGTTGTTGGGCCGCTTTTTTTATTGAAACCTTAAATGAGGAGAACTTTCTTGGCAATGCTTCGTGACATGGTTTTGCTACAACTACAAAACAAACGTAACTTTGCTGAATGTTTCTCTCAACAAATAGTTGATGTTTAATGCTTAAAACATGCTTATATTTTGAAATCAATTTCTTACGTATACATGATACTTTAACTGTAAACCTACATTTCGGCCATCCTGTGTATTTAGTATGTTATTACTTTCTTATTGTCAAAAGCATAAGTTTATGGATTGGATAAATAATTAGGCCTAATTATTTTACCCAAACATACAACTAATTAATGCATAAAATACAATTTCACTGATTAAATAAAGAAAGCATATAGTAGCCACTGTTTTATATATATACTAGACGGGTACCGTCGCTTCGCTCCGGAACCCTTGCATATATAGCATTAAAAAAAATATTTATTTAGCAAATTATGATTGAGATCGGAGAATATACGACTTCCCAGCCCATTGTGGCCTTCTCCGCTTAACTCAGGTGAATTGCGGGTTGGCACCACACACCAGGGTTTGTCGCCACACACTTCATGGTCAGTTTGCCAGATTATTCCCTATCCCGTGGGAATTTCGAAAAATCCGGCCTTATTCCTTGTCGACATCATAAAGGGAACCTCTGTGCAAAATTTCAGCTTTCTAGGTCCAAGGGTTTGGGGTGGGCGTTGATGAGTCAGTCAGTGAGGGAGTCAGGAATTTTCTTTTTATATGGATAGAGTTTTATGAATTTTGTTTTGTTAAACTCCTTGATTAGTTCTTTATAGATTATATTTGGATCTGTTATTTTCTCCTTTTCAACTCTTATTATCCGAGATTCGTTCTTTACATATTATTCCTGGTGTTTCGATATCATGCTTATTTATGAAAATATGATTTACATTTGTTTTCGTATTTCCATGAATTGTACAGTTGTTTCTTGTTGTTCCGTAAAGACAATTTTTGAAACCATTATTGCACATAAGTTTTAGATATTTCTGTAGGCTACTGCATTGTTTTTATTCATTTTGAAAAGATCTACATTTACGTCGCCAATTAGTATAGTTGGACAGTTGTTTAATATATTTTCATTTTTTATGAACAGATTCTCTAATTCTTCAGTAAATTTACCTTTCTTTGTGTTTTGTTGTTTTATACAGGGCTAAAATGTTAATATTTTGTGTTTGATAACACAAACACATTTTTGATAACGAAACATGTTAGGTTTTATAACAAAACTTCATGATAAATAATGTGTTTTGTGAAAATTCTTGAATCATTTTCCAAAAGATTTCCTTGCTCCGACGTTTTAGTAATTTATAATTTAACATTTTGCTTATAGAATGACAGACAGAATAACCTTTTTTATAATATACGTTTTTATAATATATAATAATAATAGCCGGGTACCGTCGCTTCCCTTCGGATCCCTTGCATATATAGCATTCAAAAAACAAACGTTATTTATTGAGCAAATTAATGTTGCGATGGTCGGAGAATAGACGACTTCCCAGCCCGTTGGGGCTTCTCCGAATAACTCGGATGTATTGCGGGTCGGTCCAACCAACCAAAAATTCACATTTTTGCATGTATCTTGCAAACGCTGAAGCGTTTGTGAATAAGTGATACATCGTTCGATAGAACTTTCAAATATCAACATTTTCTCAATATAATGTTCTCTTCCATCTTTTACATTTTTCGTTTAAATTGAGAAAAAGTCAAAATTTGACCCTTTAAAAGCCACCATCTTGGAAACCAAAAACTTTTTTCGACAGATTTTTGTAACATTTTGTTTGTCTTAAAAAGATATACATTTTATCCATTTACATGACCAATCTATCTCTTATAGTTTGGTCACACAATTGGAAAAACGTACAGTCTTATGACGCTTTTATAATATAAGATATAGTACATATATTACAGATTATTATATATACTGCTTAGAAAGAAGTCACTCAAAGTGTTTGAAGCAAACAGTCATGGATGTCACTTTAATAAGAGATAGAAAAGCCTTTAGCTGCCCCATGACTGAGGCAGTCATACGGGATGTACTTTACCCAAGTGTACGATAGCGGTCAGAAATGTTGGACCATTTCTCATTGAGGCATGTGATGAAGATCCTGGATGGTTGTGGTTGCACGTCCCTGTGCCTCAGTCGAAGTTCCAGTTTATTCTACAGCTGTTCAAATTGGGATTTTGTGGAGGCCATTAAGGTGTAGTGACGTTTATGTTCGGAAACCATGCAGTTTCAACGATAGCCTTGTAATAGGGTTCATTTGTTCTGCTGACCAAGACAAGGGTTCATTCCGAAAAAACGCCACAATGTTAAAAGCATTTCATTGTACAGAATGATCAGATACCTCTCGGTGTTCAATGTTCGATGGGACAACCAGAGGTTCGAAGCCGAGCTAGGAAAAACAGGACCATATCATCACACTGCCACCACCGAATTTCACATTGGAAGTTATACACTGTGGTAAGAGACGTTCACTGGAATTTTGCCACACTCACACCCGCTCATCCAATCAAAAAAAAGGTGTAACGCGATTCGTCGCTTCATAGCATAACTTTCCGAGCCTCCACGTCCAATTATTTACGCTGTTTGCACCACTGAAGACGACGCTACATGTTGTAGCGGTTCGGTTAAAATGAGGCTTACATATCGCTGTCCTCTCCTAGAAACCCATCTTATGATCCGAGCTACAGATATTGAACGTTTTTATGCAGCTTTGTGTTTCTTCCGGTAAACGGAACTCCACGTTCAAAGTGTCGACCGACGAACGTTAGTTTTGACATCCTACCCTTCGTAGGACTGTGCAGCCCAGTTAGGTGAGTTTGGTGGGTCATCCACTGCGAGGAGCACTTGGTGATCCCAAACACTTCCATCTTATGGTATCATCCAACTATCGAAGTTGGATGGCCCAATTTTTCATCAATTTTCTCCACAAATAGGCCTGCAGAATGGCATCCTATCACAACACCTCATTCCTTAATACTGTAAGTTCCCTTCTGGCAACCATTTCACCTGGGCACGGTTCCATTGTCACGGGTGCATTCTCGACAGCAAATTTATACCGGTTACAGGCCACTGCTTATCTTGCCCATGGTGGTGTCCGGTGACTTTCTTCTAAGCAATGTATGATATACAATATATATATTATGATATTATATTAGTGTGTAGTATTTTACATAGAATAATTATGTAATTAAAATAATATGTTACCTGTAGATAGCGAGAAGGAACTTTCTTTGATGTGTTCGTACTTTGTTAGAGTTTACTCTTTTCACCAGTTTTGTATGTTTATAGATAAGCCACGTCTCCCGAAGTACATTAGCTGCAGAATTTTTCAGCTATAAAAAGAGGAAACAAACATCCAACACATACTGCAATATAATCGAATAAGAACTAAAACTTATGTTAGCATTTTAAAATCTAAAATAACAAAATTTAAAATCCTGAAGAAATAACGGAATGAAGGCAATTACAACTTAAAGAAAAATAATATAAAAAAGAGTAATATACATTAGTACATACCGGGTGATTCATAAAGTACTGGTGGTTTTCACCGCCCCATATCTTTTAAACTACTGCTCATAAAAATCTGAATTTTTTTATATAAAATCGTCAAACATATAAGAGTTATATTTTCATGTTATTGTTTATTCAATATTATTGAAATTCATTTTATTTGCATTCAAACATCCCCAATATATCGAAATTATTATCAAAAAAATTATTCGACTGTCTCCCAAAAAAGTCATTTGTCAGAATGCATTTTCAAAAAAATACAGTTTTTAAAAAAAAAATTAAATAAAGGAATTAATGACAAAAGTGTTTAGATTAAATTTTCCTAATTAGGTTTCTGTATCATTTGAATATTGGATCCAGACTTTTAGAGTTTAAACAACATCACAACAGTTATTTAAATATGATATATTGGGGGTGTTTGAACGCAAATAAAATGAATTTCAATAATAATGAATAAATAATAACATGAAAATATAGCTCTTATATGTTTGACGATTTTATATAAAAAGTTTCAGATTTTAATGAGCAGTAGTTTAAAAGTTATGGGGCGGTGAAAACCACCAGTATTTTCAAGTATACTTTATGAATCACCCGGTAAAGTATATTATAAAAAAAAAATAGCATATATAGTTGAAATCTAGATATACATTGGAATCTTTATTCCAATGCTATCAATGCAAAAAAAAAGTTGGATAATATTAATTATTAAAAAAAGTTGCTTTCATTGTATACAAACTTGAATATGTTTGCATTTTTTAGCGAAACGCTGCATGTTAAAATAAGAAATATTTATTAGTTTTAAATCTGTGAAGGGAACATAAGAAATATATAATTATATTTCTTGATATATATTAATATAAGTTAATTATTCAACATATTAAATAATTAATATAATTAATTTATGAAACTAAGAATAGATTTTCTTATTACATAACTTACTCTGAAAATTAATATCTTAGTGATCTCTTGAGAAGTTACAAAATATATAATTGGAAGGGTAAAATAAAAATTAAAATTTAATAATACTGTATTTCATTTTTTTTTCTATCTACATTTAGAAGAATGGTTATGATTTAGTTAAACACTAAAATTACACTGAAACCTCCGTTACTACGTTCTGAAGTTACTTATTTAAAAATGCTATTGTAATATGCTGAAGAATTTTACTCTTTATTAAGGAATAATGTAATTTAATTTTCTTAATGGAAGAAGAGAAGTGGGACAAATGAAGACTTATTTCTAGAGAACGAACCTAAGTATAAGAAGTTCACAAGAAGATGACTTGAAAGATTTCTGACAATAGAGAACAGATAGAGTACTGGGCAAAACAAACAGAAACCAGGAGTGGCAGCAGTAAATATAATTAAATATCAGTTACAAAGTACAGGAACACCCTAACTTAGCATTATCCATCCATGGTGTAGTACAATATGTTCTAAATATTCGTCGTTACGGCGGACACATAGTTCATTCCGTTCCTGCAAATTTTCTACCTTGAGATGACACGACCAGGAAAGCTTTCATGAAGCTATGCCTGCACACCACAGCTGTATGACAGCTAAGCACCTGTTCCAAGAGACGGCCGTGATCCTCGTTTGTTGTTACGTTCGAAATGCAAAGTAGATAGGAAATCTCATTTTGTCGCATATACCTTGGAATAATTGCATTCTTATTGTTGCAAATAATGCATACAATGCCAATAAGCTAATAAATATTTTATTTATTTTTATATTTAAAATATAAAATAATTACACTAATATTTTAATGAATTACACTAATTAATTAATTCATTAATTACACAAGTATTTTTCCCTGGGGGGGGGGCATTCGGTGGGGGGGAGGCCCCCTCTGGTTACCCCCTAGTTACACCTATGTCTGTCCATTGGAATTTTTGGATGACCTCAAAAAATCATACTTGGAGCATGTTTCCGAAACTTGGTCTGAAACCGCTCCTTCCCATCTGCAAGGCTGGGTCCATCTTTTCGTCTTCGATCTTTTGAACGATTGTGATATTCAACTAAAAATACCTTTTCATCTGTGCTCAGAATCGTTATTGCCTCGGCTGATTCAAAACCTAAAACCAACTACTATACGGTTTTCAGTTCAAATAGATAGTGACGTGCGACACGCCCTATTATCGAGAAGGGATGTGGAATGTTTCACTACTGTTTGTTTTGCCCAATACTGTATTAATAGTGTTCCTATAAAAACTGAATCAAACAATAGTTTTAACGATGATAAATATGTACTTTTTATTATGTTTATGTCTTATTATGTTTATAGCTTCATCTTTAATTTAAATTCTTGCAGCTTTTTTTTTAAAAAAAATTTTGTTCTTTTTACTAAGATGAGCAAAATACCATAAAAGGGCCCAGAGTTATAATTTTTTAATTCAATCTATATTTTTTTTTTATTTTTTACTAGCTGTACCCGGCAATGCCACTCAAAGAAAGAAAGGGCCTGGTGTCGGTCGGGGTGGGATACTTAGGTCATTGTGTCGCCTTCCACCCTCCAAGTGTGGTGTCTCTGCCCCCCCATTGGGGAGCGGATTTTCCAATTTTTTGCATTATCTAGCAAAGATATTAAGTTTGATTACAGATACCCGAGACGGGGCCCTAAATATAAGGGCCCGGTCCGGTTCTAAGGTAGCCTATCTCTTGCGCAGAGTCCTAAAGAGCAATTCTGCAAAGTTTGGTTCAGATAGGTCAAAGGTCCTAGGAGTGTATACGGGACAAACAAACAAACATTCATTTTAATATATATAGATTAGGCCTACATTTTTGTCCTATTATACTAATAAGATTTTTTTCCCTACCTTTCTTTGATAATGATAATAAAAATGATTCGTAGAAATTTTCAACAAATGTGGATTCTACTAATTAATATAACATAAGAAAACTATAATCATCATTAGGTTGTACCAGAATGGAAGGCGATTGTAATCACGTGATTGCTAATCACGGAGTCGTGTTTGACGCTGATCTGTTTCTCGTTGACGTCTTTCAGCCACTCTCAGCTTGGAACGTTCATTCTATTGAGAACGAAGCAGATCTGAAGATGCATAACTCGATCGCCGTGCTCGCAACCGTGCATCCTGAAATGAAAATTCAATTTAACAATGCAATCGGAAACATTTAAAATGCTAAGTGACAGCAGCTGTCAAGAAGCACGCTGTCCGGCATGAGCAATGTTTAGTATTGCGTGTGTTGCTTTTACGTCCAACAGTGGCGCTGTTTTTCAAAAAAAGCATGTTTTTACCTGTCACAGGTAAACATGCGCGTATTCGAATGCAACGTTGTGTCAAAATTTCAAAGCAATCGGTGAAGAACTTTCGGAGATTTAAAGTTTTGAACAAACGGACATTTACATTT
Source organism: Thereuonema tuberculata (assembly GCA_023159025.1). Classification (NCBI taxonomy): domain Eukaryota; kingdom Metazoa; phylum Arthropoda; class Chilopoda; order Scutigeromorpha; family Scutigeridae; genus Thereuonema; species Thereuonema tuberculata. The sequence goes on along the minus strand of JAFIDM010009631.1, from coordinate 315,420,183 downwards.
TTATTTATATAGATTGAATAAAAGATTTTTTTTTTATTCTTCAATACGAAAAAAACATTGGAAAATTTAATCAAATGTTAATATTGAAAATTTAAAATAAATGGACCTAGTAATTATCGTTAGAAAGTTTTTTAATGATTTTAATTAATACATTCTGTAATAAAACAAAAACCAATGTAAAAATCTTTCTTTGTTACAATTTTTCTTTCTTAATCTTGTTAATGCATTCTGCATTCCACAAATCACAGAGGAAAATCATTTTTTAGTCACTTTAAAATGTTGCAAATTTCTTATTTTGGAACACAAATAAGCAATTCTATGGGCCCAGGTGGTCCAACGGTAAAGTATAAGGCTGCGAGCTGGAGGAGCCGAATTCATTTCCCAGCTAGATCGGCGATTTTTCTCTAGGTGTTTCTACTCCATAGGAGTTCATGGTTCGCCCACCCCTCTGTAAAATAGGGACCTCGTTTAATTTTAGGGAAGGTGTCGGGCTGACGACCCGACCTCAACTTTGTCCCTTTAGTTTTGGAACTCCGGGAACTTTCTCTCCCGCGATCTAAAGGACCATTTAGGTCTGTAGGCCTAGTGGAATACTTTAATTTTTGAATTTTCTGAGCATTTATACTAACATTAAAACAATCATTAAATTCTATGGTATATTACTTATGATTACTATTATAATGCAATTCATTATTTACTTAATTTTATATATTCTTTTTATATGTTAATTTTATAAGTTTTAATAATGCACTGAATTAGTTTCATTCTCACTAGAATTTAAGCAACAATCGTAGAATAATATCGTGTAACTTCTGGAAGAATATTAGAATATGTAATGTGATAAAAAGTAATATAAAAAGTCAATATGAATTTTATAAGGCGACTTTTCAATTTTCTACACAGCCGTTTAAATGGTTTTTTTTTTCGTTAAATCGAAAAAAAAACTACAAATCTGAAAATAAGACGATAACTACAAAACATAAATAAAAAGTTTTGTAGACTTCTTATTTATGAAAGCGAAAATAATGGGAAAAAAATCTGAAAATAAGACGATAAATAAAAAAGTTGAAAAATCATCTTCGTTGAGATAGAAACGTTCTTTACATTACTTGCAATTTACAAGGTTTGCATGTTTCAGAAGAAAGAAACGAAGCCGACATTTACATTAAAATTGGAAACTTTAATGTGGGCGCCTTTTAATACTTCCTGGCGTTTGTGTTGTACTGATTTGGTTTTCTGAAAAGACCCATTGTTCTTTTCGACACAGGAATAAACCTGGTGGCCATTTGCGGAACTACAAACACATGAATCATTGTTCAAATCAATGTTCTCTCTTGAAATCTACAAACAGGAAAAGATTATATCTGTCTGCCTTATCTTTTTTTTTTTTTTTTTGTCGTAAGTCATTTACCGATATACTTATGAATCAGCAAGTTGTTATGTTGCTGTGCAGGATTCCATAAAAAAAAAAAAAAATCAAATTCATTTATTTTAAGATTATTATTTCTAATTTTCTGTTGAGTTAAACTAAAAATGGCAATGCAGGTTTTAATTGAAATAATTTTTCATAATTAAATTTATAAAAGCTGAATATAAATCAGCGTAAATTAGCATATTTCCTTCAGTATCTCTACGAAAGTTAATTTTGTATTTTTTTATTTCTTTTTTATTTATAACTTATCGTTATACATTTCATCACTGAGACATTGCATTGCTTTTCAGTTACAAAAATAATGATTGCTATCCAACATGTATTTATATAGTGTGACAAAAAACAAGATTTTTAATTTTTTAATTTAAAGATAACGGATATTAAGTTTTGTAGTTATATGAAATCTTTGGATTCAGTGACTGATTACCTCGTAAAGTTCAATAAAAATATAATAAAATGACTAAATTTATCATTGTAAAGAAAGATATCTTCAATGTTAGTAAAATTCTAATATCCTAGAAAACTGTAGTTCATTTATCTGATTTCGATTGTTGATATGAAAAAATTCATTACATTGGAAAAAGAGTTCATTAAAACTAGTAAAGAAAAAATTTTTCAGAATTCCGTTTGAGGGGAAAAAAAATATATTTATTATTATAGTTCTACGTAAGTAATTTTAACATTGTGGTTATTTTAGATTCAATAATGTTAATGAAATTTTTTTTCAAAAAATCATGCTCATAAAATTTGGTTTAATTTTATTATTTATGTAAATCTATATTTTTGTTTTAAAGTTAAGTAATATATTTTTAATAGAATACGAAACTGAGAATAAGAGTGGTACCTTCCCGAAACAGAAATTAAAAAAATATAAAAACCAAAAATTAATCTCGAAACACACGATCATTGATATTACAAAACTCTTATTGCAGAATATTATTCCGAATTAGAATAGAATAGTAGAAATCAATTAAAATTAATAATTGTGGGTGTTTATTAGTAATAACTGAATAAATATCAATTATTGCCTGTCGGTATATGTTTCGTGATAACGACATCTGATTACAGAAAATAAAAATAAAAATTATTAATTGAAGAAACAGTAAAATTGTTTCTTATCAGATTGACTGAATAATTTTAACAATTTGTAAATATAATTGAAATTATATCTAGATTTAAATTTTCATATTTTCAGGATAGATCAGGTAGTCTTTAACCCACTCTTGATACATTTTCTACAATGCACTTTTTCCAGTTTTATTTCGCCTTTATTATGACTAATTTTAGAACTGTATGAACATATTGCAAAATTCTCAGCATTAATTGATCCCAAAAAACTCAATCGATGTTGAAGTTAGAAACGTAGGTTTTATCATCAAGTTATAGTATACAATGAATGTCAGTTCCACATTCGTTTTAGAAAGATCGGTCTGATGGATATTCTTGGAGTATAGACAATAATTATAATGTTCCACAGGGTCTACAGAATGATAAGTAACATTTTTTTAAATGAAGTTAATATCTGTTTTCTTCTGCTTTGATTCAACTGCTAAACAGAGCCACATGAAACAGAAACATTCTAAAAGAACATGGAGCCTACTTTCTGCAAAATTTTGCATTTATGGTTTTCAAATAAAGGAAGCACCTGTTATTATCATCATCAGCATGAAATTCATCATTATTTCACTTAAGTAAGAGGCCGCCGCCATTCCTTTATTTTAAAATAAAGAAAATGTTTTAATTATCTACTAATATTCGAATTTCAAATTCCAATTAGATCTTGGAGGAATTTTATACTTTTATCTCATACTTTTTTATTTTGAATTTTCTGGAAGGTTTTTTTTTTTTTTTTTTCAAATAAATTACTTAGATTATTCGTAAGTAAACAGATCTAATTTCAAAGAGCTATTCAATGGTTTAAAACGTATTAATGGACTCATCTAAATAAGCAGGCATAGACCTTGCTCTTTGTCTCAAACCTGTTAATTATACAAATCTACGGAAAAATAAAATATAGCCCGCTTTAAACAGGTTTTGTCTCAGTAATAATAATAATAATAATAATAATTTACTTGATGCATTAAAGATTGGTTAATGTAAAGTTTGTTTTTCGTTAGTTTTAAAAAATTACTATTTTGAGCTGAATTGATTTTCGTAGCTCGGATCTTGAAGAATTCTGTAAGCTAGTCTTCTGTAAGGAGACTACTTCCACATTATTGTTCAGTCGCATCGAAGTGTCCAGAAAGATATCAAAGCGTTGTAATTATCGGAGAAGATAAGCCCGGAAGCGAGTCGCAGTTCTCAGAAATGTTTACTTACTCGGCACCGCCTGCTCCTTTTGTTGCTCCCTCACATTTTATACTTTTGAGTAACGTTCATGGTGATACCAGGTTAATAAAAATGATATTTGAAAAATTCAATCCTATAATAACTCATCACCATCATCCATGCTTTGTTTCATCTTTGGTAATTGAACAATTTTCTAGTTTGTTTGTTTTTTCCCCCATTACTTTTCGCCTTAATTCAGAGAAAGCAGAATTATGAAGCTTCGTTTTTTTTTTTATCCAATCGGAAATGCATGATTTTTTTATTGTTATGGAGCTTAACAGAATCATCAAAGAACTCGAGACAATTCCACTACCATAACATTCTTTTTTTTTCAGAAAGAAACAGGAAAGAAAATTAAAGATGAAGATCAAGTCAATAGTATCAAATTCCTATAGTTCTTTCAGCCATCAAATTCCCGAGATTTTCTTCAGCAAACCAGACATTTATCTTTTGTCTTTCGGCTGCATTTCGTACAGATATTTATGGGAACTGAATTTACAAAAAAAGCAGGAAGAATATTGTGAAACAGGCAACTTTGTCAATGGCTGTAATATTTTGTGAATGGAATTATGCTCTCTATATACACAGTTCATTGAGTCTCTGCTTTTTTCTCTTATTTTGTAGACCCACAGCAAGAACCATTGCTTTCATTTCCCGGAAAATAATGAATTAAAATAAATTAATGATGGATGTCATCATAACTATTGTCTATACCTGTGATACTGAATAATTAGTGTCATTTTTACTTCTTTTGTGAGTTTACTAGAAGCACTATATTTTAATAATTTCAATAATTTGCTACAAGTATTAGGAAATTACGGACAACTACTTGTACTAATTTGCTTCAACTCACTGCTCGATGGTTCCAATGCTTGATGCCATTGTACAAAACTTTTGTAAACTAAAAAAGCTTTGACTGATGTAGAATTTAGGGCAATTGAAATAACGACTTTACAATTTATCCGGTATTCTGATAAAGTACTGTGTTTTCTTTTCGCGAGAATAGTTCCTAGAAAGAGATAAATTTGTGGGCATTTCTAGTCAAAGTATTTTAGAAATTTCTAAAAAGCATCTCCTGAAATTAAATTGTTAATATCATCTATCAACACTGATCCGTGGCTAAGCAGCTCAAGAAAATTTAAAAGGATTTATTCTATTAGAGGTTTTTTTAAGCAGTGATACTAATAAGTTATCAAAATAATAAATAAGTAACTAAATAATAATAAATAAGTAACTAAATAATAATAAATAAGTAACTAAATAATAATAAATAAGTAACTAAGTTTCATTCAGAATTTCGATTCTTGATTTCAGACTTTCCAAACGTTCTGATTACAATTCGACAAAATTTGGATGGAATTTTGTTCGTGGATTTATTGTGCTCTTTACATTAGCAAAGCTAAAAGAAATTCACAGAAAATTCACAGTAATTTTTTTTTTATTTTTTTATTTTAAGGGAATCTGACTGAATTATAAAAATATAAGATAAATGAAATTATCGATTAATATTTTGAAGATTTTTAACTATTTCATTGAGAGAAACAAAATAAAACACTATTGTGACATCACAACATCCTATTTCTCAAATGGAATAAGAAAATTCATTTTGAGACTTTTTTTTAAATCTAACATTCCTTAATCTCTCAGGAGTTGACTGTTTTTTTTTTCTTCTTTTCAAAGCTTCGTGTTTTCTCGATATTCTTGGTAAATTTGGCTGATTCATTAAAGTAACTGTTAATTTCCGTTGCTTTTGTTTATCGTCTTTTATGGTTATTGAAAACGTGGAACAAAAGTGTCCGGAAGTAGAAAGATCGTTTCTTTGATCTTTTTGATGAAAGGACAATCATTAAACGACATCAAACAAAGATTAAATGTTCTATGTCTCGATCTAACGAAGTAAAATAAACATCATCTTACAAACGTAGCAGGAGATGGTCAAACACCTACTCCTGAGAATTAACCGAAAAAGAAGCTATGAAAGAATTTATCACAATGATGGATTATTGACACAGAAGAAGAACTTACATCCAGGATGATTAAACTCTATAAAGTCTTCCAGCTGCATTGGATGAGGGATTTTTTATGAAAAACTAAGGTAAGTTTAAGCATACAAATGGTCTTGAAATAAATCACAGGAAAAGCCTGAATACAAATTACTAAAAGTTTTTATAAACTTGCCGATATGATTGAATTTATGGTCACTTCAGAAATGGTTTCTTATATGGTTAAAATGGAGTAATAAAAATTGGTTAACTTAAAAATGGGCAGAATAAAATTAAATAATTAGGATAAAAAATTGTTTAACTTCAGCAGTAAAAATACTTAGACGGGTATCCAAGGGACTGATACCCAAGCTTTTTGATATTGAATCTACTTTCAAAAGAATTTTGAACGGTGGTAATTGAACCTGTTTAATAGCACCAAAGCAACTCTACTTATTTAAGTCTGGTGCGAGAATTTTTTGGAAAGTTAGAAGAGAATGCTTCTCTTTCGTTTTCTTGATGCAGGAACATGTAGTACATATCAAAATAAATGAATACAGTATTTTATATGAATTGTTTTCTTTATTAAATAGAAATTATGAAAACATGTAAAAACAAAGAAAGATAAGGTTTCGATGGGACCTCCAATGAAACGACGCCTGTTGTGGGAACACCACTCATGCTTCGATATTAACGTTGGAGTTCTAATTCTTAGAAACTATAATAGTATTTACACTTAAAATGCGCTGAAACGCTCTTAAGAAGGTTTATGATCCTTTACAGAAAACTATTTATAAATATTATTATATTGTAATATTTATAAATATTAAATAACTTGTGGATTGTGTCATTTTAACCATTGGGACGATATCGCCAGATCAAGAGTGTTCAGGCTTAGAAATAATATTTGGGTATCTTAGCCAATAGATGAAAGAAGATAGTGAAAGGACATCTAAAATAATTTAGTAAGAATTATTAAGGCGAATTACTGAAAAGTCTTCAAACAACAACGTTAAACAAACAATTTTAGGCAACAACATCACATCAAAATCTTGAGAGAATAGAAACACATTATTGATGCTGAGTTTAAAGAAGTAGCTTTCATATTTTGAAAATATTTTGGTTCTCTCAACGAAATCACAAATAAGTTTCTTCATTATCTTATCATGTTTATCTTGAATCTAGATTCCCCGAGAAATACCATTCAATCAGTGCCCTGTAACTACCTGTAAAAAAATAATTATTTGCAATTTAACAATGGTTTATTGCTTCTGCCAGGAGTCATCAGGAATTCTCAACCATTGCGTTACATATTTGTGTTTATAGTTAACATAATTTATATGAAATAAAACGTAAGTTATTAAAAAAGTTACTCTCAATTTATAAGAAGAAATTTCCTTCATTTAAAATGGTGTTGTTAAAAAATACTGCTTCTCTTTGCAGTGAATTATCTACTTTCTTTAAGCTATTACTTTATAGCGTTTAATTCATCCTTCACCTGTAAAATTTATCTAATTAATAGATGTATGAAGAAATGTAAAAAAGAGAATATTTAAAGAAAATAGATTAAAAAGGTATACGTATGTTATAAATTCTTATGAAAAAAAATCTTAAATCTACAGACAACAAAAAATTTAAAATCTACTATGCTTTAAAATATGAAAAACTAAGAAACTGTGAAAAAGAAGATATGAATTCAATAATATGAAATGGGAAAAGCGTGTAATAATTCATTCAAATGAAGAAGAAAAATAGAAAATTTGTAATATGTATTTGGGAGGGGGGGAGCAAAATGGTGAATGACATGCCATTTAGGTGTAATTTATTGAGTAATTTTGAGAACAAAAACTGCTAATTCAAAATCCTAAATATTGGCTTTTTAACAGAAGGACTAAAGGAAAAAGTCGGATAATGCTGTTCCATAACAAAATTATCAGTAAGGTTATTCAAGAAATAAATATTTAAACAATGTAAATAAAGGAAAAAAAAAATGATAAAAAATTAAGATATCAATAATCTAAGATGAAGAGGTTAGCTCTTCGCTAGCTTATTAATTTAACTATAAGCTTTATATATGTATCGTCCTTGATAATTGTTTTTAGTTCTACGCTTTGTTTTTTTGCCAAATTCTTTTTATCGGTTGCTATGGGAATGTTGCCGACGCTCTCCATTCAAGCTTAAGCTTTATTAAAGTCGAATGACGATCCAAAGTGTATTAAAAAATATTATTATTATTGCAACAATATTTTTGAGACATTAATTGGAGTAAAGAAAAACTGCGCTCCTACATTTTTATATCTGCTTAGTCGAGCTTGGTGATTTTTTGCATACAAATAGTATGGACATGATGACATGTTTAGTCCGATTAAATTAAGTTTAGAGTGCTAGAAATAATGATACTAATATAGTAATTTTAGTTAATATTATCGATTTATTCAGTATTTCATCAACTTTAAATTACATCACGTTCGTTACAGAAAAATCTAAGAAAGATATTGTGAAATAGACTATATCATCAATTCACATAAATCTATTCAAATATAGAATATAATAAATTGTTGTGTAACATCTATTTAAAAACATAGATTAAACATTGGCAAATTGATAAAGCAAACAATGGCAAATTTGTTTTTATAATGCATAACGTATCAACCAAGCAAATATTTCAATTAATAAAATAATTTACGTTTTCTAATAAATAAAACTTAATGTAAATTTCAAATGAAATCTGTGAAGTTGTCTCAGCCTTTTTTCCCTCTAAATCTAACTCAATATCTGTGTCTTTTCTTTGTATTTTAAAGAAATGTAAATATTATAATTTAAGTATTTCCTCTGAAAAGCATTATCAGATCTCTTACTGAACAGATTAATTGTGATTATATTTCAATGAAAATTTCAATTTCCAATTATTTTCTCAAAATTACTATTCTTGTATAAAAAAAACAAAAAACCTTTCAGCTCAAATATGATTCAACAAATTATTATCCCAAATGATCCCAAATGTCAAATGCTTGGGTGTATTTAGGAGCTGATTAAACTTTGCCTTTTGCAGAATCTTTAGCAGATCTGTCTGCATAGGAGTCAAGAGATGGCACAGAAAATTATAGATAAAATTTAAAATTATAAAATTCAAGAAACTTATCAAATTCACTCAATTTTAATTTTATTCTGGGAATTAATTTTCGGAAATACTTTCTCCTTCCCATTTTTTCTTATGTCTTTTTTAGACTTTGCTAAATAAATACTTTTTTTTTATTTCAATAAGTTTCTTTCCTGTCTCTATAATACCTGTCTTTGCATAAGAAACTTTTAAGTTGCATTTTATAAATTACTTTTTATTAAACCTGTGTATTGATTGTAATAGTCCCATATCTATGTCTTTTTTCTTTGGTCTATGTCTATTTTTTTTCTTCATCGATTGCAGTGTCTTTACTGTATATTTGAAAGCAATGTAAAAACTACAAGTGAGTCGTTTCTCTCAGAAATTGAAAACAGCCCTCATACTGAACAGGTTAATTGTGGAACTAATTCTGGAACTTCTGAAAACCATAAGTTTTCTTTGTTGTTTTAGTTTTAATATTTCTATTTTATCTAATAAATAAATATTTAACATGAATAATAAAACTGACATTCAAAACAGTACGGTGTCAAACTTTTTTAAGGAAATTCAATTTAATCATCATTAATCGAACTAAAATGACATTGTGAAACAATTCTTTTAAGAAAAGTCCCAAAATTTATAAAGAACTGCTGCTAAAAGAATATGTGCTGCATTGAAAATCTTGATAAATTTCTATTTCTAAAGTTCTGGAAATATGTTCTGAGATGCTTTTGAAAATCATACTGAACATTAAATGCTTAA
>JAFIDM010009631.1:315379765-315410569 GCA_023159025.1 Thereuonema tuberculata | reverse complement strand
TTTGATGACAGCCTCTTACAATTTGCTATTGTTATTGATGTATTATTTCATTTGAAGCTACTAAATAAAATGACCTTTATTTCTAATAAGTTTAAGTTGGTATTAAATTATTTAAGTTGTTTATAAGTTATAATAAATAGTTTAATTAATGACAATAAACTATCATTAAAGCTAACTTATATTCCTTAACTTAGTGTCTTTCTTTAAAATTATTTTTATAATATTCATTCTAATAAATGGTATTTCTTTTAAAGAGCACCACTTAATATCTTCTTTTCTACTTTAAGAAAACGGTTTTAATTAGTTTCTCTTTGTTGAGATCCTAAACGTATAAACTCTTTCATAAAACCATGATGATCGGATAACTAATGGCAAAGTGAAGATAAAAGGAAAATTTCAGAATGTTCTGAGATGCTTTTGAAAATCATACTGAACATTAAATGCTTAACATTTTATGACAAGATTTTAGGAAGTGAAATTCCCTTGTAATTGGCTATTTGTAAGTCAAGAGAAGAGGTAGCAAATCGGAGAAGCTTTTAGAAATTATGTTCAATCTGATCTTTAAGTTTGATGACAGCCTCTTACAATTTGCTATTGTTATTGATGTATTATTCAGAAGTTTTGCAAATCCGCTTTCTGTAGCTTCTGTAGTTCTCACTGATTGAAAATAATTTTGCAGTGCTGAAGTAGAATTATTAGTTTCGAAATTGAGATACTAATATAGCAAAAGTTTTTAAGTGTTTGCCATTTTTGTTTTGTCAACTTTTAATGCGAGAGTTTAAAGGCATTTCAATATTAAGACATACTAATTAAGCAAAATTTTTTATTAATTACTACAAGGCCTTTGTTTCTAGTCTTAAATTAAAGCAGTGTTCTTGTTATATCTTACTTTTTTAAAATAAAAGCTTGAAAGACGAAAATTTCGGACTTGACCTACTTTGTAAATGTTAAAATGTGTTTGATATCATTGGTCATCTATTTTTCATTCATAACCATATGAAAAGAAAGAAATATTGTCATGATTTCGATGAAGATTATGCCTGGACCATTGGATACTGAGCCGAACTTCTGCAGTTGGTTTGCTGTTGCTTAAGGGAAGCTGTGCGTGTAATGTATTGATACAATCGGAATAAGTTCATCTGTCGAATTCTTCGAGATGATGCAACATTTTATTATTACTATTGAGTGCTCTAACATGCACCTGCAGTTAATTCTTCTTGGAAAACGTGTTGTTCACGTTTTTTTCCTATCTACTAAGCACATAGATTAAACACACATTCCTAGAGTTGAAGTTATATAATTCCGAGATTCTCAGGTGCCAATACATATGAACGGTTCTATGCGTTCTATGCTCATGGTATTTTTCGGCATTGTTCTAATATCAATGAGAGATGCCAGATTATCTATGTCAACGATCTTTAATATAGAAAAAAGATTATCCGGGGATTCCCTTGCAATCTGAACAGACTTAATTATGTTTCCATACATAATTGTTCCATCTGCATCATACAACGTATAACCATCTTGTGAATGAAACCCTACGTTGGATTGCTGAACTTTTCCAGAAAGTCTGATTTTCCCTAGATTTTTATATTCTTCTGAGACCTATTATACTTTTTGGCAATATAAAAACACATCTTTTCTACATTAACTTCCAAAACATATTAAAGAATAAAGAGTAGATTTTCTGATTTTTTTCCGCCATTATTAGGCTAGCTATCTCTAAGAAATTTGTTTCTAAATCTCAAAAAAGAGGGCAAACATCGTGAACAAGTTCCGACTTCAGTAAAGTTACTTTTGCAGTTACGATAAGCTATGTTAGATTAACGACTTTATAACTCAGTCAATAAATGTTTTCGTACGTTTATGATAAATGATTATCTTACATTCTATGTTACAAGATATATAATCTTACTTGGTTATATCAGAAATAAATGAAATAAAATAAATATCAGTTAAGTTGAAGATAATGAAAAGTATTAATATTTATCAAGTTTATATTTAATTTTTTTTTTTAATTTTTCTGTGCCAGATCTTGATTTATCTGAAGGCAAAGACAACTTAAAAAAATGACTTTGTTTTATTGAAATATAATGAAAAATAATAAATAATAAATTGGAAGTAAATATTAATGGTAAAAAAAGTGTTAATACAAGCGGTTTTCGGTAGGTGGAAGCAGGAGCGTGCAGCCCTACAAAGACTGAACCTACCCTCTTAGTTAGTTGGGTATCCATCATGAAATTATGAACATGTTTTTCAGCTGTGGAAAGTTCCATCTTTCTTGCTACCACAGCCACTACTAACGCTGTGCTGGCAGCCCCCTGCATATAGAGAAAAACAGACAACTAAGATGCCTGCCACCTATAAGAGTCACTTACCCGCTTTGTGAGCTGTGTATCCATCATGAAGTTATGGACGTGTTTTTCTGCGCGGGTCAACTCCATTTTCCTGGAGACGACAGCAACTAGTAAGGCTGTGCAGGCAGCACCCTGGGAACGACATACATCACTAGCAACTGCACAGAGGAAGGGAAGAAAATGCACTGGGGCAACAGATCCATACCTCCAAGCATATACTGAACCATTTGTCAACAAAATTCATACATATGAATTGTATCATCATGCAAGCTTAGATAGGATTAAAATAAATTAAAGCTATTAATAGCAAAAAAATTCTTAAATATTAAATTCATTACAAATTTTAATTAAGAAGACTTAATCGTTACAAATTTAAATTTAAGAGTTTCTTTTGTTTTGTATTTCAAGGTATTTTAATGTATTAATGAATTTTAATATACTCAGAATGTATGAAAGAGAAGTGAAAATTTCAAAACATTCAATATAAAACAATGTTTAAATAGTTATTATTTAAGAAAGTCTTGATACCCTCACTCCATAATGGAATATATAATAAATACACAAAACATCATTCAATTTTTACATCTCAGTTAAAGATTCCGCAGTTTTTTTCAAAAGAATTAACAAGCAAGATTTCAATAATAGTCTGAGAAGATTATTTCTACTGTATTTCATCTTGCAGGATTTTTTTAATTGCACTGACAAGACAATCATAGTGAACACAATTAAAAAGCTTATCAATTAGCAGTTAAGGAAAATGAGGTTGATACAATCAGTTTTCCAGTAATGCTGTTAAATCCAATCGTAATAGCAAGATCTCTGAAAATAAATTGTACATAAATCGCAAATATTTTACTGCTATTTATCATAATACACAGCATATCCGTAATTAACAATGAGGCGTAATAAATATTAATTTTTGTTTAGTTTTTTTACTATACCTTCATATTCAGATTGTAAAGTTTAGCAAGGTTTTATGGGAAGAAAAGACCTAAAGTAATAACAATATGTAAGCTATTACAACAGCTAATATGAGATAGACTCAAAACACTTAATATGAAAAAAATATGAAAAAATTAAAATAATTAAAAAATTAAAAAATGGGAAAGTATGCTTTTCCTAATAAGTTTATCGACTGAAAGAAAATGAAAAAGCACTTTTACGAAATTATATCTTAACAACTATTTATTGAAATTCTGTTACTATTTAATTTATATAATTAAATAGCTGTAATTCAACTTTTCTATAATTCTGTAATTTTGAGTTGAAATAACCAAAAGAAAATCTTACATTCCAAAATTGCTAAATTCTTTACAAAATCAGCAATCTAATGTTCAGTCCAATATTTAATACTTTTAAATATTCAGCATGTAGTATAGTTTATGTATGTCCGTCCAGAATAAAACTAACGTACATAGTAACTTATTTTTTGACAGACAATAGCTCGAATGCTGTGCTTCTCACCATGGGTTACCAGCAACGAGGATTTTCTTTTGTCTTAGTACAAACAATGTTCTCTCTGGTAAAATCTGGTAAACGTGAGTACCAATATGTGTAGCAACCTGCAAACCTCGGTAGCCACTCCAACGAAGAAGGCATGAAACATGCAATAACTGAAACGAAGAGTAAAACAGCATCATCATGTTGAACATCTTAGCACAGACGCGACTGGAACATCCTAAACATGGATGATAGGTGATCCTCTGCAAAACCTAATGAAGGTAAGGATAATGACTTTTAAGATGTAATTTTCTCTTTGACGATGATGACAGATTTTTTTCTTCCTTAATTGAAGAGTTTTTTTTTTTTACGGGAGAGGGTTAAGCTTCATTCGTTCTACTGCAAATATGGGAATTTGTAGAAAACAGAATTTCCATATTTGAAATGTATATTTATTGAACAGAATACTGTAATAAGTACGTGAAATTATCTATATTTGGAAGCTATTTTGTTGATCTTTTTAAGTTGGAAAACTGATATATATCAAAATTCATTAACTGATTTATCGTCTGCATTATATTATATTATGTTACATTTGGAATTTGTTTTACCACTAATTGAGAAAAAAATTACTTGGAGGTCTGGAAAGAAGGAATGATACAATGGAAGCAAGCAAATGAATAACTAAAGCGCACATTTCAAATATTCAAAATGATTAAAAAAATATATGATAATTCACACATTTATTACATTTTTTTTTAGCAATAGATTGATTAAATTAACTAAAAAGGAAATACAGTTTTACTTTAATAAATAAATATATAAACCAAAAAATTATGATACAGGAAACATAAGGAACACAAATTCTTAGCCAAATATTACTATAGTTCTGCCTGAAGAAGCAGAATAAGTTAATTTCTGTGAAATATAGTAATGTTTGATTAACAATTTGTGTTCTTGTGTTTCCTGTATCATAATTATGCAGTTTTACTTCATGGTCTAGTTTGAAGATGCTTAAACATAGGCGTATATAGGAAGACAGCATTGAGGCTCTGTCATCCCGAAATCTCAAAATGTATAGAAAAGGCCCTATTTACGTTCTTTCTTTCTTTTTTTTTTTTGGTTGGATGGCATATTGGGGGAAACCTTGAATTCCTTCCTCAGAAATTTTTAAGACAATGTTTATTTTTTTAATTTTTTATTTGTTAATGGTCAGTTCCCTTATTTGGCCCCTCCAGAAATAGAATCTATATACGCCTCTGTATTTAAAATAAGTTATTTTAAATAATTAATAAAGAGTAAGTAGGTAAAATAAAGAAATACTTAACAAAAATACCTGAAAATTTCATCTAAAAAAAAATAATTCTAAATACATTTCCTTTAATTGATTTGTTAACCTTGTTACTGAAACACTAAAATTCATGTAGCATTTCTTCCCACCGGAACGTTTTTCACAATAATTGATGGTATATCTTATTCCGTAGGTTAAGAGAAGTTAATCTACATTTAAGGCTTAATATTTTCAGAGGTTTTTTTTAATTATTTATTTTAAATTCAGATTTTTATTTGAATTCAGATAATGAAATAATGAAGTACACAAATTTCTAAAAATATTGATAAGAATCTTGGAATTCACATGTTAATTTTTGAAATTATTATAGACTATAAATAATAATATAATTTATAATAAATTTATTATTACATATAAATTATTATATAAGTTATCATATAAATAATCAACTTCCGAAATAAGGTTATATAACCAATACTGTTACTGGAAACTTTTGAAGTTACTGTTTTAATTTTTTAGTATTTATTTTATTACTTACTTTTAGAATAATTTTAAAATAAATCTTTAATAAATGTCCTAACTGGTCTCTAAATTGTCATCTCATGAAGTAAATACAATCATATGAAATACAACATTAAATGCATGACCAAGTTAAAATAAACTTGTAATAGGTATCCTAAGGTGTCAAAGAAAAACGCTTTGCTATGAAAATTACTAAATTTGCTGTAAACATTAGAAATCACAGATTACAGAGAGTTGTCCAAGGTTTATAAGAACGAATATGAAAACATTCACATTTTAAGAAAACCTATTTTGTCACGCTATAAGATTCTATCCGCTTACCTTAAATTCTATGTAATTACATCGCAGTTTTCATTGAAGCCGATTTGCAAAGACATTAAGAGAATTCTATTCCACTGTTTCTTAAAAAGCTTTCGATAATCTACAAAGGGTTTTTGATCATCCGTCCGAACACGTAAAAGTTCATAGGGAAAGGGTCTGTAGTGCAACAGTGGTTAGTGCAACGTCTGGTTGATTGCTAAGATACACTCGACTCGACGCTGTTAACAAAAAACTCTTGTCTCCACTCTGGTGATGAAAAAAGCTTAACTGGTGATAAATTCTGTCTGTAACGTAAGTTATTATATTTTAAATGTTTGGGAAGCAAAGTAACTCCTTCCCAACAGTGGTCACCCGACGTGATCTCCGTTACAAGCGTGAATTTCTATAAAATTCTCACTCGTTGGTGTTAGTATCCCCGCTAAAAGAACATTCGATCGCCATTATGGCGGAAGGTGATACAAATGTGCTATCTCGAGTTTCAGTGAAGATTCCATCGTTTTGGAAAGGGAAGCCAGAGGTCTGGTTTGTCGCCGTTGAATCCAATTTTGTACAATTTTGGTGTTAACAAGGACGATACAAAATTTTATCATGTGGTTGCCGCCTTGGATTCGGAAGTTCTTGATGAGGTTTGCGATGTAGTGACTAACCCACCTGAAATTGACAAATACGGCGCTCTCAAAAATGCCCTAATCCAACGATTCGGAGAAAGCGAAGAACTTCGATTACGGAAATTGCTTACCGCAATGCCACTTGGTGATCAACGTCCTTCACAACTCCTTCGAATGATGCAAGGTTTGGCAAAGAACAGTCTAAAAGAGGATGGCCTAAAATCAAAGCCAACTCTCATAGGCTTCAGCAACCGATTGAAGGAAAAACGTCGTCACTATTTCAAGCACGCGTCTATCTTAATGACAGCATCAAGCAGCTCATTTTTTTTGTCATCCACAGGATCTAAAAGCTAGACTCAGGGCAAGGAAAGTTCAGAACGTTCATGATTATGGCAGGTTTATTATCATTGATGATGATTGACAATGTTGAATATTGACAAAGATTTAAAAGAAAAAGCCTCTTAATTATTATCAAGAGAAAAGTTTTGAATCCGTTGAGTTTAAACGTAACACAAGAGATTTGACTCAAAACGCTTCAATCCAGCAAGAAAAGGCCTCATCACAAAACTCAAAACAAGAAAGTTTACATGGAAATTTTACTCTCAGAAACTCGATTTAAGGCGCTTCCGAATAATGTTTTACTGTAAAATCATCAGGCCTTGTACAAACCGTCATTGATAACCCACTGCCAGGAAGTGTGTACAACCTTGCAACTCAGTCATGCTCATCACTAACGGCGGTAGGTGATGAAGCTATCAGTAATGCCCGCCAACACTGTCTGTACGTGTACGACAAATCTAGTGGCGTGAGATACCTTGTAGACACAGGAGCAGCAGTCTCAGTCCTCCCACCTTCACCTGCAGAGCGTAGTTATGGTCCACAAAAAACTACTCTTTTCAACGCTTCAGGAAAACTCATTGCTGTGTTTGGAAGCCATCTAGTTCGAGTAAATCTAGGATTTCGTCGCGACATGCCTTGGCCCTTTGTTTTAGCAGCTGTCACCAAACCCATCCTCGGTGCTGACTTTTTAGCTAAATATAAGATAGTGGTAGACCTTCACAGACGACAAATGGTTGATTCAACTACAGGTCTCTCAACTAATGCTAGTGTAACTCAAGTTCCAACCATAGATAACCTCCGCATCATACTTCCGCAAAGCAGTTATTCCGAACTTTTAACTGAGTTTCAGCTACTCTTTTCAGCTTACAACACAGTTTCGGAAAAAATCCAGTGGCACACACCATCACCACTATGGGACCACCTGTTTTTGCTAAAGCTCGACGTTTACCAGCAGACAAGCTTCAGGATGCTTGCTTAGCCTTCCAAACCATGTGCAACGAGGGGATCTGTAGGCCTTCCAAAAGTCCATGGGCCTAACCGCTTAACTTGGTTCGTAAAGGACGGAAGCTGGAGACCAAGCGGGGAATTATAGAGCCCTTAATAGGCAGACCATTCCAGATCGCAACCCTATACCTAACATCCAAGATTTCAATGCTGGAATCTATGGACGACAAGTGCTCAGCAAAATTGATCTAGTACGAGCCTATTACATCATTCCAGTTGCAGAAGAAGATATTCCGAAGACAGCCGTTGTCACACCATTCGGCCTCTTCGAATTCCTTCGCCTTCCTTTTAGTTTACGCAATTCAGCCCAAACATTTATGAGATTTATGCACCACATTATACAAGACCTAGACTTTGCCTTTGCATATTTAGATGATATCCTCGTAGCATCACACGACGAGGCAGAGCATCGACAGCATTTACGCGAGCTCTTTACCGTCCTCCAAAAGTATGGAGTAACTATCAATGCATCCAAATCTACTTTTGGAAATGTAGAGGTTGATTTCTTAGGGTGGCCCGTCAATCAAGAGGGCATTAAACCACAACGTGACCGAGTACAAACCGTCATTGATTACCCAACCCCAAAGGCAATTCAAGACTTAAGACGCTTCCTAGGCCTTATTAATTTTTATATGCGGAGCATGCCACACACAACAGCCACGCAAAGTGAAATTTTTAATCTTGTACCTGATAATAAAAAGAAGGACAAGAGACCCATTCAATGGACTGAGGCCACACTTGTAACCTTTCAGCGACTTAAAAAAGAGCTGGCAAAGACAACCCTCCTGGCACATCCGAATCCAGAGTAACCTCTCATCTCATCAGTGGATGCCTCCCTTACTGCAATTGGAGCAGCTCTTCAACAACAACAGGGACAACCCTTGTTCCTCTGACATTCTTCTCTCGTGGACTTACCCCTGCTCAAAGACAATACTCTACCTACGATAGAGAATTACTTGCGATATACATTGCGGTAAAGTATTTCCGACCATTGGTAGAAGGACGAACGTTCACAGTTTTTACGGATCATCGTCCACTTAGCCATGCATTTGACCAAAATCTTAATAATGCGTCACCTCGGCAACAAAGACATCTAGACTTTATTAGTCAATTCACTACAGACATTCGATACATTCCAGGAGACAAAAATACTGTCAGCGATGCCTTATCTCGAATTGCTGTCGTTGCCGCATTATCACTCATAGACGGGCCATTCCATGCCAAATCATACAGCCAAAACTTGATTTTAAACCCAAGGTACTCAGATTGTAATGAAAATTTGTATACATTATGTGACTATAAAAATAAGAAAAAATGCAAAGTTTCACTCAATTATTACAAGTAGTTTCTGAGTTATAACCGTTTGAAGTTTTAGATTTTAATTTCAGTGTCTGTGAGTGACAATGCGGCAATGGCAGTGATTCGAGATATGGCATCGGCGACAGTATTTTTGTCTCTTGGAATGTATCGAATGTCTATAGTGAATTGACTAATAAAGTCTAGTTGTCTTTGTTGCCGAGGTGATTGGCTTATTGCAGCTACGGCTGCACCCAGCTTTTCTATACTTTCCTGTAGAGATTCTAGAGATAATGAACTGGTCTCAGCTGTAGAATTGGCAGGCGTTGGGGCAACAGCATAAACCGAAGTCGGTTGAACAACTTCTAGAATACGGTCGGCCATGTTTGCTAAATCTGGAAGCTTGTCTTTTGACGCGGTTAGTACTGCTTGTACGTTTGGTGGTAATCGCTGCATCCAGAGAGATTTTAGGGCATCCTCTTTTAGACTGTTCTTTGCCAAACCTTGCATCATTCGAAGGAGTTGTGAAGGACGTTGATCACCAAGTGGCATTGCGGTAAGCAATTTCCGTAATCGAAGTTCTTCGCTCTCTCCGAATCGTTGGATTAGGGCATTTTTGAGAGCGCCGTATTTGTCCGTTTCAGGTGGGTTAGTCACTACATCGCAAACCTCATCAAGAACTTCCGAATCCAAGGCGGCAACCACATGATAAAATTTTGTATCGTCCTTGTTAACACCAGCCAGTACAAAATTGGATTCAACGGCAACAAACCAGACCTCTGGCTTCCCTTTTCAAAACGATGGAATCATTACAGAAACTAGAGATAGCACATTTGTATCACCTTCCGCCATAATGGCGATCGAATGTTCTTTTAGCGTGGATACTAACAGCAACGATTGAGAATTTTATAGAAATTCACTCTTATAACGGAGATCATGTCTGTAGTGTAGTGCAACAGTGGTTAGTGCAACGTGAGTTAATGTGTTAGTGTTGCGTCTGTTGATTGTTAAGATACTCTCGACTCGACGCTGTTAGCAAAAACCTCTTGTCTCCGCTCTAGTGATGAAAAAGGCTTAACTGATGATAAATTCTGCCTGTCACGTAAGTTATAATATTTAAATGGAAGCAAATTAACTCCTTCCCAACATTGGTTTTATTTTTTTTGAACTTTGCGAAATGAAATTTATTTCAAGATGTAATTCGATCCAACAATAAATTTCACAGTGAAGAACAATTAAAACCAGAACAAAAATAAAAAATGTTCCTTAATTCGAAAAATGACGAACAATGCTAAGAAAAAATCTTCGGAATGATCTGACTTGAGCATTCGTTCATATCGTCTGATAATACAGTTACGGTTCCGACAGAAATTTGGCCTTAATGTAAGCGATATGGGTATTTGATTTTTTTTTAATAACGTTTAAAACAGTAAATAACGAACAAAACAATGAACTCTCTCGTAGCGAGTGAGAGCCCTAAAAGAGGATTATTTCACAAAAAGAAAAATTCCAGCTACAAGATGGGGCTCAAAAGATGGCTACTTGGTGCTGGTGTATTTGATAACTGCCTTTGTACCTTCGCTCACGACGTGCTTAGCCAGTTCTACGGGCAGCAGCAAACGGACGGCGGTCTGGATTTCTCGGCTGGTGATGGTTGACCGCTTGTTGTAGTGAGCCAGGCGCGAAGACTCGGCGGCGATGCGTTCGAACAGATCGTTCACGAAGCTGTTCATGATGCTCATAGCCTTTGAAGAGATACCCGTGTCTGGATGCACCTGTTTCAGCATTTTGTAGATGTAGATGGAATAATTTTCTCGCCACTTCTTCTATTTCTTCTTCTTGTCGCCTTTCTGTATATTTTTTTGGGCCTTGCCGGTCTTTTTGGCAGCCTTTCCCTCAGCTGAGGAGGCATCGTTGACTATTCGTTGAATTAAGGCATTTTTGAGAGCGCCGTATTGTGGAGTAATGTCTTTGAGTAGGGGTAAGTCCACGAGAGAAGAACGCCAGAGGAACAAGGCATTGTCCCTGTTGTTGTTGAAGAGCTGCTCCAATTGCAGTAAGGGAGGCATCCACTGATGAGAGGAGAGGTTACTCTGGAATCGGATGTGCCAGGAGTGTTGTCTTTGCCAGCTCTTTTTTAAGTCGCTGAAAGGCTGCAAGTGTGGCCTCAGTCTATTGAATGGGTCTCTTGTCCTTTTTATTATCAGGTACAAGATTAAAAAGTTCACTTTGCGTGGCTGCTGTGTGTGGCGTGCTCCGCCTATAAAAATTAATAAGGCCTAGGAAGCGTCTTCAAGTCTTGAATTGCCTTTGGGGTTGGGTAATCAATGACGGTTTGTACAAGGCCTGATGATTTTACAGTAAAACATTATTCGGAAGCGCCTTAAATCGAGTTTCTGAGAGTAAAATTTCCATGTAAACTTTCTTGTTTTGAGGTTTGTGATGAAGCCTTTTCTTGCTGGATCGAAGCGTTTTGAGTCAAATCGAAGCGTTTTGTGTTACGTTTAAACTCAATGGATTCAAAACTTTTCTCTTGATAATAATTAAGAGGCTTTTTCTTTTAAATCTTTGTCATTATTCAACATTGTCAATCATCATCAATGATAATAAACCTGCCATAATCATGAATGTTCTGAACTTTCCTTGCCCTGAGTCTAGCTTTTAGATCCTGTGGATGACAAAAAAATGAGCTGCTTGATGCTGTCATTAAGATAGACGCGTGCTTGAAATAGTGACGACGTTTTTCCTTCAATCGGTTGCTAAAGCCTATGAGAGTTGGCTTTGCAATTTTTGATTTTGTTTCAGCTAGGCCCATATTCTTACTAAAATTACAGTCTCCTCCGACATGAGATAGGCAATGTTTCTTTAGGATATTTCTTATCATATAACAACTTCCGAATACATAAGTCTGAGGTGTGGTCTGCCTTGCTTCTTTCTAATTGCGCAATTTCATTCTGCTTTCCTTAATTATTCTTTAAATAATATAATTGTAGTATTTACGTAAATATTGCACTAAATATAGAATAGGATTACCCTCAAATAGAATTTCCATCAAATTGGTTCCATTGGCAATATTTAAAATATTACCAGTGGAACCATTTTGATGGAAATGGGTAATTCTATTCTACATTTAGTCAAATTAAATATATGTACATGTATACCTTCTTCGATTCCTAGTTACAAAGAACGTCAGCATTGAAAAATCTCACTCGCATGATGCATATTCAAAATTGTTCTCATAAACCTGGCGACAACCCTCCCTGTTTTCTTTCTTCAAATGGCTCAAAAATCTTATAAAAATGTTAAACTGAACTCTAAGAAATTAAACAAAATTTCCAATGAACGGTTTAATTACTGTGATCTTCGTGGAAGTCGTTCTTAAAATTAGGAATAATTTTCTGTATTAAAAGAGAAACGACAAAATTGGATCATTAACACGCCTGTAAGAAATCTTTGAAATTCATTAACAACTTCTGTGACAAGCAGATGAAGTAAAATACAAGAAATTATGAAGGATTTTGGCACCGTTTGGAAATACTATTGAAAGTGGAAGTGTGATGATTTAGTTGGTGATTGTTTCTGAACTATCATTAGTCTTTTGACAACTGTTTTTCTATCGTCTCAATTTAGTTTGATATTGGAGTAACAGGTCCCCTCTGAAACTATTGTTAAGAGATTTCCAACTTGAGTTATTTTTCTTTTCTTTTTTATGTGTATGTTTTAATTTGATAATATTTATCTATCTCAAGATTGAGATATTTGAAAATCTTGATATAAATTAAAAAATCTGAATATTAACAATTTTTTGGTTTTTAGTGTTGAATGGAATTAAAGAAGATTTGAGTAATAATATGTATTGATATTTGGAATTCTTTCTTGTTCAAAATATTTGAATAAAAAAACAAAACAAACTAAAGCCTATCTATATTTGCTTTAGTTTAAAACAGGGATATTGATATTTTCTTTTGAACAACATCTATTCTTTATTATGATTAGCAGCCGCATTATTTTGCTCTAAAAAGGTAAATCGATAAAACGCTTCTATAAAAGTTAACCATTAATAACTTGTCGAATTTACTAAAAAAAGTTATCACAATGTGTTGTTAAACAATATCAACAGTATACACACTCATGCTGAAAAATTAAGAATAATTGCGAATCACAGGAAAATGTTGCACAACATCACTATGGAAAATGAATCTTCTTGAAAATTACTTATATTTCTGTCGAAATGATCAAAGGCAATTTTCCCAGCAAACATATGGTTGCGCCGTCAGCGTCAGCACTATAAACGTCACTCAGCACTAGAAGGTCATAATTAGACATAGTAGTGTGGCAGGATAGAGAAAGTGCTGAGCTACTGTTTGATGCGAAAGTGTTTCTTACCAGAGTATTATGCTGCAGGAATCACTGTGGCGGGCCAGTATGCAGCTTATTGAACATTCTCTACACCATTTACATGTTTGGTATGGCATGGAGTATAGACTGCTAGTTAGCTCCAGGGAGCTGTTTTTTTTTTATTCTGATACTAGTGGCTCCACAGGTTTTTTTTTTTTTTTTTCCCTGAGCTATTGTCTTGTTCGTAATATCTAGTACAATTTGGTTGAAGTTCTACAACTAGTAGGATGGCAAATGACATCCTTTATTTTAGAACATAAATGAAGATGGAGAATCTGCAGCAAATTAATCACTGTTAGACTTTGACTGAACAACTTCCCTTTAATGCATTTTTAATTTTATTAGTATCTTTGTAAAAACCTTCGCAAAGAATTAGAATTATATTATCTACTAATCTCATATAAATTTTCACATTACATATACTTTTGGGAAAAAATAATCTTTCCAAATGATTCAAATAAATGTTAGCAACCATAGGACGAATAGGCGATCCCAAAGAAACAAACAAAAATTTGTTTATACAATTTACCTTAGAAACTAAAAATTAACTTTTAGTTTCCAAGGTAAATTGTATAAACAAAATTTGTTTCGTAGTATTTAAACAAAATACTACGTGTATTTCATGTAATTAAACAAAATTTGAAACCCAAAATAAATTCATGATCGGAAAGCTTTCAAATTGTGTATTATCAGTCAGCAACTCTACAATTTAAATTAGTATCAACATTAGTATGAAGAGAGACAAATATGTAAAGAAAACATTTTCTCTTTGTTGGAAATGCTGAACTATTTAATTTCTCAAGAGCTTCAAAGGAATTTTTAATACTGACATTTTCAGATTTTAAATCAAAGATCAAGGATTAAGTGTTGAATTAAAAATTTTGACAAGGGATAACAATAAACATTTCTAAAATCTATAATAGATCTTAAAGGAAAACTTGTTTTGTGAATTTTGGTAATCCATAAATTCTCGGTGTTCATCCATGATAAAAAAAAATTATTATAAATTTTCTTATTAATATAGAAATTATTAGACCATCGTTCAACTAAAGATTGAAGTAATGTTTTAATTTTGTCATTCTCAATAAACTGATCTTCTACATTCTTTTTATTATTGATTTCAATATATGTAGACTTATCTTCAACCAAAGATAAATAATCTTCTTTATCCATAATGACAAATGAATTTCTTTTATCAGCTTTCGTGAGGATTATGTTCTGATTATTTTGAACAAAATGTTTCGTAGTATTATATAATCTTCTGATTTCAATATTTTGTTTGATATTACTATCTTCTACATGATTTCTGAAAATATTAGACGTATTGTTATTGTTGTAGTTATGTGATGAGTGTGGGTGTCAGGGAAGCCGAGCACCCCGACCCTTGGTCTATTATTAGACGCATTGACTCTTCATATGTTTTTAGTTAATTCTTTTTCATGTTGTATGCCTTGTTCTAGATGAGCATATACTTCCAAAACTTGTGGCTTTGATAAAAAGTATCGGTATGTGAATACTGTACCGCAGACACTTAATGACATCATCTGGAATCTTGATCTTAGATAAATTGGAAACCCATTTATCTTTCTTTGTTGTAATCTCTTGGGCACCTAAATCTTTCATGTTTAAAGAAGTTCTATATTAATTCAATATTTCTGTTGTAGGTGAAGAAATCTTATTGATGTATTTGCTGTCATATATTAATAGATTATCAAATTTGATCTTTCGGTCCTTGCGATATGAATCACAGAAGGTTTTCAAAGTTCATTTACAAGAACTTTCCCCAGTTATAATAATTCAAATAGTTTAATTTTGTGGTTTCATAATTTAATAATATTCTTACTTTTTAAATAAGATTCAAACTTTTAAATAAGATTTTTAATTATAAAAAAATTTGGAATTTGTGATAATAGAAATAGGGAATTCTGAAAGAAGGAGAAATACTGAAAGAAATCTTACACTGTTTCAGAAAACGAGATAATTTCTTCTTTACTTGGATGTCATTCATAAACTAAAATCTGATAATGTTAATTGAATGATAATTCAAGGCAACATTACTAACAAGTAGATAGCAAATATATGCATTCAAATATTGGTTAGTTTTAAGTGTTTGTCAAACTGAGTTCCCGTAAGCTGGAAATTACTGAGAATCGGAGAAACTTGTGGCTGTTGTTAAAATGTCAAGTAAGTTGAGGTTCTTTCAGGTATCGCTTGTAACCGAATTAATATTTCTGTTGGAGACCCCGAATTTATTCAATTGTAATTATATATATAGTAGGGGAGACCGGGGTCAGTTGGCATAAGGGGCTAGTTGGCACACAGCTTCTATTTCCTGCCACCGTGAAGCTAGAGCGCTGACATCTTGGTAGTGGGAAGTGTATGTAAAGGTGCACCATCCACTGTGACTTTAGTTTGCTTGGAAGCGTCACGAAGGAAGTGACCCCTGTTTCATCGTTTTTCTGACTGGTGAGTAAATTTTTTCATCGTAAATTTTTTTGTTCTGGTGAACATGTAGATCGAATTAAGGTACTGCTGATGGCGGTTCTCGAAAGAGTGGATAACTGTGGTTGCATGCATGTATCATAATCTTTTGTTTCTGATGTTTGGGATTGTATGGTATCCATTTTGTTTTGGAAATCCCTGTGGGGCTAGTTGGCATAGTTAGGTAGGGGTTAGTTGCAAAGCTATGACAAATGGTAAAAAAGACGAAAAACTGGAGATGGCCAGACGAGGAAGACTAAATTTGGTACGACCAAACTAAAGTTCTGCGAAAATTGAACCCATCTGTTCAAATAACTCCTAAATTTGTGTTTGATATCAAACAATAACTATAGGTAGCTAAGAATTCATTGTTTGTTCATACATTTAATTTAATTTATGATACAGTTGTTTTTTGTTCAAGTATTACTAAAATAAAATTTTGGATAAAATAAAATGTTTTTTCTCGAAAATTCCTGTGTTCTGCTCAAGTACCCCTATCCATATCACGTTATGCAAACTCACCCCTAGGGGTATGCCAACTAGCCCCGCACCCGGGGTTAGTTGACATAGTTGCAAGCTTTTAGGAAAAGGGTTTTTGGGGTTACCTAAACACAGATTTAATTAATGGGTCCTACATAATTTTGTAGTCAAAAAGTTAAGCTATCCGCCGCATTCACCAGAATCCCTCTTAAGTATTGCACAAAAAAATAGAAAAATCAAAAAACCAAAATCTATGCCAACTCCCCTATATATGATAAATGCGAAATTTTCATTCAAAAGGAATTTGTGTAATATTCACTTTGTGTAATGTTTAAAAGCAATACTAATATTTATTTCAATAAAAAGTTTCCTACCATGTAGCACTATCCTTGGTTAAAAGATGAGACATAAAATGATGTGAATGGGATGAACGATAAAAATATGTGAAGTTACATTAAAAAACGTACGTATTCGAGCCCCCTGCGTATGGGGTTCGTTTTCAAATTACTCATGAATAAAAAATGTGTCTCTCCTGCAGGAGTCGTCAATTAAATTTTATTTAGTCAACATAATATTTATTTCTTTTAATTCAAGTGTCAATAGATGAGTTTTCCCATGCTGTAATCATTATTTCTTATAACTCGTTTAATTCTTATCACTTATTTACTACTTTTAATTTATTTATTGTCTTTAGTTTCCTGCAGACGCATAATAGTTATTTACAAAGATACATATCTTTTGATGAAGTGAAGATTTCCACCAAATGTAGTTGCATACCACTTGATTTTTAGTGAACAAAAAATCAATTAAAAGTAGTAAATTCGATGATTCACAAATAATAATATGATTCACTAAAATATATGTTGTGTATTGTGATACAAGAACATTCTAACGAATAATAAAAATTAATAATTCAGTTTCAAATATATTATTTATTAAGTATTTCTCGTTTCCCAAAAAGTCTTGAAAAAAAAAAGTAACGAAAAATTTGTTGGAATTATTAAAACCTTTGTACATTATTTAGATAGCTAAATTTCCGTCAATCAGTTATTTATCTATTCACTTTGTTTAAAGAACATAATACAGATAACTTTCTCTTACTTCTAGGATCTTAAGAAATAATGTTATTATTTCAAACTACTTTACCATTCAATGGAATTGTAATAAAAGAAAACCCAATACATTTTTCCTCTTATTTTGATAATAAGTCTAATCTTATTTTGCCTTAAATCAATTCTGAAGTCTTTTAAAGATAAACCTGAGGATTTTATTGTTTAGGAACTGTATTATATTAGGTTCTGCATCAATCATCGATTTAAAACTTGTTTTTCTGAATTTTAAACGATAAATAATGTATCTTATCTGAATTCTGGGAATGAATCCTTTGTTCTCTTTGCATGGAATGTTTTTAGTAAAATAATAATTAAGTTGCTGGTGAAGCATAATTTGAAGGTAAACTGCAGTAAATGATCAATTTAGAATTTATCTTTTTGAATTCAAGGATTGTTTTCTGAAAGTAAAGCCTTCCTTCTCTTCGATCCCATTACATGATTCCTCCATTAAGTTAATACTTAATCCTTCCATTGTATTATCTTTGTAAAAACATCGTTTGAACGAAAAGGAGAGTTATGAAACCTAAGTTTTTTCGTTTAAGGCACTAAAATTTAATATATGTCGTAGATGTTAATAAATAGGTAAATATTCCTATTATCTATCTATCTATCTATCTATCTATCTATCTATCTATCTATCTATCTATCTATCTATCTATCTATCCTGTAACTATTATCATAAATTCGTGGCATCTCACATCCCAACGAATAGCGGAAGTTAATTGTCTAATTAGAAACTTTTCAGTTTTTTAGTTCTAAGGCGCTAGTATTAGACAACAGATAGAAGTAAGTAAAGTAAAGTGAATGGGAAAGTTAAAAGTAAACAACCAAAATTTGACAATCGAGATGCGACAGAATTCAAATATATTGAAAAATCAAAGAAGAGTCGAAGCCAAGAGTGCAGAATAAAACTCTGGTAACTTGATGGAGTAGGACAGTTGCAGGAAATCAATAGAAGTGAGAAGCTGTGATTAGATCAATTTATATATAAAAAAAAGTCTCTCTAAAGAATTAAAACGAACCCAGGCGAAGTAATTTTATGGCAGTTCTCCAACTGTCAACTTCAGTTTCACCTAAGAATTCATATCAACAGAAAAAACGACGTTAGTCACATTCGAGGTTATCTTAGAGACCTCATTTATCGTTCTATTTCAGAGACTGGACAGATGCTTAAAAATATAATCAGTAACTTTGGAATACTCTTAGATTTGATACTGTAATAAACTATTACAAAGTCAAATTGCAAAATGTACTCTCTCAAGCAAAATTATAATATAAAAACATGTTTATCACGAAATACGAGTCTTTCATGTCACTTTCGTCTGTCAAATTACAGCAAATATTCCAGTGAGTAACTAAACTTTCGCATTCAGATTTGATAACCAATATTTCGTATTGCAACTGCACATTTTCTAAAAAAGACTAGAAGCACTAACTGCAAATTTAAAGCAAATTTCAATTAAAGGAAAAAAATGAAATATTACTGAACAAATTTGCAGAAGACAGATTTCGATGAGGAAGTGTTGGAATAGCATTCAGTTGAATATTACTTTTTTTCCAATTTAATTTTTTTTTTCATTTATTTTTATTCTTCATTTATTTTTATTCTCTTACTGCCACCCAAAATCCTAAAGAACAAAAGTGATAACCAAGTTTAAAAGCAGATTATGGATTAATAAGTTATGGAAACACATTTCATAGAATTAAAAACTTTAATTTGTATCTCTTATTGCACATAAAATTAATTCAAAATCATTAGCCCCTTACATTGAATCTCATTCGTCGTATTTCAGGGAGGAGGGAGGAGGGATGCTGTAAAAAGCTACGATACCTTATTTCAGCAACTTTTTATAAAGGATTCGGCTCTATATAGATTATTGCACGTTACGAGTTCTACCTTAGGCGAATTATTAAGGAAATGGTCCTGCAAATGTAAAATTTCTAATATTGCAGATATGCAATAGAAGATTGAAATTGTGACTGAATAATTTTGCTATGAACTCTTTTGAAGTTCAATATAGTACAACATAGATTTCTATGCGTAGTCTTTAACATTTTATTCTCCAAAATGTATTTTCCTCTCTGTACGGTTTCTTTATGGGCTTGGCGTGCTCCTTGCTTCCTTCCAGATCAATATCTGTCATCAGTTGCTCTGTTAAGCAAACTTTTCTAATCTTCTAAATCAAAGAGGTCTAATAGCTTCTATATCGTGAATATTCTCGGTTCACGATGTTTTAAGGTCAGTTTCATTACTCTCTCTTAAGTTATTGGGTTTCAATATAACTGTTTTCTTTTGAATCAGTTGTCATACGAACTACCCTGGCATCACATGAACATAATGTAAAACTGTTTTACAACTAATGGATAAATACATGCGAGGAACATCTACACAAATTGTTGTGAAGACATATTAATTTTTTCACTATCCATTGATTGCTATCAATTAAAAAAAAATAATATCGGATTAAATTTACATTAAACCCTTTCAAGAATAAGAATTTTAATAGGGAGAGATTACGTGTATTGGCAGCAACGAAAGAAGTTTGAAATTTTTTCAATTGATGATTATTCCTCAAAGCAAAAGAGTTCGATCTTACAATCATTTGTAACCTTTTGTTTATGAAATTGCAAAGTATTAGCCCAACTCCCTTCCGAGGAGTTAGTGGACTATTTTCGCGAGGAGCGATGGTTGTCATTCTGTTATTATTGATTACTCCTGAAGGACACAGTTGATTTTCGATGTTATTGAACTACAACTATCTGCAAGTCTTTGTTTGCCCACATGCCAAACATTAACGAAATTGAAATTGTAATTTCAGAGAAGATACTCACTTTATTGTCTTTAACTATTTGCCAACTATCGTCCAAATCAGTTCTCGAGAAAATCGCGAAAAATGTATTTTCATTGGCATCAAAACAGATAAGCTACCTTCTTCTGTGAATGATATTATAAAATACGAGATTCGTTGTAAATAATTTTAGTTTTTCGCTTATGAAATTTATTAATGTTAGTTGATATTAAAATCAAAGATTTGTTAAATACAACGATGTGATGCCAAAGCAGCAATAAAGTCGTGAATGCATTTCTTTAACAATTGATCTCTTCGGAGATAGACCGGCCAGGAATTTCTTCTTGGGACCAAACAGATGAAAGTCTGAAGGTGCAAGGTCTGGACTGTATGATGGATGTTTGAGCACCTCCCAACCAAATTTGTTGATTGTCTCACGAACTGAAGCCGCAGCATGGGGACCAGCATTGTCATGAAGAAGTTTGGCATCGTCAGCATTAATGTTATGGCGTTTGTCACGAAGGGCACGACGCAACTTTACCAAAGTTTTAGTGTAGGCTGCAGCATTCACAGTGGTCCCGTGTTCAGCAAAGTCCACCAATAAAACACCATGGATATCCCAGAACACTGTCAGAAGCACTTTCCTAGCAGATTGAGTCACTTTGATTTTTTTCCACTCCATAGAGGCCTGCTTTGTTTCAGGCATGTAGTGGTAAGCCCACAACTCATCACCAGTGACGATTCCTTCCAGAAAGTCATGCTCTTCTGCGGTGTAACGCGTTAAGTGATCCAAGCTTGTCATCATTCGCTGGCCTCATTCACTGGCCCTTGTGGTCGTGTCAGGTTCTTAGGCACCCAGCGAGCATTAACTTTACGAAATTTCAATACGTCATGAACAATATCGTACACCGTATCGTAGTTGGACTGTGAATGTTGAACTGCGATGAGGTTCGCAGTTGCACATGCCGGTCGTTCAAAATTGCCGCGTCAATGGCTCTGACATTCTATGGGGTTGCAGCTGTTATCGACCTTCCAGAACGTGGCGAATCACAAAGGTTCACACGGCCTCTTTGAAGAATTGACACCACCTGGAGACATTGCTACGATACATACAATCGTCCCCATAAACGCCACGCATGTCCCTATGAATTTCACTCAGTTTATGCTCTTTGGCCTGCAAAAATCGCACTACACTTCGCTGTTCTTCACAAGTTGACGACAGTAACATGCGCCATCACTGTTGCAAAGTTCACGATTCTCCCGCTAGAGCTGCACATGAAAACAAATTAGCATCTGTAGTGAAAACTTTAAACTATATCTTGGTGAAATTTCATCATTCTAGCTGCAATACCAAGGCAGAAAAAAATTATTGTGAGTTACTTTTCGATCCACCCTCGTATAACGGATGGGCGGATTTCCAAGATGGAAAAGAACATCTCAATGCTATAGAAAGAAGTTTACGATAACAACTGTTAAATCTACATGGGAAATGCTCGTCTGGATATTGGTAAATGAGCAAATCAATGATGAAAGTTCAGTAAGTGAGCTATTATGAACTTAATGAACTATTACAAAACTTAATGTGACAAGACGAATTGTTTTACACAGTGATATAAATATTTACAGACATCAGGATTTTCATAATAATCATCCTAATTATCAAATAGAATAAAGAATTTATTAATTTAACAAATGGATAAAGGTGCCATTCAGTCATTTACGGATTCTAAAGTTATTAACAACTGTTCTGCAAAGTTAAGATACATTCTTAATTATTGTAGTTATACAAGTAGTTATGGAGTGTTTCACAACTCTCTATTCAGTTATTACTGTTCATTTTTTTTAAATGCTGCAAGAAGATGTGACCGAATGCACTTTTCCCGACGTTTTATTAGTAAAACAAATAGTCTGGAATTTTACTATTCCTGTAAGTTTTAATCTTATTCCTAGCAGCATTCAGAAACCACTCATGATACTCAATGTAAGCTTAAAACAATGAACAAAAGCCGTAATTATATTAATTACAATGGGTTTATCCTGTTCAGTTTCACTTGGTTCTCATAGTTGAAATCCTCTACCAGTTAATCGCTAGATCAATTAATCGTTGGGAAATCCCAGTTAATCAACTCTGTTATATTCGTTGAGTCATCTGTGTTTACACTGATTGTCAACAGTCGTCTGTGTCTATATTAGCATCTCAAATAAGATGACGACGATTTACCAAATTTTAAGTTTTCAAGAGCCAACATTCCCAACAATGCCTCAGACAATTTTTTCCAATTCTTTCTTTTCTTGCAAAATAATAATCCGACCAACTTTTTCAAAATTGAAGAAATATAATTATTGGATTAACATCCCATCTTTTCAATTGTAATTACTTCTGAATGATAGTTGATTTTCTGTATTATTGAAACTAACGCCATCTAAAGACTTTCCTCTGTCCAACTGCCAAATATTAATCTAATCTGTCCAGTAGTTTCCGTACATCTACCTAACTTCTTTATTACAGTTTTAAACTACTTTTTCTATGTTATTTATCACAAATAATACATTTGCACCTTCCAAGCAACCATAACTTTAAATTATCTGCTTTTAAGTTGTTTTATTTTAAATAATTCTGTTACTTTCCTTAATAACTATTTTTTTAATAAAAAAACCGCAGTTCTATTGCCCATAGGCGGACCCGGGAAAAAAATGGAATGATATCTGAACAACAACTTCACCCAAGTTCATTAATTGAGCATATAAAGGGTCAATGTTTTAAGAAAAAAAGTAAAAAGAAAAAAAAATATTTTATTTGTCGCTTAAAAATCGTTTGATTGCTTAAAAACCAACCCTTTTAATCTAACACTGGATTATAAACAACCAATGTTTATATTTGTCTGCTTAGAGTTCTTCAATGCTTAATAAAATTAAAATTGAAGAGTTCCCGTATCTTTGAGGAATAATCGCGGAAAGCCAGACATCTACAATTCAAAAACTGTGACACAGTGAGATAGCAAGTACACGATTTGAAGTAGGCCATATTTTCAAAAAGTTAAAGAAATAAAAATCTGTGATTGGTCATCTCCTTATGCAATAACCGCCAAAAATCGCTCTTTAACGCATAGAAATTACTCAAAAATGGTAAGGCATCCACAGATGTCCACGATATATCGCTTACAAGAAAAGATCATTAACTTGTTAAAATCATTAAATTCAAGTTTCTTAAGAAACTGGTTTTTGCTTTTTGCATCTTGCTATTTCGCCTTGAATAATCTTAAAACTTTGCTTTAATTTCGCAATAGTGCATGATTGTTTCTGTTTTTCAACGTCAAGTAATTAAGAATTTTGAATATTATAATTGAATATTATAATTTCACTTTTCCGCAAATACAATAAATAATTCTCTTTACATAAAAATTTATTCGCTTATTGAGGTAGTTCGCTGAGCAAATTTTAGGATTTGTCCTACAACTATGTTCCAATTTGGGACCTTTATTGTTTAATTTATATATTAACTCTATAAATAACTGTATATCCTTTTCTAATATCTACTTATACGCTGATGATGTCCTAATTCTTAAAGTGACAGAGATCAATTGAAAGCATATAACGGATTCCAAATGGACATTAATGGGATAAATAAATGGGCCATAAATAATAAAATGACAATAAATATTAAAAAGACAAAAGTAATGACTATAAAAAATAAGAATAAAATTACAAATAAAAATTTATATTGTTTTTTGCATAAAAAAGATTGCATTAATTTGGTCGATACTCAACAAATAAACAATGTTTTATGTGATTGCGATAAAATTGACTTTGTCACTCAGCAAAAATACCTGGGTATATACATAGATGAGAAATTTACTTGGACAACTCATTATCATTATATAATAAATAAATTAAACTCTTTAACCTATCTGTTCTACAACATTAAGCATATTATTTCGTTAAAACAAAAAAATATAATTTATAAGTCCCTTGTTGATTCTATTCTAGATTATGGACTGGAGAGTTGGATTTTTATTAATAAAAAACAAATGGAAAATATTAATAAAACATATTTTAAAATACTAAAAAATATCTTTTATTATTTTAATACAAAAAGAATAGAAGAAAAGTATGAGATTAGGAAAATTTTAAATATTAACTATTGAAGAGAAGTATATCTATAAAACAATCTTAAAAAAAATTTTTATAATAAAAAATGAAAAAAATAATAATAAAAACAGTATAACTAGAAACAATTGGCTTATTTCAATAAATGATAAGAAAATAAAAAACAATTTTGGGTACCGTTTAAACGGTAATATATACATGTATAAACTTTTTAATCAAATTAAATGGGATAAGTATAATAGTCAAAAAATAAGTGACATAAAAAAAATTATCATTGATATTATCGATAATAATATTAAATTAATAACTTAATTAATTAATTCTTAATTTAAGTGGGAAATTGTTCTTTAGATTAAACTCTCAGAACCTATATCACAGGTGTACAGTAATATAAGTACACCTACATAGGTCTGGTGAACATTAAAAACAAAAAAAAAAAAAACTATTCTATTCTATTTTACATTAAGTCTTTAAAAGAATGAGGCCTCTTTTAGAATAATCAGAAACATGATTTTTGATTTTTTTTGACACAAACGTGTTAAGAAATTAATTAGAATAGCTCATTACAAAAGATCTGATCAAGACTAGCTCTAATAAGCCACGTCTTTCTGTTTATGTAAAATATACAAACTATTGAATGTATATTCTGATTTATAAACATGTTTCATATCGAAAAGGATTCTCTTCTCTTCCTTCTTTAGTTTTAATTTTCAAAAACCAAATTCTTACTACTTCTTTTTTTTTTTTTTAATTTCATTCTCTGATAGTTTAAGTAAGACTAATAATGTGATTATTATTCTTGTAAATAATAATTCTGTTTTTTTATTTTATTTGACTTCAAAATGATAAGAAACGTTAAATAGGTTTTTAATTTCTCAGTCGTTTCCTTGCTTTAATTCATTTACTGAGTTACCTTTCCGTACAGAAGGAATTCACTCTATTTCTAATTTAACTGAAATACTTAAGCACCAAGCGAATTAAAGCCAGCAAGTGACTGAGGGATTCATTTGGAAGGGTTTTTAACACAGTCGCAAAAGACGTAATGGAGAGAGTTTGAAATCTTTAGATCTATCACAACTTACGAGACATCTCGAGTTGTTGTATTCCTGGGATGCTTAAAAGATTTGAAGCTTACGACGCTTTCAGGTTAAGAAGCGAAGAGTAAATTTCCTTTATTCGTTGAATAAGTAAAGGCATTAAAGTGAGAAAATGACTGAAGAACTAATTTCCTAAAAATCTTAGATGAAGAGACAGAAAAGTTTAAGATTCTTTAACTTATACAAGGAGAACCTTCCAGATCGATGTTGCGGAATTGATTGGGGATTTTTCTGTTAAATCTCAGTCAAAATAAACGACATGTGTCTGGGCTCTGGGCTCCATAAGCCCTTGTTTCAGAGAAACAATGACAAAAAAAAAAAAGAATTTTAACTATCATACAAGCTCTAACAGAAGAATCTCTTCAAGAAGCGTAAACGTGGCCGAATCTTTTAAAGTGATGTAATCAAAAAGAAGATAATACTTTGGATGAGAAATTCGAATCCACTGAAATTAATTTTTTTAGTTACAGAATTATGAAAGCAGTTTTTTTTTTATTTTTATTTTTGTTTTTATTGTACTTGCTGGCATTTTTAAAACTTTGTTATAAGTTAATAGTAGTTATTAATTACTTTAATACGAGGTGCATTCAAGTTCTAAGGTATGGGAGCAGATAAAAACCTGGAAGATGTTTTAAAAGATGCGGGCATTCTTTAAGGTTGAGAGAAACAGACGGCAGCATCGTCCAGCTCATAGAATGCTCGTGGCGCCGACGGGTGGTGGAAATGTTTTAGACACTAAAGAGGCCGAAACATATTCGGGTTACCGCCAGTGCCGAGAAAATGATGGTGGCCATGTTTTAGGACAGTTTTACCCATTGTGTACCCGAGCGCACGACGATGATGCATCCTACATTTGCAAAACATTTTGCAGCAGTTGATTCCAGCATTGCAGCAAAAACGACCCCAAAATGTTGCACTCGTGCTCTTCCATAAGGACAACGCTCCTGCTTATCGGCTGGCCTTTCTTTAGAATTTCTTCGCGACAACAACTGGTTCCTCACGCTTCCTATCACCTGATCTTTTCCCAACGCTGAAGAATACACTCCGTAGTCCACTCCTGAGGCCCTTGAGTCAAGGATTTTCCAGTAGTCTCAACAGACTTCCAAAGAAGCGTTCACAGCGGCCATGCAGTTCTAGCGTCAACTATGTGAAAAATGTGTACGATTACAGGGAGACTATGTTGAGAAGTGACAGTAGTTTCAGCTTTCTGGTGTACATACTTTATCAAAAAAAATTAGGAGACCATGGAACTCGAATGCACCTCTTAACTGTTATGTTTTTTCGAACACTCATAATGAGTCATTAAGGAAATAGAAGTGTTATTGTATGTAAGGCAGTTTTATTAAATATAGCTGAAATATATGCTGTTTTCCGCCCCCCCCCCTTAATATTTGCCATCTTACGATTGTGGTCTTAACGTTATTACGGTTCAATAAAATAGTCGAATTTGCATCGAGTGATATTTTAATTTTG
The DNA here is from genome assembly GCA_023159025.1 of Thereuonema tuberculata. NCBI lineage: Eukaryota > Metazoa > Arthropoda > Chilopoda > Scutigeromorpha > Scutigeridae > Thereuonema > Thereuonema tuberculata. The sequence goes on along the minus strand of JAFIDM010009631.1, from coordinate 315,383,453 downwards.
ACAATAAGACGACTTCTGATTAAATTTCTGCCTTAATTTTTGGAGTCAAACAAACAGTTAATAATGCTCTTTTTTTTACAATTTCAGAACATTTGGAGAGAAACTGCCAAATTATTATTTAGTTATGCTTTTACCATTAATAACTTAATCTTGGTGATTTTGGTTCCTTACGTTTTATGTGTGTTTCTTTTACTGTGATTTGTAATCGCAAATAGGCGTAGAACTGTCAAACTGTTGCGTGATGCAGTTTTTTAATCGCCCCTGTATATGTTCAACTCCATCCAGTACCGACTTCTTCGCCCTTCAACTAAGACTATTCCTAATCTGATTCTAATACTGTTGGCTGTAATACATTGGATTTATGCGAACATTACTAGAGATATACTAATATTCTGAAGATTATAACAGAAGCAAAGTATAAAGCTTTTCTAAAAGTTCATGTAGATCTTCAAAATTCGCATCTTATGCTTCAAACCTTAAGAAATTCCTTTCGTTGAGTAGTGAGATTTTAGGCGGCAGAAACAGCTGGTCCTTATCCAATGGCTTAATGTTGATGTAAATCGCTGTCTGCTTACAATTTTTCTTTTGGTTTCCTTTTCAAGAACTTAAACCTTTTGAATAAAGAATCTAAGAATGACTTAGTTCACTTATGTCTTTGAACAGCGAAAGTCTTAATCCAAGATAAAAACCAATCGAATTCCCCCCCACCCCAAAAAAAAAGGTAAAAGTTTTATCGTAAGATGATTAAGATTTTTTTCTTTTATTAATTATTGTAATTTAAGTTAAAAGGAATGAAGATAATTAACTAACTAGTATTGAGAGCCAGTTCTTTTTTAAACTGTCTGAATAGGATGAAAGGATGTAATTATTCCAAACAGACATAATTAAAGGGCATCTTGTAGTTTTTTGGTCTAATGTTTAAAATTTGAATAAATCCAATATAAAAAGTATCGCCATCGTTAGCACGCTATCAAAACATTTATTGGCTTAGTGTAATTCTCATGAATTAAGGCATTGGCCCGACGTTGCCGCAGCTTCGTTGCAAATTCTGCGTGCTTCGACTACTTGGTGACACCATAAGGGACGTTATTTTCTTAGAAATTTCCCTTTCATTGAGTAAAGAAGAATTCAATTAACTTAAGAACTCGGAGGTATGTTGGAACCGTAAGATTCGCTGCCCATTGATTTCCGTTATAGTGTGAATTTTTTTTTTCCTTTTTGTTTAATGCGATTAAGCATAGACTTTGAAACCTGGTGCAGCTGCTCGAAGTTTAACGATTTAACCACATTAGAAAGCGATGTTGACCTTCTGTCTAATTGCTTTTTTCTGAGAATTTCTCAAAAGATAACTCAAAACTTTAAGTAAATATTCAAGTCTTTGCTGAACAATTTTTCTTGATTTCTTTGCATAATATGGAACAAAAAATCAGATATGAAGCACCGGATGTTAACCAGTAAAAATATCCGCATCAGAAGCAAAAAAATGACCCAGCCTCCTTGACATTTTCTATTAAAACGCCATGAATCTTCATTTCTTTTTCTCAGGAAGTTGACATTTCTCAATCTGTTTTTCTTTTTATCTAAACTTAACCTAAGAATACACTCAGCTTTCCAATCCACAGTGATGATTGAGTGATAAGGGGTAGGACAGTTTTAGGGATTGGAGACCATAATAATCGGATTCATTTTAGCAACCCCGTATACAACGTATAAAGGGAGGAACTTTTAACAAGGTTTTGTCCGCATATCCGTCCGTCGGTGCAGGTGTCGGTATATACTTAAGTCGTATATACATGAGTGATACCATATTGGAAAGCTTATCACTTGTAGAGATGGGAAAAAATATGAGTTCCGGTCTGCGGTCACTTTCTATCTCACAAGAAGTGGAAATGACCGAAAATTAAACACGTAGTCACCTCTGTAGCTCAAAACACAAATACAGTGGAACCCCGGAAATCCGAACTAATTAGGGCTGTGGTCTGTTCGGATTCGGTAAAATGTTCGGATTATCCGAAAAGAAATATTAGTACTCTATATGGTAGGCCTATACCGTACACAGTTACAGCTATGGTATTAGCTCCCATTTGGCAACGTAGTGTAACGGTGAGACAGAAGAATGAGGGTTGTTTGACCTTGTGGGGGTGAGGAAAGGACAGCGCAGCGATTGCTTGCACTGTGAAAGGCATAGCCGATAACGTGAACAGTATCAGTATCTGCAGTACGCCGGTATCTGCAGTGTTGCGTACTTTTCGGTTGGCTTTTGTTACCAATAGCCTACAATACAGAGAAAATCGGGACGAGTTTAGTTACGTATTTATCATTTTAATTTTAAATTAAGTGAATACAAATCTACTGTTTCGTTCTTGTAATATCGTAAAGTGAAATGACAAGCAAACGGAAACATAGCTCGTGTAAATTAAAATACTGTAGTGAGTGATGTTGCATTCCGCTAAATACTAGCTTAAAAACTGTTATTTTAATAATTAAGTACAGTGCTATGATTGAACACTGCACTTCCTGTTCATTGCAAGTGAGATTTAAATTTTTTCCTGCATCATTGATTCTTTTCGGATTATCCAAAATTTCGGATTTGCGGGGTTCGGATTACCGGGTTTACTGTAAAACAGATATGAGTGATACCTTATTAGAACCCCTATGATTTGTAGACATGAGGAAAATGCGAGTTCCGGTCTCACAGGAAGTGGCCGTAAATGAAACCTATGCGGAATCGCTATGGTTTCGTCTACAATATCAAGCCATTTTTTTTCCTTGTTTTTAATTTTTATCCTAAATAAGCAACACAACAAATTCGAAGGAAATCCGTCCAACCGTTTCTATAAGTAAACAAATTGACAAACAAAAATGGAAAACATGAATGATGTTTATATCTTGATTAAAAACTGACCTGAGAATTGAAATATTGTAATTGAATTTCTCATAAATAACTGTTTTAAAAGCCTAAGTAGTTTTCTGAAATTTTATAACTCAAGGTTACCGTTGAATTGAGAATGAGAAGTTTTACTATTCACCTTCAACATTTTCCTACATCATTTTCAGGTTGCTCTTTCCTACGACCAATTTTCTTAAAATTTTGTACGATTGTTTTTTAATACTCGTGAGCGCGAATATTTTAGTCTTCCACCTTCCCCATCCCTGAAAATTGTCTCCCTTCTTCAACCCTGCTTTCTCAATTACTATGCGATGGATACGTGAGCATCTACTTAATAAAGCAATTAAGTCTTATTGGATTTTTTTTTGCCAATCGAAATATTCGCTCTTGAAGAATCTTTCCGCTTCGATTAACTTCTGAATCCCACTTATTAATTTTTTTCTTTTAAAATGGGATTGCCATTGGCATTACTGAATATTTGGTTGAAGGAATCAGTAACTATATTTGTTTCATTAATTTAAGTATCCTGCTAGAATGAAATAATGTTTTTTTCTTTATTTGTTCACATTATTTACTTCAGCATAATTACTTGTTACTAAAATGTTCAATTGAATTCCTTGACTGCAGGCTTTGGAAACTTAAGTATTTTATCTCAATCAATTAACTATTCATAAATTAAGAATATAAGTTAATAAAGTTTAACGTGCTTTAAAATGGGTTAAATTAAATACAACAAGAAATATATATTTTTTTTTTCAGCACAAATCTAACCAAATTGCCTTTCTGATTCGATTATCG
>JAFIDM010009631.1:315336683-315369765 GCA_023159025.1 Thereuonema tuberculata | reverse complement strand
TTGTTAGTGAATATGAGCAGGATGAATTTAACAGTAAGTTATCTTTTTTATATTTTAGTAATATAAATATTTTAAATATTTTTTTTTAAATAATAAAATTTATATTTTTAAAATCTATTTTTTAAAAAAATAACTAAGTAATTACTGAAATAAAACGAATCGTTTGGCCTTTTCAAGTTTTATTAAATAAAAGTAATAGGTATTAACTCTAAATACTTAATAGATAAGTAAAATTTATGAAAAATCAATTGAAAACTATTTTAGTCTAAGTTTCATATTTTTAATTAGCTTAATCAAAAAGACACAGTGAGTTTAGTGCGACTGAGTCTGAAGCTTCACAGCAATGAAATTCGTTCGGACCCTATTGGTCACGTGACTCTCAAAATGACGTAGGCGCCTCGGCCTGTCATTTCTCGTTGGCCTCGAATGGTGACTATGTGACGTCAGCTGGAACGATGGCGTGCAGTTTATTATAAGAATGATTCGTGAAGTGTAAACAAAAATTTTACTTCATTTGTAAAAAATCAGCATAATTTAATATAAAGTTCAAATTAAATTACAGTTATTGTAAGATAGAAAGATAGACAATTGTATTGGGATAATTGGATGATGATGCATCATTTGGCGCATCATTTGACCAAGCGCCAAATTTCGATTTTCAGATATTTGCATAAACGCAAAAGCCTATGTATTATTTCACATTTTTTATGGAATGAATCCACCTTCAATAGACATTACAAATCCATATTCGTTTATGTTCACGTATTGTAACCCATGTCAATCCCAGACATTTACTGCACCTTAACTTGACATAAATAAAAATTTATTATTGAAAAATTTCTCATAAAATAATCTTACGAGAGCGATATACAAGCTGAATTTCAAGTCTAAGTCAAATTTACGTGGACTATCGATTACAGAATAGGTTCCTCTAAATAGATTAATATACCGCCAAGTTTTTTAAATTTCAAGAACCACTACTACTACTCAAATAATAACTTTATTATAAAACTAACAGGGTATCTAATCCTGGTTTATATAATATATTCATAACTTCAATTTCATTATCGTTATACTGTAAAAATTAAAAAAAATCCACCTTAATTTAATCTTACTATAACACAATTTACAACACAATTTAATTATAAAATTTAAAAAATTCATTTAACTTCATCGTCTAACCGCGACTGCTGGCACGTCTTTAATCAAGCTTATTACATTAAACTAATCATAAATTACTTTAATATTTTAATATTCAACACTACTTAATGATATTTCTAAACAATACTCATATATGACGGGTCCTAGGGTCTACCCAGCCCTCTGTAGAATGGGTACCGGGTTTCTTTCCCGGGAGTTAAGACTGGCGGGCGTCGGGCTGACCTCCCGACCTCAATCTAGTCCCGTTGGTCTCGAGACGCTGGGAGCCTTACCTCCCGCGCTCCCGTGGACCTGCATGGCCTGTTTATGGGATTGCTTAACTTTTTTAACTCACATATGAAATCAATATATCAAAATGAAGATACTTTCATAGGACAATTCTCAGCATTATCAAAATTAATAAAATCCTTCAAAGGTCGTTAGTCACATGATGCAAATCTTTACGATTAGTCGATTGGAGTTTTATTCAAAATTAATTTTACGCTGAATTACGTTGAGATAACAAGCAGGAACAATTTTTTTATACCTTTAGCTAGTAGATGGAGCAATAATCTAAAAAATCTATTTTGGCGCTTGGTCAAATGATGGATAGCTCCATCCAATTATAAGTTTATTGACTGAGTATTGAAGTCTTACGATTCCACTTGAATATTTTCTTTTTTGTTTATCTATTGATCCTTTTGTCTGTTGTCTACTTATCAGTTTTTTTGCGCATCACCCTAAAATGACTGAATAGATTTTTATGAAGTTTGGTCTATTATTTACTTATAGTCCAATTTAAGATGTAGGTCTCCATTCATCCTATCTTTCAAAAATGCGAAATCCCTCGCTAAAATGAATATTCTGATTCCTTTAAATTTTGGTTACGATGCCTAAAATGTGGGCGCGATTATTTTGATCCTCGGGTCGTCTCCTCATCCTCAAAGATGATCCCCCCCTATCCGTCGTCAGTGCTGACTACTCAATCCTCACTACGGAATGGACAGCAAACTGTTTATCTACGTTAAATATTGAACAGTTTAATTACGTTTTATTATTCTATTTAAGTGCATTTAGTAAACTTGTATTTTTTTTTACACTTTGAAACCTATGCAGAAAATACAAATAAAACCATTCTTTTTTTTTTCAATTAAGGTCGACTCAAATTTCTCGGGATTCATAGTAATTTTTTTAAAGGAAAAAAAAAACACCAATTAACATTTCTCAACAGTACAATAAGGTAACGAAAAACATCATTTCGTAGAAGTTAAACAACATGTTACTATTCAGACACTACTATGAGAAATTTCACATCGAAGATTAACTGACGTAATGGAAAGTAAAAACTGCTGTTAAAATTTTTATAGTCTTAATACCCAGAACTAATATGAATTTTTTTTCATTTTCCATTTGTTATAGTCAAACCTTCAGCTGATATCAATTTTTATACAACTTTTAGTCTATTTTCAAAGAAATTGAATTATTTATTTTATTGGGTTGTTCATTCGGTTTTTAAGTAAAAATAAAAGACACATTTTTCATTTTCACCAAGAACTTTATTGAACAACCGTTTTGTTCCACTACTTTCTGCCATCTTTCAGGCAACATAATAATTCCATCTCCCAAAACTTTCTATGTTTTAGAGAAAAGTTGTTGCAGATGCCTTTTGCTGTTTTCCAGGGAATAGAATTTTTTTCTATAAGAGAATTTGTAAAGACCGAAGTAAATGGAAATCCGAAGTTGCAATGTCTGGTGAATATGGCCGATGAATCAGAACTTCCCAGCCAAGCTGTAACAGTTTTTTGCCTGGTCATCACAGAAACATGCGGTCTTGCATTTTCCCCATGGAAGATTATGCCTTTTCTGTTGATTAATTCCGGATGCTTTTCGTCGAGTACGGCTTTCAGGTGGTCTAATTGGAAGCAGTACTTGTTGGAATTAATTGTTTGATTTTCCGGAAAGAGCGTATAATAGAGGACTCCATTCCATTCCAACCATATACACAACATCATCTTCTTGGGATGAAGACAGGCCTTTGGTTGTGTTCATTTCGCTTGCTCCACGATCTCTTCCGTTCCACGTTATGTAAAGTATCCACTTTTCATCGTCCGTCACAAGTTGTTTTAAAAACGAAAGTTTTCTTTATGTTTAAGTAGAGAATCGCATGCGGACGTACGGTCAAGAAGGATTTTTTTCATTTAAACTTATCTAGAACCCAAACATCAAAGCGATTAACATAACCAAGCAGATGCAAATGATTTTCAACGCTTGATTGGATATTTGAGTATGTCGGCTATCTCCCGCGTGGTGTAACGTTCATTTATTCTGAATTAATATCTCGATTTGTTCAAGTAGTCTACCCGATCGTGGAGCATCGTCCAGTGAGAAATCTCCAGTATGAAACTTCGCAAACCACTTTTGAGACGTTCGATCAGTCACAGCATCTTCTTCATACATTGCACAAATCTTTTTTTTTTGCGTTTTAATTGCGTTTTTACCTTTCTTGAAATAATAACATATAATATACCGAAAATGTTGCTTATTGTCTTTCATGTTCAATATTAAATTGGCTATATAAAATTCGCCAATTTTGATCAGTTTTTGTTTTTAATGCAAGCTGATATGATAGCAATATAATCTAGTAATACAATCTAACAAAATGGTGTCGAATGACGTTAAAGGGCCACTACTAGAACCACTACTAGAGCCAACTTACGTAAAAAAACCGAAAGGACTTTTTGGTCAATCCGATATATTAACTTCGTAATATCCTCATTTTCTAATATTGCTATGTTACGTCTATAGATCTTTCCGGAATGCCTTGTCTAGGCAGAAAAATTCTGTAAAAGAATATTGGTTAAACGTCACTCTTAGCCACAGACCCTTAGAAAAAAGAATAGTAAAACAAATAAACTACTTCAAAAAATCACAACTAATTAAATCCGCATAAGTATTTTTAAACTAATTTTATAATGTCCATTCAAAAGCAAAGAAACTAAAGAATAAAATAACAGCTCCTTCCTTTTTTTTTGTTATTTTATTGAGGAACAGTCGACTTCATCTCGACCTCTGACACGCGGATTTTCTATCTTTCACTTGCTGTAATATGCTAACATTAAGTAAACATTTCGTAAACATAACTCTCCTCCACAGACATTATGACTTTCATTTTTGTTAATCGTTTTGAAAAACAAACAAACAAACAAACTTACAAGTACAGTCTTGGAAAGCGTTTGTGTGCATTCAAGTGTACATCAAAGCATCAACACTCCTCTCTACTGAATAGCATTGCCTTTTCTGATCATCGGTATTCAAGGAAATACAATTTATATCTGATGTAAGATAGCTGTACGATATTCCATTAATCATGTACACTCATTAACAAAAAAAAACGAAAACTAGGAGGAGTTGTCCGATGGAGACAAAAATTGGTGGAGAGGAAGATTATGTACAGAATAGAAAATGATTAAAATTTCATTTTATGAAAATGATTTATTTCAGAGTTACAGAGTTACAAAGTAACGAGCTCAATAAGGTGTTGACCCACCTCTACCCTGAATGCAAGCTGCCACACGACGTGGCATAGAGTGATAAAGCTCCCTGATGGTCTCCTGCGGTATTCTTGCCAAATTTGCTCCAATTGTCGGGCTAGGTCATCCACATTCCCTGGTGGATGCAGTCGCCTTCCCATCATATCCGAGACATGCTCGATTGGAGAGAGATCTGGGGATCTGGCTGGCCAAGGAAGTGTTTCACAAGCTGCAAGACAGGTCATAGCAACACGTGCCGTATGTGGTCTGGCATTATCTTGCTGAAAAATAAGGCCAGGGTACTGCAAAAGGAAGGGTAGCAAAACAGGTCTCAGAATGTCGTCGACGTACCGCTGTGCTATAAGTGTGCCGCTAATGATGACCAAAGGGGTCCGGCTATCAAGGGAAATGGCACCCCAGACCATAGCTCCTGGTTGAGGGCCTGTGTGGCGTGCAATAGTGAAAGCAGGATCGGCACGCTGCCCTGGGCGTCTGATGGTTGATAACGATGATTCAGGCGCTGTGACAGCTGATCTGACAATCACTCTATCCTCCCGCTCTGCTGTGCCCTAGGGCGACCGCTACCTTCATGACGCTGAAATCTGACATTGTCTACCCATTCCTGCCAGCATCTTCTAATCGCCGCATCACTTCGACCCATATGACGAGCGATTCTCCGATTTGCCCAACCTGCCTCTTTCAATCCAATGATACGACCTCTTTCAAACTCTGACAGTTGCACGTAATGAGCTCGAATCCTGCGGCGAGGCATTTTTTCAGTCGTTGAAAGGTATCCTAACTCACAATGCAACAGAAATTTTGACCATCAGATTGAGAATCGCTTCTTATATACACCTGCTGAGTGCGCAGTTCCGATGCGCTGTAGCTCTCGCTATTCATTCATTGACACCAAAGTTTAATCATTTGCATGGGCGGTCCCAATGTCTTTGCATACGAAATTTCATTACAATCGGACAACTCCTTCTAGGTGCGTCGTTTTTTTGGTAATGAGTGTATAATAATAATTACATATACGTATATATCCTCATTTTATTAGAAACTAGGCCTTCCCCATGTCTCCCTCTGGTAAGTATGAGATAATCCAAGAAGAATCGATTCCAAGCGATTACGGCAAAAAGTGATATTTTATTCCTTTTTGAATGAACTCATTATTTGATAGCGCCATTGTTGATAGAGAGAAACTAAATGAACATTGGAATTTAAATTTTAATATAGTAGGCTAAACTTAATGAGTTATTTTCTTGTTTCTCTGGCTCTTCTCTCATTCCGCCACACACACACACACACAGACACACAGACAAAGGGAGTGATAAGAAACAATTATTTGAATGTAGTCCCCGTGGCCTAATCGATAAGACATCTGAGTTCGGATCAATAGATTGCAGGTTCGATTCCAGTCGCGAATGTTTCATTGTAGTAATTTTCACAGGAAATTAACAATTGCGCCAGACAGACAGACAGACAGAGAAATAAAAGATTTTAGTAATATAGATTCGCTTATAGGTCCGTGGAATACATTAAGACTGTTTTGCGCATGATGCCCATATGTATGTAGACCAGGTCCTTGTGTTTATCCTTATTATGTTTTGTTATTTGGGCAGAAATACTATGCCCTTAAGTAATTCAAAGGATAGTTCTTTAATTTAAATCAATTTTCACATTTAAGATAAATTTAAAAATATATATTTTACATCATAAGATTTTGTTATTACTTATCCACCATCGCTTTAAGCATGGATTAAACATTATTGTTAATTAATTAAACCAATAATCTACTTATCTTTCTATTTCAAACTAGAGTTTTAGATCTAATTTTATTTTTATGCTTGAGAGCTAATATACAAATATGTTTTAAAATTAGATCAGAACTGTGTACCCTACATCCAACTTCATAATACCCAATGTCATTTAGATTAGATGCTGGTCAAAATGTCCATATCTGATAGATTTTTGGTGTTTCTGAACTTAAACTTTAACATAAGAGCTCAACAACTACAGGGTGATTCAAAATTCCCTGTATAAAATTTAAAGTTAATTCAGGAATACAAAAACAAACCGTACTCATTGTGGAATGTATGTCTGCAAACGCCACCCGAATGTGCTAGACGGCACTGTTTGGCAGCACATTAGTTGGGCAATGTGAGTCGTCGTCATTTGAGACGTTGGCTTTGTACAATTAGGATGTATCGCTTCATTAATGCTGAGAGGGCAGATATGCACCTAGCCTATGGGGCAGCGAACGGAAAGGGATGAGCCGCTGTATGATTGCATTGTGAATGTATGATTGTAAGTAGACGTATTTACAAGATTGTGTACATCTTACTGTCATAGTGTAAACATAGGGCATATTGTCTACCATATTGGGTTGTCTTTTATTTCTGAACCTTAATGTATCTTCTAGCACGTTCGGATGGCGTTTGCTGACTTACTTTCCACTACGAATATGTTTTGTTTTTGTATTCCTGTCCTACCTTTAAAGTTTGTACAGAGGATTTTGAGTCACCCTGTATTCTTTTTAATAACTAATAAAACAATGATAATTTTAAATTTCATATTTTAGAATACATTGAACTAATGTTTTAGTTTTGTTTCAGGGTTATCTTGATTAAGATTGAGAATCGAAGCTGTTCGAAATAGACATAATCTTGGTTGCACTGCTATTTATTTAGAATTGTCAATTGTCAATAACAATTAGAATTGTTAGAGTTAGCTCGTTTTCTATAAATTCCGTTCTTCCGTAATATAACATAGGGCTGTTTTCAAAATTTTGAGATTTGTGGAACTGCTTTTGAGCTTATTCCTATAGTCATCCATACAATTGTAATTACTCCTGTAATTGGTGTAGTTCTGAATATGTAGCAGAAAAAGTAAAATAGTATTTAAGTTGCAAAAATCACAACATAGTTTTTGGTGGTGATAAAGTGTTTCTTAGAATCAGTTTGATGAAAAGTTGAGAATTCCGCAAAAGAAAATGAAAATGAAAATGAAAATAAAGAAGTAAATTAATTTTTTTTAAAAATCGAACTTTTAAGAAATAAAAGTCAAAGTAGAAATATTAAACAGAGTTAAGCAGAGCTAGGAAAAAAAACAACAAAACAAAACAAAAAAAAAGCGTGACAGTTCAGTTCATTTGTTTTTTTAAGTTTACCCTGAAATTCCGAAGACATTGATGTGCTTGCATAAACGATCGTTTAGATATCGAAATGAATCATTATAAAACTTGATAGTAACCAAAAAAGTAATACATCAAACTTTATAGTATTTTAAAATTAGGAATTAGATTAGCTTAGAAGTTTGTTTTAATATCAAAACTCAAGTATTTACGTAAAATTACATTACGTTGATTTTGACAAGAGAAGCGAATAGATTTCCATTAATATTTGGAACAAGATTGCTGAGGGCAATGCAGGAACTGTTGATGATCTGAATCCCACAGACACATTGAATTACACCCACATCATCTACTGGCTCATTAATGAGTTTATCGAAAAATGTACCAAGATTAAAAAATATGATTAAAATGTAAATTTGAATTGCTTTAAAATAAACGGAGGTTATAAAGTTTACTTAAAATCGAAGCTTAACTAGATTTCTCTTCCTACTAATTTTTCTTCTAAGTTACAAAAGTAAATTAATAAGATGACAGGGAAAAGAGTAATATTCTGAAATAAGAGTCTAAAGAGCATTCAGAAATACACTCAAGGCGATGACTTACTAACATGGCTGAAAGATCTAAATCTGGGTTTAGATGCCGGAATAGATGTTTTTTTTCGTTCTTGTGTTTGTTTCCTTTTCCTTTCGACTGTCTAGAGCAAGGGTGCACAACCCGCGGCCCTCCGGTAAATTTGCTGCGGCTCGGCAGTATCGAATTCAATTTTAGCCTTTATTGCTGCCAACAGATACATTGAAAAATGTCGTAACTTGCAATAGCAACAGTGTCAAGCCCATTGGACATGGATCCGAAAATCGTCGGTCGAATCCATGTGCAATGCCCTGAAGGGAGGAGCGTTTTTGAGACCAAAATTATCATATTGACATAAAAAAAAGCAAGGTGAATGAGGGTGTTTTGATTATGTAAATTTTGGACTGAATCACCCTATTTTTAAATTGTTCCAAAACACCCTAATTCACCTTACCTTTTTTCATTTCAATATGATAATTTTGGTCTCAAAAACGCTCCTCCCTTCAACCCACTGCACATGGATTCGACCGACCGATTTTTGGATCCTATTGCAGTGGGCTTCAGACTTTACTATTGGAATGTTAGTATGAAACACGACTAGCTCATTATTTGATAATTTTACAATGTACGTTATATTTATTATTAATTATTATTATAAATGGCACTGTCAAATCATTAATTAGTAAGACATTTACGGAAACTACATTTATTATTATTAATAATTATTATTATTATAAATAACATTATTAAATCATTAATTAATTAGTAAGATATGTATGGAGTTTTGGGGTGGATTGGAGGACGGGATGTTGCATCCCTTCATCAGAACTTTTTAAAAATACTGGCCCTCAAACTTCAAAATGTTGTGTACCCCTGGTCTAGAGCAATATTATTTCATTGGATTGTGGAATAAGCCTTCAGATCATAGCCATAGTAGAATGTAGTCATGGAACTTTCAAAATCAATCAATCAATTGCTCATTGCAGACCGAGAGAGTCTGGAATTGATTTCTTATAAAAATTGAAGAATGATATTGAAGAAACTTCTTCGTTCAATTCTATATTTATTAAAACATCACTGCATTCAATCGAATTACATATACGGTGATATAAAACCTGTTTTATGTTTCTAGAAATGAACTACAGTAAACTCCCGATTATCAGCGGAATTGGGTGGCTCGGCAACCGCGGATAATCCGAAATAGGACGAAAATCAACACAAAAATGCTTTTAACATGTTTTATTTACATTAAAATGGCAATGCATACAGATACAGTAGGGGAAGGGGTTGTACCTTTGACCAGTTTTTACTAAATGAATTTTACAATTTTTTGTACTCAAGTAAATCCTTACCTGAATGGATACAAGTGATCTTCACTCATCTTGCAATCAATTGCATGTGTTTTATATAATATATTTTGAGTATAAATATTTTATTTTTAATTTACAAAAAAACTATACCTTGTGGTCAAAGGTCCAACTACGTGTTGCACCTTTGACCAGAGGGTATTGTACCTTTGACCAGGTGATAATTGAAACTGACAGTTAGATACAAGTTATTTAATTAACATTTTTATTCAGAAATGTGTACATTTGACAAATATATGCAATTCAAAGTAAAATAATGAAACATAAAATAAATTCTAATGGCTTAAGTAGCCTACTCCTGCCAGTTTACTCTATATTATACAATGAAAAATCAATGTCTATCTCCAAAAGAGAGACATTCTTTTAGTCGAGCTGTGCCACCAGCTGTGGTTGGATTTGGTAGCCTGGCCACAATATCTTGTATCTTCTTGGATGAATTTCGTCATCTTCGGTAGTTTTTTCAAATATTTAACTTTAAAATAATCACATGCTGCTTCCTTTATTTGGGCCACAAAGTATTTCTTGTTTTTTTTTTTATTGTTGTCAGCTTGACAAGGACATAACTTTCTTCAACTAAATCTTCTTTTTCAAAGTTTAATTCCTTCTCCAACTCATGGCATTCATCTGAAAGATCGAAAACGCTTTCCCCTGATGAATATTCAACATCAGACTAAAGTCGTGGACAAACAATTGATTGTTTACTTTCTTTGGATAAGATTAGGTAAAAAATAAAAATTTGGCAAAAAATATTTTAATTTCCATCTTACATAATGCTAAAATAACTGTAAGCAAAAACATTTACATATTATTAAGTAAAGTTGTACCTTTGACCTGGTCAGAGGAACAACACCCTGCTGTGGTCAAAGGTACAACATCAGTCAAACTTACGTTTCACGCCATGCTACAATTTTTAGGTTAATCCAGTCATCTTAAAAGTCCTAACAATTAATCTATAGGCATATATGTATTACTCATTATTGTTAAAAATAACAATCAAAAGAAAACAAACAATGTTATTAAAGAAACATTCACTTGCAAAATACTTACTTTTCGATGATGGAATTGGAAAAATATTTTTAACTCCTTATAAGTCAAAGATCTAACTGCTACTGAAGGTTTAAAGACGCAAATAGTTGCGAATGCTACACATTAAACAGAAAAGCTTTTAAAGTATGCTGATAGATGGCAAAACTAGCAAGGGTGGTCAAAGGTACAATCGGTCAAAGGTACAACACCTTCTCCTACATACGTTATAAACAATTATTTTATTTTAAATTATTTATTTTTAAATTGTATTATTACGGGAAGGCTCTCCCGTAATTTAGTGTAACCTGCGGCCTAAGCTCCGCACAAGGTCGTTCTTTAAATTGTTTGTCTATAATTGTCTTCACTTATTTTGTTAGCCTCTTTTATTGTTTACCTTATTCTAGATTTATTTTTTTTTTTAATTCCGTAATTTATTGTACAGTAAAGAAAATGGAAACAGGAGAAGTCCGCGGATAATCGGGAGTTTACTGTATTTTGGGAAAACACTTTTCTATACATATTAATAAAATACAAACCCAATAAAGAAAGGTACTACTCTAATAAGTTTAATGGTAAAGAGACCACAGAAGAAATATACAAAACATTCACAAGGAAAAAAGTCAATCTGAAACTTCTGACTTTATTTATAGAAGATATAAAGATGAGAAAGAAGAAAAGTAGTTAGAAGGTTCTAATATTTTTTTTTTCCTACGACATCAATTTTTTTGCTCGTAGGACCAGATTGAAAAAGAAAGTAGAACGCCAAGCTTATCTATAAGATTTGAAAGGACGATACTGTTACCGGCAGTGATGGTTGGCGACTAAAAAATTTCATTTTCAATATACTTCCAATTTTGTCATTTTTGATTCAAACTGCTTATTTCCCTCAGTATCTCAATCTTTAATAACTAAAAAAATGTCCACCAGTTACAAGCTGTTATTTTTTTTTTATTGTCAATACCATAAAGAATTCAATGTTACAAATATTTGACGATTTTTCAGGACTCAAATGAAGACGGTGGAAAATGTTTTTCCCAAAAAGATAAAATAATGTAAATTTCCTCTGTTAAAATTAAAAAGAGAAAATGAATATATCAGTTCATAAACAAAAAAAATACCAAGTGCTAAAGTAAAATGCTAATTTTCTAATTAATAACTGTTTGAAACTGCTTAGGTATCCACGGCGTAGTGGGGAATGAACATGCTGCTTGGTGGAAGGAGAACATTTTTGAGGGATGTAAGAAGTAGAGACTGAAATAATGATGGTCACGTTTTAAGTTGGACCATATTTAAGGAAATCAGTTCAACCGTTTTAGCGTGATGCACAAATAAATAGAAAAACTTACAAAAATAGGTTCAACTGGAATAATAAGACATCGTATGTTCTGTCATTAATGATTAAATTAGTTTTCTAAGCCTAGAAATAAGATGAAACAAAGTGAAACAAAAGCTAATGAAGATTTAGTATTTTTTGAAGAGACTGTGAAATCAAAAGTGGCTGATAGAACAGCTGATCAGTTTAACTTACATTTCTAAAGAATGCATTTAACAAAAAAAACTCGCCAATAAAACGCATTATTACAAATCAATCCCTAGAAAATTCATTAGCTTTATTAATGAAGACCGAGGATTTGTCTTAAGACATTGCTGGAGACGGTATCTAATGGAGACAGATTTTAAGCCAACATCAATGACAATTAATTCCCTATGCCGTCAATCTTTGAAAGAAAGCTTTTCCAATGTTCAGAGCAGATCGATTCGTTCAGTTAATTAATCGTTAAATTCTGCTCATTGGATCGCGTTTATCGTTAATCTACAGAATGATTGGCGTGATCGGAGCATGAACCCGAAGAAGGCGTAATTCAAAGCTGATAAAACCTACTTTTGTAGAGCGGAAAGCACCAACTATTAATAGCCATCTTTCAGAATAACAGATTGTTTTCTATTTGATCGCTAACTTATAAACAGTGATGTTCAGATTGGGAATCAGATATAAATTCTACAACGTTTTTCTGGCTCGGGACCTCACGTGAAATACTTCGCGAATCTTCATAGTTTGTTTTTAATACTTAACCCATGATGACTAGTTACTAAATCTATCGCCATTATTAAGTAGGGCTGCAACCAGAGGCGCTAATTTTCACTTTTCATAAGTTTTACATTGAAAGCTATATGAGATCATTTTCTTCAAAGAAGGTAGTATTACAACTGAGAACTGTTTGGATAATATTTATATAATGTTTAACTATCCTTAGAAGTTGATTAAATACAGAATAAAATTAGTTTTGAAAGAACTTAAAGCCGACTTTCTTTAAAACATTATTTCTTAGCATTTCTTTTCTTTCTAGTACTCCACATACTTGAGATGAATATATCTTCAAAGGTAACATCTAATACTCCATCGACTACGAATTTTCGAAAAACTTTATTCGTGTTTTTCTTTATCAAGCATAGAATAAAAATAAATAAATATTATTTCTTCTCTGGCGTAAAGTTAGAAAAATATTACGCACTTCTACACCTTTACTTCTATTAATAAAATAAGGATAATGGAAGCTATGGTTATTCAAAATTTTGTAAGTCTTAATAGAAATAAAGTGTAGAAGTGCGTAATATTTTCACAACTTTAGCCAGAGAAGAAGTATTTTCATTAATAAGAAACGAAAAAATCAATGGCTCATTACATAATAAAGATATTTGATTAATTGTTTCTTATTCTTTTTCTAACATTGAATTTTGTTTATCAATAATTATGTCTGTATACATTGTCTTAAATAATCAGGAAGTTGTTCACGTTTTTATTGATTGTTTTTAATGTCATTTGTTTTTCATATTATTTACTTATTTCCATTCTATGCTTGATGAAGAAAAACACGAATAAAGTTTTTCTGAAATTGCAGTCGATGGAGTGTTAGATGTTACCTTTTTCAAGTCGTGAAAACGATAAAAACTAAAACTCTGAATTGATTTTCAAAATTATAACATTATTTAAGTACAAACACTATAAATTTTGCATTGTCGACAAAAAAAAAAATTAAATCTGCATTATTTACTTAAATTATCTAAACATGTTAATTTTCCACGCGGAATAGATTAAGGACTTAATATTCATTGTTTAAGAAAATGAGCTATTTAAAGAAATAGGAAAAAAATCCATTGTTTAGATTTATTCAAAATTTATTCAAAATTGTGTAAGTCTTAATAGAAATAAATCAAAATATAGTTAGGGGAATTTTTAACTGTTCTCGAGCTGCAGAAGAAATTAATGTAATTAATAAATAAAATGATTTAATAAATTATTTCCTTTTTTTAATTATTCTCACTTGCTGAATACGCTTTCACTTCATTAACTTAAGTGAAATTGTTACTTATTTTCATTAAGGTAATCCATTCACTTGCTTAACATCCATATTCGTTCAAAACAACTAAAAAGAAAAGCTGGAGAAAACCAAAAGACCTATTCTGTATCTAAGGACAAAATATACTGACTTGTGAGTTCTCATTGTAGGAGTACCCATTTCAAATATAAACATCACATCATTCCAATTCTTGATTATTCTTAACAACTTTCAAAAGATCCATCCAAAGGGGTTAAAGCATACAGACAGACACACTCACATATACTGAGGGATCTGATGAGTCTCTCTTCCACTTGGAAAGTAAGGACTGTTCGTTTTGAAAAGGGAGAAACAGCCCTCGGGACGATTCTACCCCGCAAAGGGGTGATACGCTGAGATGCAGATTTTCCTAAGACCCGTTTTTTTTTTAGTACCTGTAATTTTTGCAATAGTATTTATTCTTTCCATAATTCTTTCCCGAAAAGCGCAAATAGAACGCAGCTACTAGTAAACTAACACTGATAAAAAGTAAACATCCCCTCTTTATTTCTTCTCGTAATGATATTAATTAATAAATAACGAATACTATTTATTTATTTTGTATAAATAGATTACAATGAATTGTGTAGAACGATCTTTCAGCAGTTTATCTTAACGTGGTTAGAAGTTCAGAATTTTCATGATTTTCAAAAAGAATTTTAGACAAAGTGTATTAAGTAAATTTAGATGTGTTTCGATCGTTTAATTCCAGATCTCGGTTGAGTAGATAAGCTCACATCAACACTTGCACAAATGAACTTGTTTTGTTTGAGGGGAATTAATAATTAATTAAGTGGATACAACAATCTGTTTTAATTATTCTCATTTGTTGAATACGTTCTAATTTAATTAAAGATAAGTCAAATGATTTTCATTAATATATTCAATTCACCTAACTTCCAGATTCGTTTTAATCAACTGAAAACAGTAGCTAATGAAAGCCAAATGAAATACGTTGTATTCAAAATATATAACAACTTCATTGAATATCTTATTTTCAAACATTAGACAAGTTCAATACAAGTTCCTTTTTCCTTTTCCTTTGCGCGCTTGTTTTTTTTTTTTTTTTTTTTTTTTTTTTAGAATTCCTTTCTTTGGATTTATTTTAAAGTAAAAACTTAACGGAAGCGGGGACGATAAAGGAAGCGAATCACAACATGAAATAAGAGGAATGTACAGATTGTACACATTCACGCTTTGTGTTATCATAAACGGGAATCTCGTGCTTGTTAGGACTCATTAGCCAGTTTTACCATTTGATGATCAACTTACAAAGCATGAAAGGCTGTGGATCTCGTTCTAGCTGCCAGGAGTGGGATTCTCCAAAAGCAAACAACAATAAGGCCTGGTGACAGTCATTGGACTGTACCCGGGAGCTTCGGGATGTCAGCAACCTGGCGGGTCCACGGGTGGTGGATAGTGGAAATCTTCGTCTCCGCGGGGTCCGAGAAAACTGTGGGAGGCGAGGCAGTGCTTTGCACCCCGAACCAGACTCCCCCCCCCCCCCCCCCAATCAAACCAGGCCGAATCCTGGAGTAAATAAAAAAAAAGGGCCTTCCCTGCGCATGGGGACTGTCCGCAGGGTGACTGTTTGATTCCCCCGATTTTCCTTTTTGTATGGAAACTATTATAACAATGGAGGGCTCTGATGAAGAGACCTCCAAAGACATCTCTATCCAGGGCACTAACGAGGAAGCTAGCTTCCACGAAACGAGGAGGGACGGTATACACCGAAACCTCCAGATACCCAAAGTTCTGACTCCGGTAGGGAACCTACAAGGGAACTTACCGTGAAGATACAGGACGCAATAAAACGCGCCACGATTAGTGGTTCCGAAAGGAGAAGGAGGAAGAAGGCAAAGGCAGCAGCCATGGCCGCCTCCCGTGAGACTGCTGGAAGGGGAGCTGGCACAACCGGTGCACGAGGGAAGGATCGTGGAGGTGCTGCTCTGACTGGATATCCAAGAAGGGCTGCCACACGCCAAAGAGCACCGGGACCTGCTGCACCCTCAGGTAGGACCAAGGAGTCTGGCACAAAGCGTGACAGATTCCAAGGTTATACAGCACCTGAAGCAAGTGGTTGTCTTTTTTACCAAAAAGACAACGGGGACATTCGTCTAGTAGCCCCGGCACAAGCAACTATGCTGATGCAACAGCTGCGGACCCTGCTGTTCAGGTAGCCATTCGAAAGTCGAATAAGACCGAGAATTTCACGGAAGAAGAGCAGATGGAGTTGTCGTATGCTGTGGGACGACTGATATGTCAGATCCCTGAAGGAGGACAAGTTCCTCGCTTCAGAGGTACAAGACGCAGGACAGAGTATATCTTTGTTACTGCAGATAACATCTTTAGTAGGGACTGGCTTCTCAGAACAGTCCCTAATTTAAGAATCTGGGAAGGTGTCGCGCTTTTCGCTGTGGAAGCCACAAAAATACCCCGTTTGACCAGAGCTATGCTCTGGGTTCTCGGAAAGATCTCCAACCCAAGTGAGGCGACCCATCTGCTCGATAGGCAGAAGCCTGGTCTGAAAGCCTCTATTTGGAGAATTATGGAGAAAAAAAAAGAAAAACACGGACTCAGGCTAGTCATTGGACGAGATGACGATTCCGTAAATCAGCTGGCGAAAATCAATTTTCGACCATGTATAAATCTTGATGTTGCGGAAGTGACTCTAAAGGAGAAACCTAAATTCTTGGAAAAAGTGACTCCTTTAGAAGACACAGAAGAAGACGCCATTAACAGGGAAGGACCTTCTCCTAAACCTGAGACAATGGATGCCTCAAACTAGGTAAGTATTTTTTTCCTCTAACCTAGCTAATGTGCTTTAAATTATGTCTTGTTCTTTTTCTTTTTTACAGATAAATCTTCAGCACTGTTCAGCGGCTACTGCGGTTCTTCCCAAAAAAATCACAGAGCTCGATCTTGACTTTGTCCTTATTCAAGAGCCTTGGCTCTATAAGGATAAAGTTAGAGGACTGGGAGGATGTGGAGGATCTTTGCTTCAATGCTCACTGACCACTCCATGTGCTTGTATTTTTACCAAGCACAGGAATGTTTTCCTCCTCTCGGAATTCTATACCAGGGATCTGGTTGCAATCAGATTTCCAAGAAACAACAGATGCGACATTGTTGTTGCATCTGCTTACTTTGCTCATGAACCAAACTCTGATCCGCCTACGCTGGAGGTAAAGAAATTGATTTCTTACTGTAGGAACTCTGAACTGCCCCTTCTTTTGGGATGTATGCAAACTCCCACCACACTGTGTGGGGCAGTAGCGACATCAACACCAGAGGGGAGGCCTTGCTAGAGTTCCTATCTTCCACTGATCTGGACATCTTAAATGTTGGTTCAGATCCCTATGGAAGAAGTTTTGAACCTCACCCTTGCTTCCACAGGTCTTAGGACTGATGTACGCAATTGGAGGGTCTCTCAAGAGGTCTCCTTGTCGGACCACCGACATATTCTTTTTTCTTTGAGTGCGGAGGTGCTCAGCGAAGAATTGTTTAGAAACCCAAGGCTTACGAACTGGGCTTTCTATAAGGAAGATCTTAAACGTAACATGGCAGGTTTTCCTGCTCTTTACCGTGTTGAGTTTGGCATAGAAAACTCTGTTTGCTTTCTCTCAAATGCCCTCATCTCTGCTTATAAGCAGAACTGTCCACTTCGTAGTAAACGAAGGAACAATGTAACCTATTGAAACCCATTCTTGGATAAACTCCGGTCTAAGACCCGTAAATTGCTCAATAAAGCAAACCTTACGGGTACCACGCACGCTTGGGATTCTTACAAAGAATCTCAAAAGAATTATAAATGTGCCATTAGGCACTCTAAGAGAACATCCTGGAGAGCTTTTTGTGACAACATAGAAACTTTGCCTGTGGCCACAAGGCTCACCAAGGCTTTATCCAAAAGCTCTGAGACGAAACTGGGATCGCTGTTACTGCCCAGTGGGGTTTTTGCCTCATCCGAGGTAGAGGCTTTTAAATACCTACTGCAGTTTCACTTCCCAGACTCGAGAGCATCTGAAGTCTCCTGTCAACATGCAACTTTGAGCAAGGATTTTTCTCTTGCCAAAAGCATTGTTTCTTATGAAAAGGTTAAACAAGCTATCGCTAGCTTTAAACCCTTCAAAGCATTGTTTCTTATGAAAAGGTTAAACAAGCTATCGCTAGCTTTAAACCCTTCAAAGCAGCAGGAGAGGATGAGATTTTTCCGGCCCTACTTTTAAATGGAATGGAAATTATTGTACCTCCCCTTGTACACATCTATCGCTCTTGTCTGGCACTGGGTTATATTCCTATGAACTGGAGGAAGACAAGAGTTGTTTTTATTCCTAAGGCAAGAAGGTCTGACTACACCTCTGCCAAATCCTTCAGACCAATCAGTCTCTCTTCTTTTCTTTTGAAGACTTTGGAAAGATTGGTTGATTGATACCTAAGGGATGTTATTCTTTTAAAACATCCACTACACTGCAGGCAATATGCCTATCAGAAAGGACTTTCTACCGAAACAGCCTTACACCATCTGGTACATAGGATAGAACGTTATCTGTCTCATGGGCAGATGGCTCTTGGCGCCTTTCTAGATATAGAAGGAGCATTTGACCGTACTTCTTATGACTCCATTTGTAATGCAGCTGAACAGCATGGTATTAACTCATCCAATATTAGATGGATTAAGAACATGCTTTCAACTCGCACCATTTGTGTACATCTTTCTGACAACACTATTTCAACTAAAGCCTGTTTTACATTTACCATTTCACTCGCCATAAATGCAAGCCATAACGGAGGTCATGTCAGGGTAGATTGCGAGTGATTAGTGCATCGCTTTACACTTACCATAACGCCTTCCATCAAACGAAACATTTACACTTCTCAATTGTAATCATGCCTACGTTTTATTTACGGAAGAAATAGCATTAATTTATATAAAACCATTTAGTCAATGCATCGGATAGGTGAAAGAATGTCTTCAATTAATTAAAATAGGAAATATTCATGTTTTTTTTCATCGTTTTGTGTTCTTTGTTTTCAGTTTCGATAAATCAGTTTCGATAAATAATTAAGTCTCGTTAAATCTCGATCAGCGACGATATCTTTGCGAGATGCTCAGTCGCTGTCGATTCAAATTTTCAAGCCGAAATTCTGAAATGATTTTGATTAATAATGTAACATTTTATGAAAGCATCCACGAAAACATAAGGAAAAGATGCCCTCCGATCGCGAAAATCATTTTTGTAATCGGTAATTTCGAATAAATAGATACAAATCGATTGGACTTCCAAGTTCTACAATTCGTCACCAGGAGCGCTATTTGAAATGTCCAGCCATTAGATGTCTGGACATTTCTTCGAAAATAGCCCAGGCTCTAAGCTCTCCATTTACTGGACATCTGTGATGTCCAGGTGATGGCGAGTGAAATGTCCAGGTTATGGCGAGTGAAATGGTAAATGTAAAACAGGCTTAAGGCTATGAGAGGATGTCCTCAGGGAGGGGTTATCTCACCATTGCTTTGGTATCTGGTGATAGACTCCCTTCTTGAGGAACTTCAGAAACTTGGTTTTTACTCTCATGCCTATGCTGAGGACCTTGTTATCCTTATTTGTGGCCTAGATCCTGGTACAGTCTTTGAGCTCATGCAAAGGGTTCTTAGCTGTGTATAGGCCTGGTGCTGCAGTATTGATCTTAAGATCAATCCTAGCAAAGCTACTCTTGTAAACTTTACTAGGAAACAAAAGATAGGGAAAACTCCTTATTTAACAAACAAATTGATCTTTCCAAAAGCGTCAAATATCTTGGAGTTATTCTTGACTCCAAACTGACCTGGAAAAAACATGTAGATACGAAGATCAAGAAATCCATTGCCACCTTTTGGATGTGCAGAAGAACTTTTGGTTGTTCATGGGTCTTCAGCCAAAGGTTATCTATTGGCTGTATGTGACCCTGGTTAGAACTGCATTATGTTACGCCGCTATTGTCTGGTGGACTAGAACAAGGTTGAAGACTGTTAGGATGCTCTTAAGCAGACTACAGTGTCTAGCCTGTTTAGGGTACCAGATCTTTAAAGACGGCACCTAAAGCCACCCTGGAGGCAATTTTGGATCTGCCTCCTCTCCATCTCTTTATCGAGCATCAAGTCAGAAAAACCGCCTTTAGGTTAGTAAATCAAGGCAAATAGTGTAATAACACCTGTTATCATTCCAGTATCTGGAGGGAAGCACAGGGCCTCTGTCCCATGCTTTCTCTCAGAACTGCTCTGACTTCCTATTTCAACATGATACCTAACGATGCCATTCACTTTCCTAGGAGGGAAGAATGGCTTGCTAAAGGACATGATCTTCTACCCCTCCTGGAGTATTGTCTGATTTACGGATGGATCCAGGATTGGAAACAAGACGGGGGCCGGAATATATTGGCTGAGATCAAGGGCTAGGTGATCCAAGCCCTCGGGATCCACTGCACAGTATTTCAGGCCGAGATATATGCTATTCTCTTCTGTGCATATGAAAACCTCAACCGTCATTACGTCAATAGGACCATTTATATCTGCTCAGACAGTCAAGCAGCTTTGCATGCCCTGAGCAGTTCTGTTTGCACCTCTCAGCTCGTTGCTGAATGTAGGGAGGCGCTATCCTGCCTAGCCAGGACAAATTTGGTTTATCTGTTCTGGGTCCCTGGGCACTTAGACATTGACGGAAACGAAAAAGCGGACCTGTTGGCCAAAAGGGGTTCATCTTCGACTCCGATTGGCCCAGAACCCTTCTTAGGTTTCTCTTTCGATCTAGGCAGACGATGATTAGGAACTGTCCTGGGAAAACAGTTCCTTAGGCATTGGATTGCCTCGCATGATATGAGGCAGGCCAAGTTGTTCATTAAAAGGCCTGACCATCGCCTTGCAATGTCAATCCTAAATTTAGATAGGAAACATTGTAAGATGATGATTACAGGAGTTCTCACAGGACACGAGATCTAGACCGAAAGCGCAAGGCAGTCAGAAGACTATTCAATCATTCCATGCACACTGGGGACTGGAGGGAATATCACACAGCCCTCACAGCCTTGAGTGTTGCAATAAGGAAAGAAAAAAGGAAATCATGGAGGGAATTTACTCAAGACGTAGATAGCCTCAAAGAAGCTGCTAGACTTCATAAAGTTTTTGCAAGCAAACCTATTAGTCCTGTTGGTTCTCTACGAAAACCCAACGGAGAGTGTACAACCACAGCAAGGGAAAAGCTTGAACTTCTACAAACTCATTTCCCTGAATGTGTTATTACAACTGGTAATGAAACTAGCAGTTACAGCAATACTGGCAAAGACCCAAGGCCATGGGCTGCCAGATCGGACTGGAACCTTGGAAGGCAAGTTATCACAGTATCTAAAGTTAGATGGGCTATTGGTAAACTTACCAAATTCTTCAACGATCTTCCTTCTTTCCATCTCGAATATGTTAGACAAATATAAACTCTTCTACACATCACATACATATTTAAAATATTTATTAAATACTAAAGACAAAAGATAAATTTTCAGGAATATATATATATTCCTTTTTTCAAGTCAAAAATTAGAATAAAGTAACAAACAAACAAAGAACGGGCTGAACAGCATAATAAAATAAAGGCATGGAACATCAACAAATTTAATTGTTGTTACAATAATAATTTAGTATAAAAAGATGTCAATTTATTAACAATAATTACTAATTAATTAATCATTCATATATATTATTAATAATTTAAATCTACAAGAGTGGCTATTTTTTTAGTGTCAAAATTTAAATAATCCTTAATGAGCATAATGATATTATAGTCTACGAAGCGTTCTACGAATATAAAAAGGAATATGTATTTTCCTGAAAATTTGTCTTTTGTCTTTAGTATTTAATAAATATTTTAAATTCTTATGTGATGTGTAGAAGAGTTTATATTTGTCTAACCTATTAGTAAATTTAGCCCATTTAAATCTCCTGGGACTGATGGGGTGTATCCTGTCTTGTTACAAAAAGCACATCAGTCAGTCCTCAAACTTCTCTGCGAACTATTCAGAGCTAGTGTGGCCTTAGGGTACATGGCACGGGTCTAGAGGGTGAGCAGAGTGGTTTTTATTCCCAAGAGGGGTCGCACAGACTACTACTCTGCGAAGGCATACAGACCAATCAGTCTCTCCTCATTCCTCTTGAAGGTTATGGAGAGACTGGTAGATAGACACATCCGAGATAAGGTGCTGCTTGGACAGCCCCTTCATCGGAATCAACATGCCTATCAGCCTGGCAAATCATGTTTATCTGCCCTAAACGATCTTGTCTCAAGGGCAGAAGATGCGCTGGACTGTAAGGAAATAGCACTGTGTGCATTTTTAGACATCGAAGGTGCTTTTGACAACATCTCTCATGATACTATCATATGTAGGGCTAGAGAACGAGGCATACAAGCCACTGTATGTAGGTGGATAGATGCTTTACTCCAAAACCGCTACGTCAAATCTACCCTTTTGCATGATACGATTGAAATCTATACTAGCATAGGTTGTCCATAAGGAGGAGTATTATCACCCCTACTGTGGAATTTAGTGGTCGATGACCTCCTTACTCAAATCTTCAATACTGGAGTTCATATACAGGGCTATGTAGATGACACAGCTCTCGTGGTTACAGGTAAATTCTGTGAGACAGTGGTTGATATCAGGAATGACAGACTCCAGAAGATCTGCACATGGCGAGAAAGGGAGGGACTAAAAGTCAACCCCTCAAAAACTGTCATAGTTTCATTCACTCGTAAGAGGAATTTAACTGCATTAAGCAGAGTTAAGCTGAATGCAGTCCAGTTGGAAGCTTCGGAGTCTGTAAAGTTCCACGGCTTGACCTTGGACCAAAAACTGAACTGGAATGCACATCTGGACAATGTCATTCATAAGGCCAAATGGGCGCTCCTTAAACTAGGCGTGCCATCGGGTCAAACTGGGGACTTAAACCACATATAGCTTATTGGCTGTATGTTTCGGTTATACGCCCTCAGATACAATATTATAGTCTGGTGGCGTAAAGCCACACAGAAGACTTCTGGCAACAAACTAGCTAGTCTACAAAGAATGGCTTGTTTGTATGTTATAAGCACTGGAAGTGCTGCTAGACTTAACACCTCTAGATTTGTTCTTATAGCTAGAAGCTTGGAAAACCAATCTACCGGTTACAACAAACAGGTTTGTTGAGACATGGTCGATCTTTTAAGTCATACCAAACTCAACAACAACCTGATAAAGTTATTTCCAGTTCTCGACATGTCTTCGGACGTAATGAAGAGAACATTAGTACAGTGCAACTTGGATAACTCGAACGTCTTTAATTCGAAATCGCGGTTAATTCGAACATTTCTCTTAGTCCTTTGAATTTCTTATGTCAATTTATTATGAATTTATTATATCTCAATGTTAAAAAATCGTGGATAATTCGAAGTTCAACTTCCTTAATTCGAAGTTTTTTATAAAAAATTTCGAATCATAACGATGTTTCGGCGTTTCATCGTTAAGAAATTCGACACATGACAACTGAAATCCCCTTCCTGCCACCGTTCGACACGTGACGCTTCAGACGCCATTCGAGCTTCCTGCTATCAGTGTCACCATGTCTTTCAGTAAACCACGCGTGTACAAGAATTTAACGTTCGCTGAAAAGGTCGCCGTCATTCGCGAGGTGGAAAAGGGTGTGAAGAAGAAATGCCAAATCGCCAACGACTACGGGATAGCGCCGAATTTCGTCGGTGCATTGAAGGACAAACCAACGTTAAGTGAAGCTGTTTTCCGTTCACTAAACATGCTTGATGATTTTGCTAACCTTAAGCGACTGAATTCAACAAAACAATCAGACATTGCACAATTTTTTGAAAAACTATAATTTTCTGTATTGAATGTAATATGTACTGTAGCTTACATAATATAAATCTTATTTTGTTTACATACATGTAGTGTTTAATCTTTCATACCATGATCTTTCTGAATAAATATTTACTTATTGACAGAATAATCTTTTCAAGCATTCAGTGGACCTGAAATTAAAGTTAAAAGATGTAACTTGTTTAATTCGAAGTGTTGGATAATTCGAAGCTGGTCCCTTCAGCTTCGAATTATACAAGTTGCACTGTATTTACTAAACCATACACTGTGACCATTGAATCACGGTTACTTTGGGAGACCAGGAAGAATAATCATCCAACTAAGGAACTCGTCTGGTACACAGATGGTTCTCTAATTAATCATAAAGCTGAATTCGGGGTGTTCTGTAACAAGCCTCGAACCACTATAAAAGGTAGCCTGGGAAGTCATTGCACTATTTTCCAGGCAGAAATAATAGCTATTTTGGAATGTGCTTATCTTGGGCTTTTAAAAGGCTACAGGAATGCAAACATTTCCATTCTGTGGGACAGTCAAGCTGCCCTTCGAGCGCTGGATGCCGATGTCATATCATCTAAATTGGTATGGGAATGCCACTAAACACTTTTTGCTCTTGGCCAACTCAATGCAGTGACACTGGGATGGATTCCAGGGCATAGGGGGTTTGACGGTAATGAAAAAGCGAACCAATTAGCAAAAGAGGGGGCTGAAACTCCCTTCATTGGTTCAGAACCAGCTGGTCTCTAGCTAAGAGCACAATGCACAAATGGGCCAAAAGAGAACACAAACTAAAGATGGAATCTCTTTCCTGGCCAAACCTTGGGGAAAAAAACTGGTGCAAGGATCCTTAACTTCGCTTACAAGGTCCTTGATTAGACTTGACATTTATCACTGGACATGGCCACTTCAGGAAACATCTCTCAGTAGTAGGTCTACTTCAAGAAGACATCAGCTGCAGATTATGCGGGCAGTCGCCGGAGACAGCCAAGATTCCATCTTAATCCTGGACTGCGAATCCTTAGACCTTAGGAGAAGAAAGGTATTTGAGGGTAAACAGCTGGGAGGTGAATTTGACGCAAGTTTGGGAAGTAAGATACTGGAACTTATAAAGTTCACTGGTATCGGAACTCCCTAACAACGCGAAAATGGGAGCACAATAAATCTTTTAGGTTGACTTGCACAGGGTCTGGAACCCTAATCCCACCATTAATCTAATCTAATCTAACTACTGTGCTGGTATAATGATGCTTCATAATAAGCCATAATAAGTTATTTATGAAACCAATTTAACATATAATTTAAATAGAAAAATACTAATATTCAAGTGAAAAACAAGGAAGGAATTCTAACCTTTCGCACAGACGTAGCGTCCAACTGGCAATAATCCAGAGAGATACCATGAATACGAGCAGTACGGTTCCTGGACATATGGTCATCAGGGTCTTGAGAACAAATCGGGTGTTGAAATTGATTCTATTCAGGGCACCGATACTCCTGGAGGAAGCATCTGTAAATAACTTACTATGTAATAACATGACTCGACAGATGAGGTACAACCGAAGGAACATTGGTAAGGAAAGGGCCACATCTACGGGTACTTCATTGCATTTGGTGATGCCGTCCTTATTGGCTAGTTTCGTAGTCCATTCGAATTTATAGTCTCCGGGTATGGGATGCACTGCACACACAACCAGTTCAGCTCCAATTTGAGCCAGGCGCTGCCAGGTCATAGCGATTCTCCAGTCATCGGCACAATTATCAATCATAAATAACTGCAAAGAAAAGAGAGAAATAATAAATATATCAAACCAACCTTACTATTTCATTGAACTCAAAATGTTTAAAATAAAGGTCATATACTATATATACATATATATCGGCCTGACATTAAAGTTTGCAATAAAGTATAATTACTTTGTAGTAAAGAGTTTCAATAATTATCTTATTTTTTAAAAATTTTATTTTATTTTAATTATCTCATTGTCAAGGAAAATTTTAACAAATGCTACATGTTGAATTTAATACTTTATCTTTCTTTATAACCAATTTTTTGAACATTTAAACATTACATGGATCTTTTATCTGAGTGCAGAAGAGCAAGAGTAATTAAACCAAGTCCTTTTTCGTACAAATAAAATTATGGTCATATTTTCTCTCATGGCTAATCTGGCGAAAGTAATAAGTTAATCCATTGCATCGTTTGGATCTTGTGGTTTATCATAGTTGGAATCGATGAACCACATTGAGCTTTAATTATTTTTAACATTCGGCTTGAAGCATTCGAAATAAGTCATTCAATGCAGTAAATTAAGTAAGCAATTTTCAAGAATAAGAAATAGGAAATTCTGCTAAAAAACTTGAGTCAATAAGATACCACAAACTTTGTTATCATTTATCAATTAATTAAATAATACAATTATCAGCAATGGATTTGTTAATTTTTTTTCTTTATTTTTAAAATTAATTATCTAAAATAACTTAAAATTCAATTAGGTGAATTTAAGTCAAAATTTATTTACTTACTTTACTTTGAAAAACATTCGTTTTTATTAATCAACTATATTAATTTACTGTTTTAACTAAATACAATCATTAACTTAAAAATTTTATTAAAAAAGCTTTACTTTTTAAATACCTAGATTTAAAACAGATGAAAATATTTTACCAAAAATTATCGTACATTACCAAAGTTTTTTTTTAAATATTTGGAGTAAATTTTATTTATTTCATTTTTAATTATTTTAGGAAATAATTTTTAGGATTTTGGATTTTTGATAAATATGTATTAAGTAATTTAGGAAATTTCTCTGTATATTATGCTTACATTATACACTCATGGACAAAAAAATTAGCGCACCAAGAAGGAGCCGTCAAAATGAAACGAAAATTTACATACGTATTGACTACTTTGATATAAGTAAATGATTAGAAAATCAAAGAAAAAGGATAATTTATTTCAGAGAAAAAGGCAAAAGAACGGAGGAGTTAATACTCCGTTGGACCCCCTCTAGCGCGAATGCACGATGCGATACGATCGGGCATTGAGTCATACAAGTTCTGTATGATGTCTTGAGACATTTCGTTCCATATTTGCTGTAACCTTGCCTCTAGTTCGTTCAAACTCGTGGGATGCCCAACTCGTCGTCCCAAATGATCCCAGATATGCTCGATTGGAGACAAATCTGGGGATCGGGCAGGCCAAGGAAGGGTAGTAATAGTGCGGAGACAGTCTTGTGACACCCTTGCCGTATGAGGCCGAGCATTGTCTTGTTGAAAAATGGCTCCTGGGACCCGTTGCATGAGTGGCAACACATGTGGTTGCAGGATTTCATGAACATACCGCTGAGCTGTCATGGTGCCACGGAACAATACTAGGGGTGACCGTGTATTGTAGGCAATGGCACCCCATACCATCACAGCAGCTGTGGGAGCGGTGTGTCGCTGTACAGCAAAGGCAGGATTGAAGCGTTCACCACGGGCTCTCCACACACGAACACGATTGTCATCACTGCCGAGATTGAATCTGGATTCGTCACTAAAGACGACCTGGTTCCATTCCGCTGCAGTCCAGTTTCCTCGTGCGCGGCAAAACTCCAAACGGAGGCGTCGATGGGTGGGCGTCAAGGGCAGCACATGTAATGGGCGCCGCGATACCAACTGTCCTTCAGCCAGGCGTCTTCGTATGGTTCGAGAAGACACAGCGGCCCCTAGTGAAGGTGCTACCTGTGCCTGGATGGCGGCCGATGAAGCAGTTGGCTGTACGCGTGCATTTCTGACTATGTGGCGGTCTTCTCGACGACTGGTCTGTCGAGGGCGTCCTGAGCCTGGTCTTCGTGTACATGACATCTCTCGGGTCCACTGGTCCCAAAACCTCCTCACAACACAATCAGAGCGGCCTAATTGACGAGCTACTCGCCTAGCTGACCACCCAGCTTCCATCATCCCGACGATTCTCCCTCTCTCAAACTGCGACAACTGCGTATACTGTCTTCGAACACGCCGTAATGGCATGTCTACCTCAGCTCTTCCTTTGTAAATGATTCAGCACACTCAAACAAGCTTTGGTTACCTGTTTTATACTCCACAGAGTACGATGTTCAACGCCCTCTACCGGCTATACGTAATGCGCAATCACGCTGCATTTCTAATCATTTGCATATCTCCCCGACATGTACCTTCATTGCAAGTTTCGTTACGATCCCGCAATTATTTCGTGGTGCGCTAATTTTTTTGTCCATGAGTATATTTTGTTAAAAAAATTTTTTTTTCTAAATAATAACTGTAATTTCCAGTAATTGCTTATATACAATGTATGATACATTCATACAAATGTCCAATCAAGATACTTTGTTTCCCTAAGAATCCGTGGCAAGGGGGAGGGAGCATATACATTGCCTCTACACTGTGTGGCAAAAGCTCTATTAGACTTTTAAAGTTTTAGAGCCTTCACCACACAATGTAGAGCAATTGCCACACAATGGGACATTCAAAGCAATTGTAAAAGAGTTGTATTATATAATACCTACATATTTCAGTGTTGTAGAATTGCTTTGAACGTCAAATTACTTGATTGACAAAATCCCAGATATGCTCTATGGTATTCAAGTCAATGGAATTAAGATATCATGGTAATATCTGGAACTTTTTAGTAATCTGTAATACTAGATAAGAACTGTAAACATAAGAATCTAATGGAAAACATTGGTGAATTTTCTAATGATTTTCATGTAATCCCGCTATCGTCTATCATGTCCTATAGCTGTAAACAAACTGTAGAAGCATACTAAACTGTGACTATACTATAGACCAGTGCTTCTAAATATTTTTTTGCTTCATTGCACAGTTAGATATTTGAAAAAACTGGCGGCACACTAAACGTTGTTCCAAATTTCGCATTGCACTCCAAACTTTTTCGTTGCCTTACTGAGTATTGATAGGATACAATTCTAGGAAAGACATTAGCAAATTTTGCACATGAACAACAGTCTATTTAAGTATTTCTTTCAAATGTTAGAAGAAGATAAAAAACAACTCATTAATTTTAGCTTACTAGATTAAAATTAAAATTTCATTTTTTTAGCCTTCTACAAGCGCAGGTCAGACGAGCATTAGATGCAGAAGCTCACCCTCTGCGACGAACTGAAGAATTGTTAGAGACATTTCTTGATATGAATGAATAAATTAAAAATATTATAGAAACAAAGAAAAAACTTCTACTTAAAATATTCTATCTCAACTGAAAGCCGTGTTCTCCCGTCATTGTTGACGGGCGTAGACGCTAGTTTTAAAATAATAATGAAAAGCTGTAATTTAAATAGGAAAGAAAATAAACAAATTCGACTCCCTTCCGAGTTAAACACCCTAAATTTGCATATGCCACTAATCTAATTAGGAGAGATGCTATTTGAACTATATTGCCTTGTGTAGATAACCTCCCCTGAAATTCTTAGGAAAAACCAGCTCAAAGGCATCTCCTTTGTCATTTGAAGATTTTGCCGCCAGTCAGTAGGTTTAGGTTTTTTAAAACCATTAAAACACTTAGCGACACTAAGCTAAGAATATAACGATGATATCATTTTGATAAATCGGCTAATTTCTGCCCAAATAAACATCGTAGCTTAAAGAGCTTCATTCGCTTAAGTTGTTTGGCCCTATTCGATAAGAGAAACTTTTTGTAATTGAAGCATATTTTCACTGCTTAAACTGAGTATAATATATATTATATTAAACTGAGTATATCTTAAACAGAATATAACTTAAGTAGCAAAATCCCCGTTCTTCTTAAGTGTTACAATGATGTGGATGAGAAAGGAATTGAAATTGTGAGATCACTTGGAAACTTTCCCAGTTGATACAAAAATCACGTAATACGTACAAAGTAATGTTATATTTGAATTTTGTAACTCGAGATCCCTAATTTCCCACCCCTTTTCTCCCCTTCTGTACATCCTTATCACTTCAAACCTTTCCCAGTTCGCAAAAAATCATGTGATCATTATAAATCTATATCTATCCCGAAACCCCATAGAAGTATCCTTCAGCAATGTTTGCCCATCCCCTCATCGCCCACCCGTTTACACCCCATAGATCTAGTTTTTGCCTTCAGGTTAAATGTGGGGTTATTATGCGCAACAATATTTCAGTTCCAATTGTTGAATAACAATATTTTTGTAATTCCAATTGTCACCTCCAGATGCACATATTGCGCTTCCCCCCCCCCCTCCGTTTACACTCCTTAGGACGCCAATATCGAAAATTCGTTGAATATGGATCTTTTTGATTTTGACAAAGAACAATCAAGTCAATTTTTTGTTTCTAGCCCAAACCGTTTCCGAGATGTCCATAACCTTCAAGAAATTTCAACCCCATTTACACTCCTTAGGGTCGTATTTTTAAAAATCCTTAGTGTCTTAGTGAGCGGTTACGTCGTAAGGGGAACCTACCCGAAAATTTCAAGTTCCTAGGTTCAGGGGTTTTGGCTGTGTGTTGATGAGTGAGTGATTCAGTTTGTGGGTTTTACCTTTTATAGATATAGATACACGAAGGTAGATATGTATCGTAAATTTAAGGATGATCAACTTCAATATTTTAGTGAAAAATCTTCGAAGTTTTGCTGTACCAAATATTAGTCAAACCCAGCAGAAAGTTTTTCAATTCAGAGTTCTTGAAAAACCTTTGAAAGTATTAAATCTGTAGAGGTTTTCATTCTAATGCTACGAAACGACTATTGGATTTTTAATTCGATTTTTTCGCTGCACTGTCAACTCGACAAAGTCGGGAGATCATTTAATGAAACTGACAATGAAGTACCCACTCCATAATGCTTTCGTAGGTGACAAAAGATAACACATTTTTGAATCGAATTAGAATCTAATTTCGCTCAAGAGAAGTGAAAGAAGGGATGATTACTGTTAAAGATTTCAGAATGATGTAAATGTCAATAATGCTAAAATGTAAAGATTAGAATTGATTACATATATCGGTTTTTGAAAATATAATTTAAGAAAAATGGATGAAATTTGTAAAACAGAAGTATTGCACAAATAAATAAATAATCCGGATTGCACATTTAAATAAACAGTATTAAATATTAAAAAAAAAAAAAAAAAAAAAAAAAAAACCTAGCGTTTTTACTTCAAATTTCTATGACTTACTTTTCTTTTCGTCTATATTGCTAATTTTCTTTCAATTTCTTGTAGATGAGCGCGTTAGGTTAAATGATATGAAGGCTATCTTCTGCAGGAATGTAGTTTCAGGAGTTCTCCTTGGTTATTTGTTCTCTAAACCTAGAGTTTACCCAAGCTCTATCAAATGCACTGCTGATTTTCTTCCCAGGGATGAAGGAGTGCAGCGTCTTACCTGCTCTTTCTCTCTCTATCTCTCCATGGACTAGTGATCACAGAAGCCTCTACCACCCTCATTTGAAGATACAGGAATGTTGCTTTTATCTTTGATTTATTGTCCTGTAGTGAGTTCTTATCTTATAGAGTCATTAATTCCAGCTAATTAGTTTTTACATAATTTCAAGTCGATAGCAGTCGATAGTCCTAAAAAAAGTAAACGACTATCTTGATAGTAGTTTTGTCTATGTAAAATCAACACAAGAATTTATCTCACAATTTCGGTTTTAATGAAATTTGATAAATTTACCAAATAGGAGTATATAAAGAACCTTTCAGAAATTTTTTTCTTTATTCTTAGTTTCAGTTACATGAATTTGAAATAGGCAAAAAAAAGTTCATTTCATGGTTTACAAAAACTTTGGCCTCTAAATAACACAGGAATCGAAGGAACGAAGTTGGGTAGGAAAAAAAAAACAAAAGAAAAAACAAAAACAAAACAAAAAAAAAATTTTTGACTCAACAATGAAAGCAAAAACTAATTCTTAATTAAGAGAAATCATCATGAGAAACAATCTGCAAATTTGAATTTATAAATAACTTCCAATCATTCAGAATTTTTTTAATAAGTAAATAACATTATCTGATTTCGCTTGAGTTTTAAGAATAAAAACAAAATCAAACACATACAGGCGGCCCCCGGGTTACGAACGATCCGACTTACAAACATCTATACTTACGAATGGGTTCCCAAGCTCCCCGTAAGGATAGTTTATAATTAATTAATTACATTAATAATTCTGTACTAGTTTCTTCCGCGCATGTAAATAAACACGCATGGCGCAGTATCTTTATGCCAGCGGCTATTCTCATTGTTTATACGGTCGCTTACGCACAGCATTACTTTCGTCGTAACTTTTTTTATTCGATTTTGTGAGTCCCCTCTGTTTACTCTTATGACCATGCTATAGTTTCCGTAACTTATTATTACAGTACGGGTTTATTATTATTATTATTATTATTATTATTATTATATACATGTTTCTATTCTTGGGATTCCACAGATAAGACAACACGGCGGGTCAAGGATCAAAGCACATGTTGCCAACTGTTTATTATTATTATTATTACTAGAGCATTACACTGAATTATTACTACCACGTACGAGTCATTATAATATTATTATTATTATTATTATTATTACCATGTACATTATTATTACAGTGTTTATCAGAGATCCGAGTTACATACAAATCCGACTTACGAACGTTCTCAGGAAAGTATCTCGTTAGTAACCCGAGGCCTGCCTGTATTTGTTTTCTTCTTCATTTGACGGTTTGTAGATAATAACATTTTAGCATAACTGTTATTGGATTATAATAATGAAAGCGCCAGCTATTTCTCATTGATAAGAATAAGAACATTATTTCTACTGAATTGCGTTTTTCATGATTTTATTTTACTTTTTGTTTTCTTATCAAAAGAAATCTGCTCGAAATAAAGTCTGCTCAAAAAAAATTGGAGGAAAGATATATTTTTAAGCTAATCAAAATATTTTCCATCAATTTAAACTAATTAATTTGGTTAATAAATTAAAAGCAGCGGTACGGAATTTGAAAAATAACATCGCCAATTTTGCAGATAAGATTTAGATAAACTAGCAAAAAGCCTGGCTTTGACTCACGCCTGTCAAAATAGAACATTTGCATAA
>JAFIDM010009631.1:315304481-315336283 GCA_023159025.1 Thereuonema tuberculata | reverse complement strand
TATATGTTAAGATAAGGCATTTAAGAAGGCATTTAAAATTGACTAATGCTAGACGCTGTAGGATTATTAGAAATTACATTTTTGTTTCGGTTTTACAACTAATAGCGCTTTTATTATAACTTTACTTGACTTTTTCCAAGTTTTTAAAAAAGAAATCAATCTTATAATATTTACAGTTTTAAGTGTTGAAAATATGATTGTTCAATTCTACAGAGGTTTCTAAATGGGCATAAAAAAATTTCATATTTCTAGCTATTGTAGATTTTGAATAAAACGGTTCACAAAATGTGATCTAGTTCGGAATGGAGAGACTCGCTTCGCTCGCCTACATAAAAACATATAACTCCAATTTTTTAATATAGGATAATCTATCTATAAGCTATCTATTGTTTAGGATAATTTATCTATCTATACAATAAACAAAAAGTTCGGCTACTGTTGAAATTAGAAACTTACGTTTTTATTTATTTATTTATTTATTTTTATACAAGATGACCAGATAAGCTAATATGTACATGTCTTATATATAATAGCAATCCTCAAATAGAAATTTACTTCCAAAAATGCTTACACTTAATTCTTAGTTTTTAAAGATGAAATTATGTAGATTTTTTATGTCTATCAATATATAATTTTTTATGTATCTTTCAATACGTAAACTACTAAACTACTTCAGTCGCTAACGTCATCGCCTCGTAGCTCTATATGCTGGGATCGAATCCACTTAGTGTACTTCTTTCTTTTTTTTTTTCATTTTTTGTTTTATTACTTTCTTTTATTTTCTGTCTTCCATTAGCAAAACGATTAGAAATTGTAACATCCTTTTACTTACATGCATGCGTTTACTGTTATTTAATATTTGAACTAATTGAGAAAGATAAAGTAGCTAAAGGAGGGTTAAGGTTTATCTGCGAAATTCAGAAGCCTACTTATATACATATGTATATATACGTATACTGTATATACGTTGTATGTGAAAAATGAATGATCTAAAGATTTCTTATCTGCTTCTTCATTAGATCCCGACACCTCAAACGGTGAAATTAGACATCAAGTTATCACAACAAATGAAAGATTAATCGCATTTCTAATGTTGAAATGAAACCATTTTCAAATGTTCAATAATTCCGTAGTGTTGGCCCCAAAACCATATACTGGTATATTTTTTACATGTTGTTATGTTATGTTATGTAGTGAATGTGGGTGACAGAGAAGCCAAGCACTGCGACCGGAGGTCTATTATACTGTCCCACGGAAATATGGACAGATGGAGAGAAAGACTGAGAAAGTATGGTGGGAAAAGTGCAGGGGAAACGGGAGAACCCCGAGAAAACCTGCCCAGCGCGGATCATCCACCATCACGAAACCCACATGAGAACCGACCCCCGGTACTCAGAGGTGAAGGGCCGATGTCATAGTGACAACGCCAGCCGCGCGGCCATATTTTTTGTATACTTTACGTGTACTTTCATCTCACAAAAAGGGCATTGAAATCAGTAATATAAAGGGTGTGTCGTCTCCTTGTTATTAATAAAAAGTTACGAGAAACATGCGAAACATAATAAGAGTCATTGAGGGAGTTTGTGCTCCAGAGATCTTCGGGCATTTATTTATATTAAATTTATCATAAAGAATGCGATTAATGAAGATTCTAAAAAGAACCAATAAATGTTTTGAAAGTTTTATTTAATCATAGTTTAAAGACTATGATTAAATAAAATAAAAATATATAAAAAATTCACACAAGATTGGCTTGCTAAATCCTTTCACCATCACGCACAGGCTTAAAGGGATTCGAAAGACTCCAAAGAGAAAAGAAAAACAACCTCCCTAAAAACACTCAATAAAGAAAAATCAAAAAAAAAACAAAAAAAAAACAAAAACCAAGAACCCTTAGACATTCATTAAAAACCTTAATAAATAACAAGACTTTGCAATTGCAATTGATATAATGAACTCTATTAGTGGTATTTGATGAACACGAGTAAGTTGAAGGAACCCCATTGAGAAATTGAAAGCTTATTCATTTTAATGAAAGTTATTAAAAAAATTAAATTGGTAGACTTTTCTCTGAGATAAATCATGCAATCTAAATGATGTACTTAAGCCAAATCTTTCAAAAGGTTGTATTTAGGCCTTCCTTTTATTTATTCGTAGTTGTTATTTCACATCAAAAGATATCTAGGATTTATAGGATTTATATATAGAACTAAAATTTAATAAATAAAACTAAAATTTATTAGTTTTAACTGAAATTATTAGTCTTCATTTTCTCTAAACAAAAAATTATTGAAACTAACTGTTATTCATACCAGTACTTGAAAAATAAATAAATGAATAAAAGTTTATCCTATCAATTCTTGTGCAGCAGAGTACAATATATATATAATTATTTATATATATTTATTATATATATTATATATTATATTAATATATATATTTATTTCATTATGCCAGGATGATTCAGATACAGTATATATACGTTATAGGATGATGTGTTGTACAGATACTCCCATTAATGTACAATGACTTATCACTAGTCAGTTAGAAGATCAAACTTCAAAGTTTGATGATTAATGAATGTGCACCTTTACCGTAAAATGAGAATATCGTCAAGCGAACCATTGTAAAAAAAGCTTGATATCTGTATTTACATTGCTTTTTCATCATGAAGCAATCAGATTAAAATGATAGCTTTTAAATTAAATTGAGAAAAGCCATTTTTTTTTCGAATCAGCCTAAAAGTGTAAGATTAAACAAATTAGCACAAAGGTCTAAAGACAATTCATCAATTTTAATAACAAAGAAGAATTTAGATAAGAATCTCTGAAGTACATTTCAGTTGTAGATTTAAAAGAAATTGGTGTCCCTTCTAACTTATTTAATTTATTCTCACATGACATGGACAATTACTAAACTATCGTTCTCTCGATCTCTTTTCTGTAGGCTTAAATGACTATTATCCAGTTAAACTTATATCCTCGTAGTATAATCGGAGTCTCTGAAATACAGGCAAAGAAAATGGAAATGGACAGTTCCGTCTTAGGTCTTTTTCTGATTTCTGAAACTATACAGGGCAAGTAACCGGTTGTGGAGCAGATTCCAATTGCGGATTAACTTTCCTAAGCACTTTGTTATTTCACTTTCTGTTAGATGGTATATACAAAAATCGACCATTGCTTGTTTCCTTGGTGCAGTATCGCTAGCTGCCTGCTAAAAATTGCAACCATCGAGACGAATTTAAGAAGAAAATTAAGGTGATTCTATTTAAAAATATTTAAAAATAGAGTTCTGCATTATTTGTAGGTTAAAATTTTATATCAATATAAAGAACGGGATTTTAACAAACAAGGAAAAGAGCAATGTAAAGATTCGAAGGCAATGACTATGTCTGCGGGCAACTATTTATCTTCCATGTTTTGTCATTCTGAGGCGAGCCATTCTCGATGCTTGTCATAGAAGGGCGCCTAGTTTGAAAATTAAATTTCTAGAAAATAACGAAATTAATTTATATCCTTCAATTGAAATAAATGAATGCACTTTATCTTTATTAATAAAAATTCCATAAAATTAATAATTCCATCAATGATAATTTTGAAAGGCGTGAGGATGAAGGAGGATCTCATGAGGAAAGCACCGGAGGATAGAATATTTTGCTACTCAAATACCTGTTTTAAAAACCTGTTTTAAAATTATATAGGAACAAGGTAATTAATGCTTTTACAGTGTCAAAAGCAAAGCGCCCCATAATATGCACAATTTTATAAACCGATTTTGAGCGAGACCGTTGTTTACGCAAGCGTGAAGCTTCTCGCGTAGTATCAGCATTTCGTTTTTCCGCATGTCGTCACAATCACATTATAATGCAGCTCTACAACCATCACAACAGTGACACTACATTGGTTGGTGAGGGAGATTTGAGGCTGTAAATAGGATAGGATAGGATATTAGGATAAACAATTCATTTGTAAAACCTTGTCTATTGAAGCATAGACGAATGGGGCTGGCCTACCATGTGCCTAATACGACTGACTTTTGAATTCGAAACCTGAATGTTTCCATGTTTCTTCTCTTCCTTTCAATAACTTGCTCTCTATTTAAAAAAAAAATCCTGGCGCAGATTAGTTTCAATCGCTCCTGCGCCATTAAAATCCCATATTAAAGTAATAAGGGAAGTCCCGATTCCCATCGCGATTTCATTCATACTTGGTAGATGCATAGAATGTGATCTGCCATTGCACAATATACCAGTCATAGGTGCTAACCGGTCACTGATCCTACGTAACAGCTAACCAAAAGTTTGAAATTTAACATAAATAAAAAACACGAACTACGAAAAGTATAAGAACCTCAGTGGCCAGTGGTCTAAGGCATGAGAACGTAATCCATTGGCTCTGGTTCGATTCCAGTTGCAGGCAGAAGTTGCGATTTTTTTTATTTCATTAATTGATTCTTGATTACTTTTGAGCTTATTGGAGTAGTTAAAGTATTTTAATACGCTTTTTAAAGTAATTTTTGATGTTTTCAATGTTTCGTCAATTATTTCAATCTAAATCTCGTTTTCCACCTCCAGAAGGAACAATGTAATCAATTACTGCTTTCATTAGCTCCAGTGTAGGTCCACATCCTTTTCGAGACCGCTTTTCTAGACTTGGTCTATCATTGTCGTCGCTCACTTGTTGATATTTGTCTTCATCTTCGGTCAAATCATCATCGTCAAGGAGTCATTGCAAAATTCAAGGGATTCATATTCATCCGTCTCACATATTAGCAAACTTTCGAAATAATCACAATTCGGCTCTTTGCTTTTCTAAATCACTTATTAATTTTGAATTATCTCGAGAACACTTTTGGGACACTTTGGATAAAAATATACGAACAATATTCGATGGTTCCATGATAGCAAATGAAATGACACTCGGTTTGCGGCGAGTATTTATTGCATTACTAACAATAGAACACTGTAGCTAGCATGCCCAAAATGAATAATTACATCTTTTTTATAAATATATATGTAGACTAAATAGACTTATAAATATATCATGCGTGGACTTACTGTAGCACCAAAATAAATTAAAAATAAATTACAATTTATTAACAACACTAAATATTTAAAAATGATTACAAATAATAAAATTATAACAGTAAAAATATTTGCAACCTGTGCCTGCAACTGGAATCGAACAGGAGCCAATGGATTACGTCTTAGGCCATTCAGGTTCTTATACTTATCGTAGTTCGTGTTTTGTGTTTATATTTAACTAGCCGGCTACCGTCTCTTCGCTTCGGAAGCCTTGCATATATAACGTAAAAAAACGCTTTATTTATTTAGCAAATTTTTATGGAGATCAGACTTCCCAAAGCTTTGTGGCCTTCTCCACAACCCTATCACTTGAAACCTTCCGCAGTTGATAAAAAATCACGTGATCATTAAAAATTAATATTATATTCTAAATTGAAGTTTAAATTGTAAACAACATCCAACCTATTAATTACCCATATCGTATATTTATCACAATAGACATCGCCTAATAGAATTATCAGATAACTCTTGAGTTAATCGTGTTCGTCGCCTGCAAAGAACTTCCTTAAACGCACTCGATTTAAAACTATGGTGACGCTATCGAGAGCTTTGGGAAGTTTTCCTTTTGGGCAGTTTTGGGATGTTTTTCATTCATCCCACGTAACCTATATCCTTCTCTCTGTCATAGTCTACCTGGATGCACAATTTCATTTCGATTCGTGGTGCTGTTGAGGTTTGATTCAGTCACATCCCAGCGGTACTACGGATCGATATACAACTTTCAGAATTTCACTTTGGCATATTAGTTAGGATTTCGAACCTTTGGTTACCTGTCAACACCTTGAACTAGTGTCCAGTCAGCACCTATGACCGATATAATACTGTGCAATTGGCAATTTTGAAATCTTAATCAAATAAGTCAGTTAATATCTATTACTAAAGATATCAGGTTGAAATGAAACATTAAAACACAAAAATTTCATAATTGTGTTTGGATTTTATCTAAAACCCTTTCATAAT
This sequence comes from Thereuonema tuberculata, assembly GCA_023159025.1. Classification (NCBI taxonomy): domain Eukaryota; kingdom Metazoa; phylum Arthropoda; class Chilopoda; order Scutigeromorpha; family Scutigeridae; genus Thereuonema; species Thereuonema tuberculata. The sequence goes on along the minus strand of JAFIDM010009631.1, from coordinate 315,330,240 downwards.
TCGGCATGGTAATCATTTTCTTTTGTTTAAACTGATTTTTATGCATATTTTTATTTTCTAGTATTGTAAGCGGTTCAAAATTAATAACCATAAGATAAATATTTAATAAATATACCAAATCTTCACAAAAAATATATTCCACAAAGTATATTTACCAAGCAAATTTTCGGAAAGTATTACTTCTTTCCTTTTTCAAAGTTTTTTTTTTAAAAAATTGAAATAATTACAGATGTCTATATATCAAATGCACTTTCCTGGACATAGTTTGATATAACAATCACTTATCCATGACTAACAATATTACTTCTAACAATTCCTAAATTTACTTTAATTCACAACTTCAATTCTTCAAATTTTATCAACCTTCTGTTATCCGCACATGATTTTACCATCTTTCCTACTAAATTTACCAGTATTTTATCAACTTCCATTCCCTCATTACGATTATGATTATTATCCCTAGTATTTTTCTTAAAATTATTCTCTCTATTATTTTCCTCGTTCTTGAGTCTTTTTTCCTGTGTAGTACTGAACCTTATTAATGCAATGACCTACATCACAGCAGTGCTCAGCCAAATCTGACTTGTCCCCTTGTTTCTTCTTAACGCAATACACATGTTCTAAAACCCTCTCCCTAATCTCCCTAATGTTTGCTTTCTCTGACATAAAAATTTCCACAAATTAAACATTCTATTTTATAAATAGAAAAAATATAAGAAAGAAACATGGACTTAAGACATATGATTATTTAATAATAATAAATTGATGGAATCTTGAATCTGAGATTTTCTAAGATTCTCAGTGGAAGCAATTCTCTGAGCTTTATATAAAATATTCTGAATCAGTGAGTTTTTATGTAATAAAGATTGAACCCGAAAGTAATCCAAAAAAACGTCCAGTAAACATGAGTTTTTATAGACAGAAACTCCAAGAAAGCCATCTTCCAAAGAATAAAACTGAATGTCTGAAAAATTTACTTTATTGTCATATGACATCTCATATGTAAATTTGATTCTCTCAAATATATTTCCGAATTCAAAAATCCACTGATTTAATTTGTTCTCATCAATAATAAGAAAAATGTCGTTCACATAACGCAGATCTGGCAATTCTTCAATGAAAGAACATTTGATTGAAAATCATAATTATCACTGTGGTTGGGATGATGTTCAAATATTGACAAAAGATAATAATCGGTTTAGGTTTAGGATATTTTAATGTTTTATCTTTCGTGTTTTACATTTTTGAAGATTCCTTTTATTTGTAATTTATTATTTCGGTGTTCTTTGATAATGGAAACAACTTTCCAAAACTTTTAAGAACTTTTAATTTTACAGTCATATTAAATGCTAAAAAAAAAAACAGTCAGTAGGTCTCATTGAAATTTAAATATGGGTTTCTTGTCATATTGGAAATAATAAGCAAGCTACAGCTTAACCAACAGCTGAAATAACCCTTTCCAATGGTAAGTGATCACGGTGTTGAAGAGCCGGGTTCAATCTCCTGCAGAGGTCGGGGACTCTTCCACGTTGAGTTTTCCTTCAGACGAGTGCTAGGGTCCACCCACTCATCTGTTGAATAGCTGACGGTTTCTCTCTAGGGGGTTAAAGGCGGGCGAGCGTCGGGCTGACCACCTGACTTCAACTTGTTCAGAAAATGCCGGAACGTATCTCCTGCCATCGGAAGGATCATAAGTCTAGACTGGGATACTTTAAATTTATTTTTAAATAATCATCTCTCCTCCCTCTTCTCCAGCTTTTCCTGAATACAAGTAAAACACTGTATTGTAAAAAAAAGGTGAAAATGAAACTAGTGAGTGTCCTGAAATCACAAAAGATACAGCTACCCCAACTAGATTGGATAAAAGCACCGTCAAAGGAGAATGGGCAGATCTAACCCACCCTTGTATAGCGATAAGATATAGACATAAGGAAAGATCTCCATCATGAACAATTTTTATTATTACGACTTATCTCAATTGTTTGTCCGTTCGGAGTTATATAAGTCTAGATATGACGTTTGATTGATTGATTGTGGTGAATGTGAGTGGCAGGGAAGCCAATCACCTACAGGCGGGTGGGGGGTTTGCTGAAGGTGGTAGGCTTCCCTGCCACCGACATTCACCACAATCAATCAATCACACTGTTAATAGCCTAATTATTATACGTAATTAATAATTAATATTATCATTTATTTCAAGTAAATAATAATTATTTATATGTAATAAATAAAAATAATATTTACTGTTACTGAAAATAATTATTAAATGATAATTAATTAATACATCCGGGATGTACGATGTCAACAAGATAAGTCATATCTAGACTTATGTAACTCCGAACGGACTAATAATTGAGACGAGTCGTAATAATAACATATGTTTTATGTAAGGAGATCTTTCTATAGGTATATATCTTATCACTATACAGGATGGGACAAATCCCCGTAGAGTTTGCCCATTCTCCTTTGGCACAAACTAACAGGTAAATGCAGTATTTACGATAGACATGAAAAATAAATACTGTATATACTTCAATGTAATTCTAGGATGCCTTAATTACAAAAGGAAATGGGGACTACAAAAATATGGATTATCTTTTTCAATTTTATTTTACTGTTTAATCTATATTACTAAAATCTTTTATTTCTCTGTGTGTCTGTCTGTCCGGCGCAATTTTCTGTGAGAATGGAAAATAGAAATAATTTTTACAATGAAACATCCGCGACAGGAATCGAACCTGCAACCTTCTGATCCGAAGTCAGACGTCTTATCCATTAGGCCATAGGGACTACAACTCTCTTCATATTGTTTTTTGACTTATATCTCCTTTCCCTTCCCCCATCAATAAGGAATGTATTCAATCTTTTTTTTGAATCTCAAGATTGTTTATTTATTTCCCATCCGTCAGTTTATTTGTAATTCGAAACTAGCAATTAGAACTATAATTGCCGAAACGTTGCAATATTTTAAATATTCTTACTTAACCAAATTCTATGTGATATTGAAAAATAAGTGTGTGTACACGGCAGATGTTGGAGTAAAGAAAACAGAGTCAAGAAAGAAAGAAGCACTCTTTTTTTTGAGGTGGAATACCGGAAAAATCACTATTTGTAACTCAAAAACCATCAATATTTGTAACTCAAACGCCACTGAAAAGTGACAATTACAATTAAAATGAGAGTCAAAAAAGAAAGAAGCAGTACTTCTATTAGGTAGAATACTGAAAAATCACTATTTGTACTGAGAAACCATCAATATTTGGAACACAAAAGCCATTGAAAAATAACAATTAGAATAAAAAAGAGACTCAAAAAAGAAAGAAGCAGTATTTCTATTAGGTAGAATACTGAACACTATTGTAACTCAGAAACCACTGAAAAGTATCAATTGGAATAAAAAAAAAAGAGTCAAGAAATAAAGAAGCAGTATTTCATTAGGTAGAATACTGAAAAATCACTATTTGTAACTCAAAAACACTGAAAAGTATCAATTGGAATAAAAAAAGAGAGTCAAGAAAGAAAGAAGCACTATTTCTATTAGGTAGAATACTGAAAAATCAATATTTGTAACTCAAAAACCATCACTATTTCTAACTCGAAAACAACTGAAAAGTATCAATCGGAATAAAAAAAAAGAGAGTCAAGAAAGAAAGATGCACTATTTCTAATAGATAGGATACTGCTCAGAAGTTAGACGTCTTAGCCATTAGACCACGAGGCTTACATTCTAATCTCTATAAAAAATAAAAATATATCATAGATATATGATTTACACACTGGTTCTAAAAGCAGTGGTAGATTGAGAGAATATAGACATCAAAAATTAAATTAAAAAAAAAACTTTTAAAAAATTTTAGTTTTAGTTTCCTTGATGTAATTTGTGTGTGTGTGTGTTTTTTAATAAATAAAAAGTTGTTTTCCGTTACATAAGCGAGGCTTCCGGAGCGAAGCGACGGATAGCCGACTAGTTTCTCAAAAAAAATATGGCTCTCAAGACGTTTTTCAAATTCCCAGCCCATTTTTGGAAATCTGGCTGATAAAAAAATCATCTATTTAATTATTTTTATATTTACAAAATGGATTTTTAGCTTAATTTTCATTACTTTTTCTATCAGTAAGTTAATGCTGTTGAAATACAATTTTTTAGATTTCCACTTTTTTGTTTTGTTTTTGTTGTTTTCAGACTTTGTAAAAGAAACACTCATTTTTAAAAAAGAATCTGTCGTATTTCCCTTAATAGAAGTGATAAAACATATAAGAACAAATTACAACATCTTTGAGAGCTTCGTTTTCCATATAACTAAAAAAATGAGGGTTTAAGGAAAAAGAGTTCAACTTCGAAGAGAGCAGCCTGGCGTCAGTGTAATATACATATATATTTATTATCCACTAAATCGTTCCACTTACGAAAAGTATAAGAAGCTGGTTTGAAAACTTTTGTTTTGAAAGAAGTGTTACGCTTCTAAACAAAAAGCAGAAGCTCGAAAACTATAAGAAACACGAAAACTTTTTATGATGATTCTAAATCGCACAGAGAAGGAGGAGTTGCAAAAAGCTCAAATGTATAATCGCGCTTTTTTTTTTTAACACTTAGTATGCTCTTATGCAAACTATTAAGATAGCAATAATGGGAAAGCCTATGTTTAGCATAGTCGTAACAAACGGACATTCAGGCTACTAGGATCTAATCTTAATCCCTAGGTTTTTTTCTTTTTTTTTTTTTCATTGAGTCCTTGAAAGAACAAGAAAAATCCACCAGAATATTTACGACTAAAACAAATATATAAATAAAGTAAAAAGCCACACAACATGTATTCAAGTAAAATTCAAAACAATCTTGTTTTTCAAATGACTTAACATGCACTACAATTAGAAGAATCAGAATGTAAGAATGCAATTCTGTGCTTATGCTTCTTAATTTGAATGGGATATCTCTTTCATTCTCGTCAGCCATACAAAGCTTGTTGCTAGACAAAAAGAATACAAAGCTATAGCAAAATATTCAAAAGAAAACTCAAAATGAAATTCAGATAATTTTTTTCCCTTTAAAGTCCGTTGCACTAAGGAAATTAATAACAAAACAAGAAATAGTTGGTATACCAACTTTCGTATACCCTAATACTAAAAATACACAAAAAGTTCTTCATTCCCAAAAAGAGTAATTGATTCAGTTAATGGACAGTTTTTTTTTTCTTGTAGCTCTTTACTAGTTCTGTCTGATTTTGACAAAATCAATAGGGATTCTTCTTGTAACAATTTAAAGGAATGTTACAAACTTCCATAAAATTTTAACTTTCTAGGGTATGACATGTTGAGTCATCGGATCACAGAAGGACAAGGAACTTAAAATTACTAATTTTAATTATTTTTGAACTTAAAATTGCTAATTAGCAATTAAGACTTTTTTCTAACTTTTCCAAAGCTTAAGAGGTATTTCACCACCAAACATTATTATTTGTAGTTAGTGTTCATACAGAAATAAAATATTAAAGTGTTAAAATATTAATATTAAATAAAGCAATGTAAGCATTAATATAAAAATACGATGCAGTGTAATTGCTTTTGTCATTTTTAATCAAGTACAATTGGAAGTTCAGGACAGTTGTGTCCAGATTCTTGGCACCTTCATGATCAAAGACATTATCGATTACTCGGGAAATAATTTAAACAGAAATTAAATTATTATGATGAAAAAAAAAGAAATGTGCGAGGAAATTAATGACCCATCCTCACAAAGAACATTATAATTAACATGAAATTTCAAAAAATACAAAAAACAATAAAGAACTTGAGGCAACAACTAAGTTTGGTTCAGATAATAGAAAAAGTAATATTCAAAAACTATTTTTTTGGATAACTGCCAAACATTAAGAAACTTAATGATCATGCCTAAATAATTATACATTCCTGTAACTACGTTGTTTAAAGCTTGTGCAATTTATATTTGAACAATATTTTCTTTTTCATAGTAGGAAAAGCTTGAATGTTCATTTGTAGAAGTCGCTTAGCTTTTCTTTTACGAGAAACTTACGAGAAGTTGTAACTTGTTAATTAACGATTTGTAGCCTACAATTTTTTAAGAAATTAAAAGGCAGAAATTGAAACAAATATTTTAGTAATTATAGGAAATAAAATTATTTTAAAATTGTTGAGCAATTTCAATTAGTAATAATTTTTCATTATTAATTTATTATAAAGTACAGAAATAAAACCACTCCTTCATCTTAGAAACATCATATCTATATTTCAGCCCAATGACGGGTCTTCTTCAGGATAAAACTTAATACAGGAAAATAAAGAGAAAAGAAACATCTTCCTTTCTCTTTCAAATCATGATCTAATATAAAAATAAATGATCATGATGGTACAAAGCAAATTGTAATAATTACAGAAAATGATTTTAAATAATTACAGAAATTGATTATAAATAATCTAACAATGTTTCAATCGACATCTAGTGTCTATTATTCACAATAACATCCTAATTAATCACAACAATAACACCCTAATGTTAACTAATGTTTTGAGAAGATTATAATATTATCGTGAGGATGAGATAAATTAATTTATTATATTTTTAAAAATTAGAAATTTAACTCGGAAATTTTACACTGTTGGTAGTTTTAATTAACTTGAAATTTGTATTTTTAATCTTCTGCTTTAAAAAGAAAGAAATACAGAAGAGATTAGGTAAATAAAAGAGAAATTCGATTACAGTCCCAAAAATCTAATGTATAGTTTTCTAATTCTATGTGTCTGCATTCCTCTGTGTGCAACGCAACAGATCAGAAAGCTGCCCGGCAAGTCTCACATTTACTGCAGTGCAAGGTGTAGTAACTTAGTGTTAGATGATCCAAGTGATGAACGAAACTATCGCGCAGAGTTTCTTCACACACTTTCATTTTCCGGCATGCCACTTCATCAGCTGAAATAAAGGATCAATTGAGATGCTCTTTCTCAATCTCACTTCAAGAAAGGACTGTTATAGTACACGATTGGTCGTTAAGGAGAGTCATCACATTTTAATCACGGCAGAAAATTCTTTCGGAAAGCAATAGAGGTGAAATCGTCACTATTCCTAGGATTGATTTTCAACGGAGAGATGGTAATTTGCCATTCAAGTTAGTTCACTATAATTGGTGTGAACTCCATTTAGACCATGGAGGTTTTGATTTCTAAAGAAAAAAAAAAAAGTTCAAAATTTCACCACCAGGGACAAAATGGCGCTGGAATCTATATGTATAGAGAAAATGTATTTATTACGCCCAATTTTTATTAATAAATAAAGTTTACAATCAATAGTAATATTTATTTGGAATCATTTACAGATGTGATTCACTATGTTTTCATTCTAACTGTTCCAATAATTGCATTTGTGAACAGCATTTCCTACAGCTGTTTGTCTCACGTACAGCATTATTCTGTCCTTTAACGTTACTAAGTTATCCACACTTCCTTGGTACACCAAGCTTTTCAAATATCCCCAATATCAAAAGTCACAGGAGTGAGATCAAAGCTGGCCAGCGCGGAGGAAACGCTCGACTAATTATTCTGTCTTCTGTGAAATACTGCCATAAGACTTGCTGTACCCCCAATCCAACGTGAGGGGGTGCTCCAACCTGCATTAACATGGTGGATCCGAGGCATCCACGCTGTTGAAGTTGTGGAATAACAAAAATCAAGCAGCATTCGTTGATATCTCACAGCATTGACGGAGCAAGTCACGAGACCGTTTGGAGTTATTTCTTCAAAAAAATATGGACCAATGATGAACGAAGCAGTAAAGCTGTACCATACTGGGACATTCGATGTATGCAAAAAAATCTGCTCAGACACATGAGGATTCTCCAACGCCCAAATGCGGTAATTCTGTATGTTTACAATTTCATTAAGATGAAAATTTACCTCATCACTCCATTGGATGTTCTAAGGCCATACATCCTCGACTTCCATTTGAGCTAGGAATATCAGAGGAACGTTCAGGCGAGCGTCCGCATCTCCTTGAAGCAGTTGTTGACTGTGGCTCATGTTGTATGGGAAAAACTTCAGCAGTTTGCGCATAATTTTCCTCACCGTTGCATACAGCATATCAAATTGCCTGGATATTGCCCGTGCACTGCTGAACGCTTATGCGTCGTGTGGTTCCAGTGCAGCAGTTGCAACTGTTTCAAGTTGTTGGTATGATGTCGTTCTGCATTCTTGTCCTGGCAGCACTTGTAATGATCCTGTATTTTCAAATCGTAAAATCATTTTTCGCAAATTCGTGAGTATCAGAAGCAATGTTTTTTTTTTGGTAGTAAAGTTTCATCAGAACGAAGCACGATCATGTAAATTTGGCATAGCGAAGGTTTAACATCAAAGCACCACGCGCAACCACAGCACGTCAGTCGCACCTAACACACGGTGTTCATTTTCATGTTTTTATATCCTTCAATCTACGACGTCAGTTTACTGCAACATGCATTTTTCCGCGCTTCCAGCGCCATATTTTCCCCTGGTGGCAAATTGTAAATTATTATTTACTTGAAATAAATGATAATTATTAATTACGTATAATAATTATTAGTAGGCTAAAAGAATTCTTTAGGTTATATTACATTAAGATCAGTAAGATTTCTTTAGAAATCAGTCAGTATTTGATTTATTAGGAGTCTTTAAGCTTTAAATTTGTTCTCCAGAAAAATTACTTCGCTATGATTCTGATCTTTTTCCTCTGTGTCCTTCAAAGTAATATTACAGGAAATGAAGCCACTCTTTTCAGTGGCGCTATCCATTTTCCAAACTCACATTGGATTTTGAGATATTTCCGTTTGGAGAAAAAAGAACGGAAAAGACTGAATTGAAGTAGTGGTTGTGATAGTGATGGAGAACCAAAGAGTATTCCGTGGATGTCCAAGATCAAAATTTCCCATTAGAGAATTTCTTTTCATGTATTAATTACACTTCAGTACAATTTTATTTCAAAAAGTTCCTAAAAAAAAAAAAAAACACTTATAAAGTCTTAACTTAAAATGTTGACTTTAATTTTTTTTTTTTTTAATGCTATTTACCTTAAGAAAATAATTGAAATTTTCCAAATTCTGAAATGAAATTAAAATAAATAAATAAATAAATCCTCACTTATTTTCTTAAGCTACATTAATGCATTAATTACAAATAAATTTAATCATATCACGACGCGCATATTAAGAGTTATTATTACCTCAGGATTATTAAGCGGATTAATATAGATTGAAGAAATTCTTATAAACCCATTTTTATATTTCAAATAGAATTTTCTATAGGAATTCTTGTCACCTTACTATAGAAATCCTTGTAGACTAGTTACTATTACAGTCGAAGAGACAATCAAATTTAAAACCAAATGATTAACTCTAATAAAGTAGATAACTTGGTTTGTAAAGAATAAGAAACCACAATTAAATTTAATAATAATTCCAAAATATCTTATTCATTCTTTTATATATTTAGAATAGGCTAATTCTCTATACACTAAAACTATAGTAACTTTGAAACGAAGAGTTTTTACTAACACATGATTTATTTTATCGAAATAACCGTTTAATCAGGCATCTTGTTTTCATTGTAAAATTAATTAGTTTGATTCTGACTAGAGATTTCTATTATATTGATGTCATATATGAGTATTGTTTAAAAATATCAGTAAGTAGTGTTGAATATTAAAATATTAAAGTAATTTGTGATTAGTTTAATGTAATTAGCTTGATTAATTATGCTGTACGGAGTCGTATAAATTCGAAAAACAAATGAAGAAAATAGTAGTAACAACATCCCTACTGAATCAGTACGCAAAAATTGTTATTGCAACAGCACCATCTACTCAAATGCCGATACCTCAAGTGGTCTACTTTTCCGTAAAGATTTATGTTATCAGCAATTTAACAACATCCCTCTAGAATAATGTCAGTTTGCTCCGTATGGTTTTGCTTTAACTTGTAATTACTTTAGCCTCTCACCCTCTTCAACCGCCAGCCGGAAATTTCGATAACATTCAATCAATAGGCTATAGAAGAACGGGTCTTAGATGATTCATCAACTTCAAATATGAAAACAGGCTTTGGCCCAAGAGAGTCTATGGGTAATTTGATCGAAAGGGAAATCTGAGTGTTCTCTAGGGAAAACTGAGAGGCTTTTGGAAATGTGTTCACTTACTAACTAACAGATCGAACAGTCCTTTATTTTGACTAAAGTCTTCTTTATTCATTCCGTTTACTGAATGCTGAGATCCATCCAACAATTGATACTTGTATCTAAATTCTATACCTTTCAAACACAGATTTACTTTAATAAGATAAGATCATTGCAAAGAACAAATTTACTACAAAGAATAATGTAGGTAAAAGATTAAGAATTTCGTGGTAAATCATCAATAATTTATGTAGCATTTTCATAATATTTAAATCTTAGAAAGAAGTTGATTGTGTTAAAAAAATCCCTAGCACTAAAACATCCGCAATAATATGTTGGATATTATCTCAATATAAAGGATAGAGGCTTTCTTAGTGATTTCTTAGTAATATATGTTTATCAAAATATTATTGACAATTAGAAAATTATTCAGGATTTCGTCGAATTCAACCTAATAAGTAAAAAAGGCATCCGCTATCAATTTTAATCTATTTTGCTTTTAAACTATTCGTATTTTATTAGAAGATCTTGTTTAACTTATTTTCAAGCAATGATAAAGTCCGAAGTACTTCACCCAAATATTTATCAAGTATTATATGAAGTGTCAATATATTTGGAGGATATTTATGGTAGTTTTTAATTTATAAAAGCATACTAATATTCGTCAATTCTTTAACACGAATAATAAAATTTTCTCCAGATTATTTACGCATGAATGACTAATAATATTTCCTGCACTAGAGATGAAATAAGGTTAGGATCTTAACCCAAAACAAGAGCCGATTTTATGCCTACTTTAATTATGTATTTACTATCAAAACAGTTAAGGATGATGAAAACTACAATTGTAGTTGATAGAGCGTGTTGGAATTTATGGATATACGTTTTAATTAGTTACATTTTGATTGTTTTCTAATGTGTTAATAGATCGATTTCCTTCGAGTCTATTATTCATTTTCAGTGAAACAACGAGTACTTCCAAGAACTGCAACATCCAATCATCCAGGATCCAGTAAAGTTGAAAGGTTGCCGTTTCATTGGTATTTGGGAAGGCAACAAGTAAACTCTCGCTTTGTTCCAATTTATTTATTTTACTCCTCGGGCTTCCTTCTGCATCAGACTGTTTGTTGCTTGATTCAATTACTACTGATTATATATGTAGTTTTCAAACATATCTATTCAGTAGTAACTGATACATGCAACACTTACCAATTATTCTTAGAAGAGCAAGGGTCCTCCAAGGCTGACTTTCGATGAAATTTGGTTCCATTCCATCGTATTATTTTGATCATTTGGATAGAATTAGAAATAAAATAAGAAAAAAGTTCGTAAGATTTCGTAACTAAACTTTCTCCTCCATTTCTTTTTAATTTCTGGTCTTTAGAATGAATAATCTCAGCTAAAATACCACGTTGTAGTTATATTTTAGAAGCGCCGTAATACAATTAGCACTGATTAACTATCCCAGTTTCTCGAACTGAATAATGTGGTTAATCTAAAGAGAATTCTTCGCCGCAGGTAATCCAATTCCCAGTAATCTGTCCCGTTAATCTTCAAAATAAATATTATTGCAAGTAAAAGATTAATTTGAATCTCCAAACACCTTGAAGACAAAACAAAAATCCCTGAAAATTAAGGCAGTTATCACCTAATACACTCTTTTATGAATAACTTTTTGACTTTCCAAAAGTAGTCTCCATAAATTATCCTATAATTAAAGTAAATCACCATTTCTCTGCTATACACAGAACTTTCAAATAAATGTATATTCAAAATACACAGATAGTTAACTTTGAAATATTCCGCAGCAGAAGTTGTTACTTTTTAAGTTTTGAAATAAAAATAATCATCTGAAAATATCAGATCCTTTAGAATTATTGACAATATTTACTTGGTAAAATTTCAAGGCATAATATTACTAACTTACAGCAAATGATTTCATCATTTCTGTAGACCGTTGTTAGATGGCTAACAATGACATAAATGAATGTTTTACTTCTATTAGATAATGGCAACAATGGATAATTATTGTTTCACAAAATGGATTATAAATTTCATTTGTCATAATTGTTATTTAAATTGTTAAAATTAAACTAATCATCTTAGTAGACTTTTAGATTCATTTCATATTTGTAACTATCGTCTTCCAAATGTAACGTCGACCCTGACCTGCAGATGGCAGAATAGTAGAATTTGAATGGGTTGTATAATTATGTCAGTGTTTATTGCGGGAAAGTGAACATTTATGGGAAGTTTCAAGTTTACGGAAAAGACGATATTTCTTTTCTTGAAGTATTCTGATTTCTCATGAAATATAATTTCAAAAATTTATTTTTATTTATTCATTCGTTTCAATCGTTCAAAATCGGTCTCCTACCTTTCACAATTGGTTTTTTGACGCCATTGCTGAGATTGCCAACACGAAGACACAGTATGGGATTCGTTGACCCACGTCTTATCTAAAAAAACAACAATGCCATCGAAAACAATTTCTCTGATCTGCCGTAAGTAAGCATGCCGTAAACTCGTCAACGAGTCGTAATAATAACATATGTTCTACGTAAGGAGATCTTTCTATAAATATATATCTTATCAATACACAGGGTGGGGCAAATTCTCGTAGAGTTAGCCCATTCTTCTTTGTCGGCTACAAATTTTATTCTTACACTATTTTATAATTATTTTTTTTATTTGCAATTTTAATCAAACTTTGATTTCAATTTTATAGTTTCTTGTCAACAAATTTGGCGATTTCAATAATGAAAATCACAAAACAAAACGAAAACTATATGTGGATTTCTACCAAGGATCAAATTTTTTAAATAGATATGAATCATATAAAATCGAAGAGTATTGGGTTTCAAAAGAATGCAGTTTATAATACACTCATGTAACAGTTGCAACGCAATAAGCTGAAAGTAGAATTGAGCAGAAAATACAATTAAACAAGCTTGATTTTTTGTTTTAAAAAGACCTCTATCTCGTTATAAATGGGAAAGTGGTGATATATGTCAGAGGATTGAATGTTAAGTTTTTATTTGATTTGAATAAAAGGCGTAATTTAGTTGTAGTAGCTCAAAATGACAATAGTGTACCAAAGTTGTTATTTCCTACTGGCAGAACAAATTGTAACTATCACAGAAAATGCAGATCTAAAATGCGAAATTTTTTACTATATACGCTGTACATTCCAAATTCGCACTCTACGAATTGCTTTTGAACATCGTTTCACCAAAAAGTCTGCAAACTTGGGTGTGACATTCATTTGAATTCGTTTGGGATGGAAAAACTCATCAGATGCTTCAATCCCAAAATAAACAGTCTTGTAAAAAATAATTTACACAGTTTTGATGTTAGGTGTCAAATTTCTCAAACTTTTATATTGAATTCATGAGAACAATGTAAAATGTAATGCTTATATTATGTATAGACCCTTTTTTTCTGAATCATTCTTGGTGTACCATTAAACACATACGCACGCATTCTGGAAGGTATTTACATGATTTAATGAATTCTGTTGGCTTACTGATAAAATTATACTTTGTTACAATGGTTCTCTTAAACATTCTACATATCGAATGTAACGTTAATCCTATCAAACCTCGTCATGGACGATTCAAGGGGTCTCAATAGTAATCTAAATGTGGCCCCTCTGCCTCTTACCACTTCTTCCTACGGAAAATTATGTTCCTCTTCCTCAAAAAAATTAACAGCAGCTATTTATTTTATTTAAAAAAATCACCAAAATACTGTTTCAAAAACTAATTTTGTAAATAATAGTGATTTTTAAACGAAAGAGTTGCACTGGTTGAATTGGTAATTAGCAAATAAATCAGAAATTGCTGTAGTAAATCTTAATTAAGTAGGTAAAGAGTTTTTTTTAATTCAAATTAGGAATTTCCCTATTTAATGGCTACTTACTTTTATAACGAAATACCAAGAAAACTAAATTCTCTGCTGTTCTTCCATTGTACTGTTAGGATTAAGAGGTGGTTTTAATATCGTATTCTTCCGCTAGATGTCACTGCAGTCTCTGTTTTCAAATTCCAGCAGAAAGAAATTTGAGGGAGCGAATCAGTCCTCAGCTTTCAGTCTCCTTATAAATTATTTTTTAAGATAAAGTTTTTAGCAAAATTCAATGAAATCAATTCAGAATTGAGACTTAATAAATTGTCTCTTAGAATACGATCTTCACAATCCTTTGTTTATAATGATTTACCAGGTTTGCGAATTTGCTTAAACCTATTTCTGGCTCATTACTTATATTCTTATATTTTCTTCTGCGTATAGCAGAAAAAACATTCAAAATTACGAAAAGAACTATGTTGAAAATATATGTTAAAATAAGCTGGTAAGTAAGTTTATTTTCACTTAAAAGCATATTGTAATCTAGGGAATAAAAATAGTTGCTAAAAATTCATTATTTTAAATAATATTATCAGTATATTATAAGTCTATTTCTACAAATGTCTTCTACAATCTGCTTTCTCATTGTAGAAATTTTATTATGTCACTTTTATTTTCTGTAGATTTCAGTATCTTCTGGATTTCTAACTTTTTAATCGATTTGCTTGGGCATGAATAAGTTTTTGAGAATTCACTGTGTATGTTTCTTAACGGTTATCTTTCATCAGTACAATATAAAGAATACATATACCGGTAGTATTATTACCGAATAGTCATTAAATTAACAAATGAATAATAAAACTTCATAACCTTACATTTCAGAAGAAGATATCGACATTTTTCTACTACAATAGGATTTTTCTTCTGAAGTTCTCACTTTTAAAACTGGGAAATGAAACACATGGTAAACTGGGGAACATAATTCGTGACGTCTCGTAAATCTTTCAAGACGACCTTTCCCTTTATCGTATCTTCCAGGCAAAGTGGTGTTGGCCAGTGGGAAACCAATGGATAGCTCTCTAGCTTCAATCTTCATTTTCACTGACATGAGAACCTCTAGACGATATCTTCGGAATTGTTTTCTTATGTATGTACTTTGCAGCTATTTTAGGCCTCCACAAACTTTGCAACTTTGTAAAATACAACTTGGGCTTTTTGAACTACTCTAACATCAAGGTTTCTTCTTATAGTGTATTTTTAAAGTGCTAGCATTGTAATTGTGTCAATATTTCGACAGCTGCCAATCTTTAGTTTAAAAATTGACGACGATGTTCATTTTTTATTTCTAGTTCATTATTAAAATTCTAGTTTAATGCTTATGTCACAAAAACAATTTAGAAAACATTCATTTTGAAAAAAAAAAAAACTTCTAATTTTAATTTATCTTCAGATGCTCATTTGGGTTTTGTTAAAGACAGATTCTTAGCATGTTGATGTATTAGGTGCTTGTCGCAAACTTTTAAGCTTATTTTTTGATATGCTGAATCATATCTATTGGACAAAAAAAAAAAACTACTTTCTTATTGGCTACAATAATTTTAAAAAAATACAGTTGTATAATAATAATCATAAAACCACTTTTTAGGTATAAACTTTGGGGAAGAATGTTATTCATAATGGCATTTTTGCCGACATAAATTTCTAAACCGTTGTCGAAAATCAAATTACAGTATATCAAAAAGTGAATTGTTCTCGCAAAAAATATGTAAGGAAGTCAGAATGACTTTAAATTGTTTCCTTGCAACAAATTGCGCAGAATCCACAATTATTAATGTTTACAAAATTGTCGAAAATGTTCTCAATAGTTTTAGAACAGTTGCGGGATAAAAAATAGAAAAGTAAAAATTAATAAAACAAATAATTTAGAAAATAAACTAATGAAGTTAAATACGGCATCTTGAATAACAAAGAACTTTAATCTTAATTAAAAAACATAGCGTTTCAAACTTTTCAAGTAAATTAATAAACCCTTCAGCTTTTAAAGTTTTCTATTGCACTTTACAATTTTGATATCAGCGTCTTCAGAATTTAATGAAATTCCATATTCTAACTTTTTTAAGTAAAGAACTCTGAGTTAATAAAGTCTAACAAGTAGTTTTGGAGAAATATAAAAAAAAAAAAGCCCCGTCCCTTCTTTTTATATGATGGAAATTTCAAACTATGTGTTTGCCAGGAAAACGAATAAGATACAATGTCTGGACAATTATTACTACAGTCGTCCCTCGATTTACGTCCGGGTTCCGTTCCATCCGGGAGGACGTTAAGTCGAACGGACGTACGTCGATACATTATATCAACAGAGTTATAGAATGAGATCATCCGAAGTCATGTACGATCACGCTATGAGGCTTACCAGCTTCATGTTGCTTTATAACTTGCACCTTCGTTTCAAGATCAATTGCGCGCCTCTTTTCCTGTATTTCATCACTAGGTTTTTTGATTGAGCGTATCACGTTGCACAAAATCTCGCGAAATATTTAACGATAAATACACATTCTATTTCTCAAACACAAAATCAATAGAGGAACTCTTGAAGACACATGAGAATTGACGACTGCCGAGGGAAGTTGTTGCTGAATGCGCTGTTGCCACTGCGGATGACACATTGTTGCTAAATAGAAACCTTTCTTACTTTACTCTGGCTTCCATGTTATTCGAAAGTATGGTCGAAAATATCATTTATTCTCTTATAGGATAACGGACGTAACTCGAGGGATGATTATATATTAAATGACAAGCTTTTACAAAAAGGATATCAAGAAGTTTTGGTTGGCTATTTAGCTTAGTAACATTGTATTATAAAAGCTACAACAACCCTAACAGTTGAAAACATAATAACTTTTATATTTTTCTTTGATAAAAACTTGATAATTATTACAGAATATCTCGGGATTTCAAAAGATCTGCCAGTTTGATAATTACATCTATATAGCATCTACATTTACATCTCATTCAGAATTATCTAATACTACAATTAAATTTTAGAAATACTATAAAGCTTATTATCCATGAAAGATAAAAGGCAGCTCATATCCCTGTAATGGAAAATCGAAGTTGTGTGATCGAATACTGGTAATATATATTTCATACCTATTCAATTATTCAATATATTCTAGTGTATGCAAATATATTTCAATTATTCAAGAAGTTATATAACTTATACTCCAATTATTAAACATATTTTCCATTCAATTACTACATAATTTATGTAGCAGAAACAGCTACTTTTCGATTGTTATTTAAAATGCCAAGGGCTGAGTTGGAAAATTTTATTCTCTATTCTTTAACAGCAGTACATTGACTTGATTATTTTATGAATACATAGAAAGTGTTATTGGAATTGTTTGAAGAAGCTCATGAATTTATGTGTAAATATGAAACACATATGTATTAATATAAGTCAAATCATTGCTCAATATTAATAATTATATATTACATTTGTATCAATACGGATTAATGTTTTTTTGTCGGATTTGTATTATATCAAGCAAAATAATATGTGATATGTGCATTATTCATGGATAGGTAACTTATTTGTAAATCACCATAGAATTCCCTAATTGTATTCAAAATGGAATGTGTTATTTTTTTTATTTTTTATGTGTAGGTTAATAAGCTTAAGTATTCCACTATAGACTTATGTGGACCTTGCGATCGCGTGAGCTTAAGCTCCCGGCGTCTCATGATCAACGTTGAGGTCGGATGGTCAGCCCAATGACCGCCTACCTTTAATATCGAGAAAATGCGGAAATAAACTCGATATTCATCAACAGAGGGCTGGTTGAACCCTAGAAAAATTAACGGAAAAATTACTCGATCTCTTCCTGAAATTGAAACCAGTTCCTCCGGCCCACAGTGAAATGCGTTACCACTTGGCTGCTGAGTTCATTTCCTTTATTATAAATAGAATATATTCTGAATACAATCTACATCCTGTAAATTAATGCACACTGTTAAATACAAATTCTAGATATACATTTCCGTCATCGGGCGATATTATTTTAAAGAAGGTCAAATAGTTTTCGAAATAGATAATTACGTCTGCTGGATTATCTACCGTAGTGTGCCAGTGGAAGAATATCATTTAAGCAGTTGAAACATCTGTAAATTAATGTCAAATGGGGAAGTTGATGTATTTCTACTCTCGTTAATTAACGGTAATAATCGGATTACCGAATACCTGGGATATTAGCTAGATTAATAAAAATGCAATGTTTATTATAAAATATTATAATGAAATATTATATACTATATTATTTTGCTAGTAAACAGTTTCACAAGTACGAGTACATATTGTTTACTTATCCAAAAATGCTGCATTTTTTTTATTTCAATAAATTAAAAAATATTTTGAGAAATCAACTGGCAGATTTCAGATTTATTCCGTGATGTATAATTGTTTCTACATAATTTCGAATTAATGAAAATAAAAGAAAGCTTGCAAAACCTTCTAAGAACTCAGTAGAAAAAACTAACAAATAAACAAACAGCTGCCTAAACTTTTCCGGCCTTTGGATGGTCTTTTGAATAAATAATTTTATTCTGAGAAAGTGAAAGGAAATGCTTTATTTACAATGGATACGATCTAAATAAGGTATTCTAATAACAAAGTAATATATACATTCAAGTTCTTCTACAATATGTTCAGGAGAATTTTTTTGTAAGTATTGAATTTCATAATATAGTCTACATGTAATGAAACTGAATGCTGCACTTTAAAACGTTTCAATACTTTCAATTTTTTTCATGCAATACTTTTGTTTACCAAAAAATCTTGCATATTTGATGCTTTAATGTGGATTAATGAAACTGAGACGGCCGTGATTCTGGTTTATTGTTACGGTTCATGGCCGTCCCGCGCACCCTTTAAGCTGTGTCAGTACACTACCTGTCCATCGGAATTTTGAATGACCCAAAAAAATCACAGTCACTTAGGCCGTGTTTACGAAACGTAAGCAAGAATCGCTCCTTCACGTATGCAAGGCTTCCCGTCCTAGATATATGAACGGTTGTAATATTCGACGAAAAATGCTTTTTCTTCTGTTCTCAGAACCATTGTTGCCTCTAATGATTAAAAACCTAACACCAGTTATTATACAGTTTCCATTCAAATAGACCGTGGCGTTAGAATACACCGCTCTATAATCGCGTGGGGATGTGGAATGTTTCACTAGTGTTTGTTTTGCCCAATTATATATCTTCAATATAACATTTTAACTTTTTATTATTATTATTATTATTATTATTATTATTATTATTTATTATTACTTCTTTATTATTGGGAAAAATTAAGCTAAATAATATTGTAAATCATTTGGCAAGAATATTTTATCCTTCTTTCATACATCAATAGCTTTTCCTTCTGAGAATTAAATCAATGAAATTCTAAAGCTCAAAATATTCATTTTATGCTTAAAACAAAGAGCAGAAGAAGTCGTCATTGTTAAATAGTTAAACCAAGAATTTTGAAATGGAACTGAAAAATAACTGGGATCAAAGTGTTCGCGAAGAGGTCAACAAAACAAGACAAGTGCATTTCAAGTGGAAGAAAAGTAGCGAGAATGCGTTAATGTTGTGGCTTAAACTTTGTCTCAAAACATTCCATTAATGCTCGTCCTTGCAAACAACTTTATTATACGTTGACACAAAAGCCATTTTAGTGTCGAGATTTACAGTACAGCTTCAAGTTTATATGTTTACTACAATGTGTTTTGTAGTAATGTAAAGATAGGTTATTATTTGTTTTTATTAAAAGATTGAAAGATACATATAATACCTGAAATACTGTATTGAACAAATGTAATAAAAATTGGAATTTGTTATTTTGCTTTTAATATCCCCCTAGCAGTACTTGTAAGAAAGTTTAGTTTTAGTTTTATTTAATTTTTAATTTAATTTAATTTATTTAATTAATTTTTGCTTAATTAAATCAACTTTTACTTAAATTTAATGTTTTAAATATAATTTCAATATTAAATTATTGCAACTATCGACATTTAATTGTGAATGATTTAATAACATTTAATAAATTTGTTAGAAAAAACATATTAGTTAGATATCTTCAAACCTATCAGTTGCTACACAAGAATCTCTATTAAAACTCTTTCATCTAGAAAATCCTTTCTACTTTTTCTTCATCTTTGTTAATATGAAGCTTTATTATCTACCAGACAATAAAACTTCTACAACGTAAATTTAACGTGCTGGAAATTTGATCAAAAATACGAAAATTATTAATAAAATAAGAGCAATAATAATAATAATAATAATAATAATAATAATAATAATAACACGGTTATAGGCTTACCACAGGCACTGTGACACCATATAAAATCACACACTTACTCTACATGGATGACATTAAACTCTATGCCACAAACAATGCACAACTTACTAATTTACTACAAGCCACCACACTGTTCACCAAAGACATTGGGATGGAATTTGGAATTGATAAATGCCGCAAGTTGCACATAATACGTGGGAAGACTTCGAATTTGGAGGGTTTTGAACTGGACCATGGTTTGGCCATCCAATCCATGGAACAGGGAGAGACCTACAAGTACCTGGGCTTCCAGCAAGCGCGCGTCATTGACAATGCAAACATCAAAAATGCACTGAAGAACACATACCTTGCTCGAGTTCATAAAATCCTCAAAACACAACTCAACGCCAGAAATAAAATTAAAGCTATCAACACTTTTGCCGTTCCCACACTAACATATTCGTTCGGCATAATTCCATGGACAAACACCGAACTCGAAGCACTACAACGCGCAACACGCACTACATTCACGAAGCACAACATGCACCACCCCAAGTCCGCTAAGGAAAGGATGACTCTTCCCCGCAAGGAGGGAGGCCGAGGACTCATCAACCTCATCACCCTACACGAAAAACAAGTACATACACTTAGGGAACATTTCCACCAAAGAGCAGATGACTCCTCACTTCACTCAGCCATTGTCAAGGCTGACACACACCTCACACCCCTGAACCTTGAAAACTCTTCTCCAACACTCACCACCCCTGACACCCACGCTCAGCAGCTGCGTGAATCATGGGCTCGTAAGGAACTCCATGGCAGACATCATCACGAACTCAGCCAGCCTCATGTCGACAGGGAAGCGTCGAACAGATGGCTGACGAGTGGTGAGCTGTTTGGGGAGACCGAAGGGTTCATGATCGCAATACAGGACCAAGTCATCTCCACACGCAACTACAAGAAACACATTCTACACGATGCAAACACACATGACGACAAATGCAGGAAATGCCACACTACGCATGAGACGATCGACCACGTAATATCAGGCTGTCCCCTTCTCTCTCAAACAGACTACCTCCACCGACACAATCAGGTAGCGTCGATCGTTCATCAACAACTAGCACACAAACATTCACTTATTAGGAGCACGGTCCCGTACTACAAGTACATACCACAAAGCGTATTAGAGTCACCCTCATATAAACTATACTGGGACCTCCCCATTCACACAGACAAAACCATACATCACAACAGACCAGACATCACACTTGTTGATAAGGTCAACAAACAGACCTATCTAATTGATATTGCAGTGCCTATCAGCAAGAACATGCAGAAAACTCACGCAGACAAGATCAGTAAATACACTGATCTAGCACACGAGCTCCAGAAGCAGTGGAGGCAGGATCGAGTACGTGTTGTACCCATCGTTCTGTCTGCCACTGGTCTGGTGCCTCACACATTGCACCACAGTCTCAGCACACTAGGACTTCACAAAAACACTTATGCACAACTGCAGAAGGCTGTGGTACTCAACACTACACGCATAGTTAGGAAATTTATGGACACAAGCACACATCCCTAATCATTCTCGCACACGTCTATACACTTGGCAGTATGTGCTTTGGTCCTTGACCCGCCATATTGTTTTTGCTGGGGAAACCCAAGGTTTGAAACATACAAACATAATAATAATAATTTTTTTTTTTTTATTCACTTATCTACTTTAATTACATAATTCAGTCCCGTTAGGGAATAAAGAAAGTCCCTATCAACGGGTGCTGTGGGTTACATAATTTCTTTTTTTTTTTTTTTTTCACAATTATTATCAATGTATATAACATTTTCCATCAAAATGGTACACAGGAATTACTAAAAGTTGTTACGTCAAATAATTTCAAACATGTAATAATAATAATAATAATAATAATAATAATAATAATAATAATAAATCATGGGACCGGTACAGGAACAGGGAATTTGGATGAAGAGACCAGCATCAGAAATTTATAAACACACTAATAGGATTACGGATACATTCAGGAAAAGAAGAATGCAGTTCTACGGACATATTCACAGGATGAACGAAGACAGAATTTCAAGACGGATTCTTGAGGTCATCAACTCAGGTAGGGGAAAAACGAAATGGATAAAAGAAGTCGAGGAGGATCTCAGACAGACACAAATGACAATAGATGATGCAGAAGATAGAAAGAAATTCAGGAACACTATCAAAAAACATACATTTGACACCACAACACAGAAGAGGCGGGGATGTAAATGGACAGCGGAGCGTAAGAAACAACACAGTGAACATATGAAGAAAATTTGGGCACAGAGAAAACACAAACAGTCATCATAGAGGAATTCAAGTTCAAACGCTCTCTTTAAGTGGGAATTATCGTAAATAATAATAATAATAATAATAATAATAATAATAATAATAATAAATTCTTTATTCATTGCGCTGCTCTTATTTTTATTTTTCTTATTTTAATAAAACTTCTTTCTTTTAGATATGCCTACAAAAAATTTCTACTTAAGGCACATTGTTCTCAATATATGGATTATTTGTTAAGGTGAGGGCGTAGTCATGCTAAGATCAAATTGCAAAGAGGAGTGACGAGACTATTTCTTTATTTTTAACTTAAAATGAAAAAAAAAATAACAATAGGAAACTACGATGGTAAAAGAGTTACGGTACATTACAAAATCCGAGTAATAAGGATCTGACATACAAGCAAATGTCTGCGTTCCGATGGCCTTTGTGTACAGCTGGTGATCATTTGAGTTGCATTAAAAGGAGTTTATGCAGAGGTTTAAGTAAACAGAAAAGACAGCCCGAAAACCAAACGACACCGGCTCATCCGAGACAAGGACGAGCAGGTCATTCAGATGACAGATGAATGACAACAATTGTCTCCGTTGAACATTATTTTAAAGATAAACAAACTTTTCAGGACATTCAAAAGAAGTAATTTTATCATACAATTTCAAAAGCATAATAACTGAATAAATGTTGTACTATCATATCAATCCAAAATAAATACGCATAAAATACCAAATGATCTTAGAATATAGAATGTACGTTATTAAAGCTTGAGAAAATAATAGAAATATAACATTCGACGTAATTAAAAGTGATTAATTAAGGACAGCTTGATTTAAAGTGACTTTGAAATATAAACAGCACAGTCAAAATTTCAATTGTCCAAACGAAATGGTAATGGAAATATAAGAAAAATGATTCTATTAGCACAAATCTAGATCTGACAGTGTCTTCAGTATGATTAAATAAAGAGTGGGAGATTTGACGAATGATAGTAGAATTTAGATTAGGGCAGAAATACTTATTTTCAAAGATTCTCATAGACTATTCTACAGAATGTAGGACGGGGGGGGGGTTATATTAAGAACCACTGATACAGGCACTGGACTGCTGGGTGGAGGAACAGGTTTAATCTCCGGCAGAGATCGGAGATTTTTCCAAAGTTCTTTCTTCTTTGAACGGGACCTAGGGTTAACACAGCCCTCTATAAAATGGGAATCTGATCACCCAATCTCAACTAGTCTTATCGATGATCATTGATAAGTCTCTGCCAATTCCTTCGTTTTCCCACAAGAAGGCTCAAATGGGAAATACCTGCCTACTTATTCAACGGAATCAATGGTATTAGCGTCTGTGCTGCTGCTCCGCTGTTTTCTTTCCTACTTTGTAAAGGACTAACCTTAAGAATCTGATTGAAAGATTAGAATTATTATTCTGACCTTTTGGATAACAAAATGTTGGATGTATATATACTGTACTACTGTACTTCTGTGTGAGTTTTATCAGATTTTCAATGATGATCTAGTTTGTTTGAAATCTTCCATTGAAATTATTCAGTAACCCCGAATAATGATAAGTCATTTTAATTGCAACTGAGAAACAAACACAAATATTCGGTTTTCTGTGTTCTGGAATGACAAATTATATTTATATATATTTTAGATTGATACAGTACTTACGTTTTACATTAATTAGGTACACAAATTTGACGCTAGTTACTTAAGTTTTAATTACTTATTCCGTCATGTACGCTGTATCTAATTTTTGATGGAAATTGCAATTAAAAGATAATAAAAAAATTATCGTAGAACAAAAAAATACATAAAAAACAATAATCAATTCATGTAGTTTATAATTTTAAAAAACATTTAACACATTAAAATACTAACTAGTTTCCACAAATGACAAGTGACTCCCTCAAGAGTACAACTGACTTATATACAAAAATAATCCAATGAAATAAAAGGAAAGTAGTGAGATGTTAACACTGTTGACATCTTGTGTGAGCGAAATGAAACTCCCAATTTGGGAATTTGGGTTTTGTTTTTGTTTTTTTCTTTGTTTCTTAGGTATCTTCATATAATTCAGGTGATAATATGAAGTGCAAGACGAATGAGTGCCCACACGTTTGGAGGATAACCCAAAGTTTAGGCCAAGAGATGTTCCTTTGTTTTTCTGATTGGGAGTTTCATTTCGCTCGCACCAGATGTCAGCCGTGTTAACATTACACCACTTTCCTGTTATTTGATTGGAATATTTCTGTATATAAGCCAGTTATACTCTTCAGGGAATCATTGTCACTTGTCGAAACTAGTTAGTATTTTAATGTGTTAAATGTTTTTTAAAATTATTAGTCTATGTGTTAGCCTCAATTTTTTAAACTATATAAACTTTTTACAACGTAAAAACCACTTGGTTAATAATCAATTCATATCATTAATTTCAGTAAAACTGAAATTGAGTGCAGCTAAACTAAACTATTTTTTTAATTGAGCATATCAGAACTTATTATTAGGTGGCGATATTTTATTACAAATGTAAAATAAATTTAAAATTCCTAGTATGGAATAAAATATTCAATATTTTGAGCTTAATTAATATTATTCCTAGTTGAGAGGATTCTGGTGGCCAAATGATAAGACACTTGACTGCGGTTGGAGGAGTAGGCTTCAATCTCCCCGAACCCCGCGGAGGTCGGAGATTTTCATGCTAGGACTCCTCCTAGGATCCAACTAGTCCTCTCTAGAATGGGTAGCGGGTCTCTTTCCCAAGGGTACAGGTGGGCGAGCGTTGGCCTGACCACCCAATCTCATCTCAGTCCCCGATCATTCAAACGTTGAGAGCCTACTCAGTTGTGTTAAGCGTTCGTTTTAACTCTTCTGATAAGCAAGGAACTTCTTTTTATGACTGAAAAAGTTTCCAATGTTAGTTTGTCAAATTCAATGAATGAAACAGTTTCAGTTGATAAATAAGATCGTAACAGTATTTACACACATCAACACTCTTGTAATAATGCAATGAACGCCTGTTTAACGCCTGTCTGTTTTACAAACGTAAAATTGAAAGTACTGTTATATGTACATTATTCATAAATAAACTAAAACAAA
>JAFIDM010009631.1:315257055-315304471 GCA_023159025.1 Thereuonema tuberculata | reverse complement strand
CTCTTATGTGTACATTATTCATAAATAAACTAAAACAAACGTAAAAACTGAAAGTGCTCTTATGTGTACATTATTCATAAATAAACTAAAAAAAAACAACAGTTGTATTCTGTGGTCTTTTATCTTTACAATTCAAAAATAATAATAAAATTATTGGAGATGAATTGAACTTAAATAAAAACAGAATTAATTGGAAATTATAATTAGTAATAACAATAATAATAATAATTAATTCTAATAATAGTAGTAATTTTTGAAAGAAGAGGTAACCAAAAAGAAAGTCAATATATTATTTGTCGAAACCCTAGTCACTCAACATCCTAAATGTTGCAAATGATTTCATCCTATAAGTCACTTAAGTAAAGAAGGTGCTGCCATGTTCTATCCAAATTCCTTTCTTTTCTTTCTGCTTCTGTTCTCTGCCACTGAGCGAAATTGATGGTTTTCCTCCTCTAAGCTCAAGCTATTTGAAGCAACGCTCAGATCAGAAAAATGGCAACAGCTTTCATGTGCCGGTGAAACTCTTCCACAATATGCATTGCTCTGGTGGAGCGATTGTGCCATTAACGAAGATGAAAGAAAAAAAAAAACCACACACACACACACACAGAAATCCCTGGAAAAAATAAGGAAGATAAAATAGATGAAACTAGTTTCTTTCCCGCATGATGGAGATACAATCCAAAGCTAAACACCAAATGAACAATGCTCTGATAGAAGAAACGAAAGTTACGATGAAGGCTCTTATTAGAACAAATTGGAAGTGCAAAGGAGAAATTGCACAGCCAGGAAAATATTATAATGGAAAAAGAATAAGCCTTATCATTACGACTGACAGACAGCTACAATACAAAATTTAAACAGAACCTTTAATAATTAACTTTTTTTTTTGTTAACAACATCAAAAATAACAGAACTGGGTTTTTACGAGAATCTTATTACAACTATTATGATAATTTTTAAATATATTAATTAAATATATTATTAAATATATTATTAAATTTAAGAAATTGAAATGAAATTATGAAAAAGTTAAATAGATAACCTTTTAAATTATAAACAACAACAGCAATGTGCCTCGGGCTTTGTAAAAGTGATTCATACAAATTATTATGTTTTTTAAGATATTGTTATTTTTTAAAATGTAGAGTTAGGATCTTTTTCATTATTTACATGCAAGGGAGAAGTTTTTTTTTTTTTTCATATTATCCTTTTTGGCTCTAAAAATATTATGTATAGTTTTGCTGTTTTCTTAACTATTATCTGTCTGAAAGAATTTTTTTTTAATATTTTCTTTTCGTTCATTGCGTATCCTCTAAACATATCCTTGTCCCAAGATGGATGGAATCCTTGAGACAATAAAATTTGTATCTTTATTCCTCTAAGTCATAAAAAAAGATGTTGAGCAAAAAAAGTTAGATTAACTCCTAAAAATATTATAAAAAAATTGAATAAGTTATAATAACGACATAAGTTCATTGATTTCATATAATTTTTCTATTAACATATTTGTAGATTGCAGAATTGCTTTACTGTTATAATTTTCGATTCAAAAATGAAAGATTTTAGATTTAAAACCAAACGAAAAAGGATTTATTAGTAAAATAAAAATAGAAAAGAAAGTCACATTTTAAGAATCACTTTATGAGTTGAATCAAAGATAAAAATCAATGAAAAATTCATTATGACAAATGCAGTTGGCTATTCATGTTCCACGGGGTGCATGCTGGCTCTTGGAGGCACTGGAGGTAAGGCTCCAATGTTTCTGAACTGACATGCGTTCGGGTGGTCGCCCACCTGTACCGCAGGAAAAGAAACCCGGTACCTACTCTACAGAGGACTGGGTGGAGAAGAATTCAGCGAGGAAAAATCCCCGATTTCTGTCGGGAATGGGGATTGAATCCAACTTGCAGTCAAGCGCCTAACCACTTGGCGATCAGCCCACTATTCATGGTGTGGGGTTGTTAAAATTTCATTTTTTTTCCTCTTTATTCATGACACATTAAACTACTCATCAAACTAACATTCAATGCACATTAAAATATTTATGCTTCTGTGACTTTGATAAATGCCATTTGTGTCCTGGGAACATGAAGTGATTACCCCATGAATCTTCGTAACATTGCAACACAGCTCTTTAGGTAGTTTAAGACGAATTATAGATCAATATCCCAAAAGGAAAGATAGATTTGTCCCAAAGAAAGATAGGGCATTGCTAGAACAATTAAATTCGCCAGTTAGTTACATTTTTCGCTTTTTCATCAAGGAAGTATTCTTGTATGTAGACTAGATAGTGAATAGATAAAATTGATCTATGTACATTTCCTCAGAAATATAAATAGTAAATACTATACAGGGATTGAAATTCCTTTAGTAAATTAAAAATTTTCAATTAATAATATATCACAGCATCCATCATCATATAACTTAGAGTTAGAAGACAAAACAATTTTGAAATATAATCAACATTTAATTGATATCAGCGTAGAACTAGTAGGTCTCAAAGTACCAGTTTTTCCCTTTTTATCAGACTTAATAAAAGCATGAATTTGAATGTGTTTTGAATTTTAAAATTGCAATTAAGTATGAATATAAAGATATCCTTGTATGTAATAATGCAGTTCGACAATTAAAATACATTTTTTTAATAAAAACTAGACCATCCCCCTGTCTCCCCCTGGTAAGTATGAGATAATCCAAGAAGAATCGATTCCAAGCGGTTATGGAGAAAATTGATGTTTTTATTTCTTTTTGAATGAACTCATTATTTGATAGCGCGCGAACAAATAGAATAAAAGTAGAATTGGCTATTGGGGGACCAGCAGTAGTCCTATGGTTAGCGTTCCTGACTGCGAGGACGAAGGTCCTCGATTCGAATCCCAAGCAAAAAGAAAATTTTATAATCTGACTTTCTCAGCAAGGGAAACTAATAATTAACAATTGCGCCGGACAGACAGACAGAAAAATAAAAGATTTTAGTAGTATAGAATAAAAACTTTGATAACCAATTCTGTTTTTAACGCTTTATGGTTTGAGTAAATATTTTACTTAGACATTTTATTTAACTGTTAAAATAGAATTAATAACAATTTCATGGAACATAAATGTCTTAATTTTTATAAAAAAGTTACGTTCCATGAAATTGTTAACAATTCCTTTTTAACAGATAAATAAAGTATCTAAGTAAAGTATTTAACCAAAGCGTTAAAAACTGAATTGGTTATATTTAAAATGTCTAACAATCTGAAGAAATTGGACTGGCTGCTGCAACAACCACGGAGCAACAAGTTTTAATGTAATTTTATTTGTTCTAGACCTTCTCAAGTGAAGCCTTTCTCGGCTCTTTACCGACAGTGATATATGGATAGTGGACATCCGAGAGCATTACGATGTGATAATGTGACTGTGAAGAATGAAGGCGACTTGTGTTTGATCTTTACCCGCATAATCAGTTCTCCCTCAAGGTTCCATTCTTTCTTAATATTTCAAAGGATATCTCATATATCCTATAAGCTGTTCTTTGACCTATCCTTTTGTTGAAGCAAAATATGACGTAAATTTACGAAAATTTGGGAAGATCTGCGAAAATTTGGGAAAGAATTTGGGAAGTTGGAAAAATAGTGAACCCGTAGCCTGCGAAATAAATAAATAAATAAATAAATAAATAAATAAATCTGCCTTAAAAATTGATAGCTATCTTAGCACAACTCGACAATATTGAGTATAGAAATAATCTCGAAAGCCGCGAAGTTAATCTCGAATTATTTTGAAGATTTTTTTTTTTTTCTTATTCGCAGTAAAAATAATTATCCAGGATTTGCTGTAAGTTATCTACGCAATAAATAGATAGTGGTTTTGGAGATGAATAACTTTAAATTTTGTGTACTAAAAGAAAAATGAAGGCAAACTTATTCTACTTTGCTTCCAAAGATTTTATTCAATTTTGCATTAAAACATTTTTTTTTATTCAAGCAGTTATTCTCTGCCGGATGATAGAAGGAATGATCATCCGAAGCCACATCTGAAACTCTGGTGAAGCTTAAGATGTTCTTTTTCATGTTTGCAAACGAAAGACTAAGAAAATCTCGCGTTGTAACAATTCACCTTTGAGTTACGTCCTGAAAACACTTGAAATGTGATTACATTAATAATATATGAATCTGTTATAGTGTTTTAGAGCAATCGCAGTTTCGTTGCTCCGGACAAAAATAAAATAGTATGTAAATTTGTCTAAGTAAATGATATGCACGTTAATTAAACATCATTGTTGTTGTAACTTATCCCCAGATCCATTTATCGGATCACTAATTCATAGAGTCTCTCTCTATGATGGGGTAGTTAATGCTGCTGTCATTTGAATAACTATCCAGGATGCACCTGTACGGTGACAGTCAGATTTCACCTCCTATGAAGAGAAACAAACACAGAAGAAGAAAGAAACATCCAGCCCCACGACGGAATTAGAACCAGGTTAAGATGTATTAGTAGAGATCTGTGAAATTCGCAATCAGGAGAATTGTTCTCATTTTGCCATTTTTTTTGCACCATTTCTTTATAATTCTTCCCATAACCGCAATTTTGAATCGCGAAATACTCCCAACATAATTAATTCAAGTTCTTAAACGAATTCCAAATACATTATTGCTAAGATTTCATAGAAAAAAACAACAAGGATTGCTGAAATTCGTTTAAAAGCTTGAATTATTTTTTTTTTGGCGCACAATACGAATTCGCATTATTTTGCGATTCAGAATTGCGTGTTTTGGGGTTATTGGAAGAATTATAAAGAAATGGTGCAAAAAATGGGAAAAAAGAGAGCAATTCTCGTTATCGCGAATTTCAGGATCTCTGCATGTCAGTCTCACAGCAGGCCGTCGTTTTGACCACAAGGCTGTGCATGAATAGCTTAATTAAGCATGGTGATTATAAGTTAAAACAGCTCGTCTTTAGATCTATTTAACAACAAAATATAGCCTCGGCTAGCCATAATCTTTAATCCTAACCATAATTCTCATTATTTTTTTTTAAAAAAATGATCATAATAAAAGAGTTCCTTTTGTACTTGAGTGGGATTTTGAGGTCATTTCATGTAAACAATACCATATTGTAAATTCGTTGCACATCTAGCGTCAAATAGAATAATAATACAACAACGCTAGACGTTCAACGAAATTACAATAAGATATTGTTAACATGAAATGACCTTATGAGGATGTCGTTAAAAACAAAAAAGAATAATAATACAACTATTTTTTTAACGACATCCTCACCAGGAAGTGTAAAAGACATAAAATACATACTACTCATTTGAAATTCAATTTTTACTTATTAAGAAGTCCAAAAGAACTTAAAGTCTACTTTCCTTAAAATGCTGCTTAAAACTTTTTTGAAGCTCGTGATAATCACAGAAACAAAATGCATGTTAAAATTACTATAATAACCATCAGTCCCATAGACAAATAGTACATATTTTCCATTTTCTCAAAAAAAAAAAAAAAAATTAATTCGCATTATTTACTTAGACAATGTTTAAAAATCAGATCAAACCTGGCTCAAAGTATTGGATTAAAAATTAATATTCATTGTTCACAATGAGATATTAGTAGAAATAGAATTGAAATCCCTTGTTTAGATTTCAATGCTTTTCTATGGAATTTTGTCGATTTCTTGCGCTAAGGATTCCTACGACTGTAAATCATAGTTTTCTAATATTTTGTTTTGAAGCAAGATAAAAAAAATATCTTTCGTAATAGTCATCATTTCAGAAATCAGTTAACTTCTTATCAACTGTAAATAAATAAAAAAAAAGAAACGCTCGATAAAAACGTCGAAATTTGTTGAATTTTTGAGTGAAAGATAGAGAAGTAAAAATATCGCTGCTGCTCGGAGTCGCTCCAGTGATAAAAGATGTTTTGAAACAGAAGATGACTTGGAGTTGAGATAAACGTTAAGCTAAAAAAAATTGAAGATCACTTTCATAATAATTACACCACTTCTAAATAATAATAATAAATAAATGAAGGTAGTTACAGTTTTAGTATTTATTAGAAAAGCTTTGCTTCAGTATTCTTTTCTTATAACAATAAAATTGAACGCTCAAAAAGAATCGGTGAGAATAAAAAAAAAAAAAGTAATTCTCAGTTTGATGGTAAACACATATCTAAGTGACCAATTTGCAATCTATTAAGGCTTGCAATGTAAAAGTCACACTACTATTGATTGGCGCGCAAAACTGATTTAGTGAAGCCATTGTAATTCAAGGGTCAAGTACAATTTCCATCAAAGCTTCATCGATACACCATTGGCATAGAAATGGATTTATAGAAGAGGTGTTGTCTTCCAACGATTCCCAATGGAAGCGATGTCGGAATTGAGTTCATAGAATATCTAGACCCCAATTGTGCAGTATTCAGGCGATTCTGAGTAAGTGTCCAGTGACCCCATTGGGCCGAGAGTATTACGTTCGTTTCCAGAATAGTCGATTCAGTTTAGATACAGCCCAATTTTGTCCATTATCACTATATTCCTGATCTGGACAGTGGATACGTAAAACCGGATGAGAGCCGAGTCAGAAATGGCCTGAACCGGAAGTTGGGTTTTACCTTAAACTTCCAGACTATGCAACGTTCAACTCATGGGACTTCGACTCATGGGAAGGTATGACTCATGGGACTTCGACTCGGGTTTAGGCTATTGAGTGCGCTATATACATGAATCTTAATAGCTCCTAACTACGGAGTCGCTACAATACAAAAGCTTTAGGTAACGACTTTTCAGAAATAAGATAGGAATGTATCTGAAAATTTTTATTAATAAAAATCCATAAAATATTCACTAAATAATAGTAGCAAATTTTAATGTTGAATTGTTTGCTAAATCAGTCCGTGTAAGTCACTATAATAACTTTTGAGCCGCTGGATGATTTTCTGAAAATTTCGTATATCATTCGAGGACTACGGACCATCCAAGTTTTATTATTTGAAATATTTTCCAATTGGATCGTTTTTGAGAAACGATAAAATTAGCGCGAGAAGACAACAAAAATCCCCATAGAAAAATCATTGGAATCTAAAAAATGAATTCTATTAATATCTCATTGTTTTAAACAAAGAATATTAAAATAATCTTAGTTTATTCATTCCGCGTGGTTTAATCTATTTAATTGTCTAAATAACGCGGATTTAAATCAATTATTTTTCAGAAATGAAAAGTTCGAGCTTTTTGAGCGGCCCTTAGATTGCAGCTTGCCTGTAAAACATAGGGGACGGCTCTTGCTTTTAAGCTTGCTGGATATCACACTCTGTAGAGGCCAAATGGTTAGAGATATTAGAATGAAACCTTCACCGTTGTGTTCAGCATCAAAAAGTAGGTGACCACGTCCAAAAAATCAGACCTCTAGGACCACTCCCTGACCGGAAGTTTCGGGGTCAAAAGTGGTCGCGTCCGATACAATTTTGTTAAATTGTGCATATTATGGGACCGCTTTGCTTTTGACACTGTCTAAAAGAATTAATTATCTTGTTGTATTCTGATATGTTAAATAGGAATATTAATACAGTCTTTTCGTTTTTGTCGTTTTCACGACCTAAAAAAAAAAGAAGAAGAAATTTTAAGAAATAGCAGTCTAAGGGAAATAGGCTACTTTCGAACTTACTGTTAACAATAAAGTTGAATCAGAGGTGATTTTAAGCGTAGCTAATAAAAGGCTTTGAACATTTGTTAATTTTTGTTAGATTCATTTTTTATTAAACCGCTCATTTTTTTTTTCTTTGGTTCGATGTGAGATTGAGATCAAATGATATGAATCGTTCTTTACATAAGATTTCGTTAAAAGGATCCCACATAATTGTTAAATGTAAATGCTTTCTTTTCACATTATTAACTTTGGCCTCGTTAACTAAAACACCCATGATTAGAATAATAAGAAGTTATCTTGAATTTTATTTTTATTTCTAGGGAATTTTGGTAATTTTTTTCTAAGTAAATAAATAATAATAATAAAAAAAATTCTACTCAATTTAAAATTCAGTAGGAGGGTTTCAAAAATCTTGAAAAAAAAATATAATAAAAATTTACAAGACATCGCTCTCCTAGGGTGCGTTAAAGACTATATGTAAGAATTAGGAGGGGATAAGCTTAATATTGTCAAAGCTTTCTATTTATAAAAGAAACCATATACAGCAAGATTTACTGGATATTATTATTTTTAAGAATAAAATAACGAAATTTTAATTCTAAAAGAAAGAAGGCTACATATATCCTTAATCAAAGGACTCGTTTATTTATCTGTCCATCAATTGACAAAGAATGTATCATTATTGATTAATAATGGTCTGTATGTGTGTCTGTGTATGTAAGAAGAAATTCACGTACAGTAACATTAAAATATATTGTTACACTGCATTAATGAAAAAGATTAAATAGCTCTCGCCAAAAATTTCTGTAAAAAAAAAAAAAAATTGCCGAATGTATAATTACCATTTGGAGTAATTTAAATGATACATTTTGTTATTAAATATTTTAGAAAGGCTTCAGTCAAAGTTTCTCGTGAAAAAAAATGTAAAATTTTCCTGTCAACCTAAAAATGTTCCTTTTAATGTTTTCACAACATGTCCTTAAGATATACTATCACATCTACGATCACACATCACCACTGACAGGCGTTTCAAACGTCTGATAACGTGCAAGTGAAGACTAACAGCATGGAAGACTTTCACAGGGTGACAAGTCAGCAGCACATTTGATGGTACATTTGATGGAGAAGATATGACTGAAACTCAATGATCTGAATTTGTATTTTGCGGAAGTAATTCGGGCACTGATTTTTGAGTCTCGATAAAATTCATTTGTAATAGATTTAATTAAATATTTAAATTTGATAAAATTTTACAAGATTATTAAATAACTTTTAATCAAGCTAAGATTTAAAGTTCAGTTCACGAAAGAAAAGCTTTCTATGACGTAATATGCTTATAGATTGATGTTTCCAGGATGCAACAGCGACATCTATTGCTCACCTTCATAACTGAATCTATAAACATAACGAAAACATTCTGGTTTTTGTATTTTCTACAGTTACGAATATATTTTTATAAAAAGAGAAGAGAAATGAAATTACTCAAATTCTGATTTCTTTCAGTATTAAAAAGTTATAATTTTTTATATCTCATTCATCTCAAAATTACGAAAACTGTCTTCATGTCTATTTGGAAAACTGCCTTTATTGGATTGAATTTGTTGCAAATCACTAATACATTAAAATGTATTATATTAGATGTTTTAAGAGGGTGAATTAATGTTCCATCTCCATCTTCTGTTAATATTAATTTTGTATTTAAATTTTATGTATTTACAGTAAACCCTCTCAAATCCGGCCTAATGTGGCGCTCAGTAAGCCTGATTTCAGAAAAGCCGGACAACGATAGTGTTTTTAAAATAACTCAATAGCTCAATTTTGTGAAGACATAATGCCAGGTTGGATTAATTTAACCCCATTTTCATAATTTTGCACTCAAATGTTTATTAAAACAATGCAAATAAAAAATGTATTTTAAAATTACAGTAGTCTTATTTATTGCGCGCCGGCCGAGTAGCAGCAGACATACGTGCATGGTGACTCACACTGTGTTCTCGGAACTCGACACGGACTCGCTCGAAACGTAAAAAATAGATTTACTTTACAATGAACAAAAGTTTTTCATTATAAATCTGAAGATTTTAACAATACTTTAATATTAATCAATATTACTTACAATTTCTTTATTGGTTTTATTTAAAAACAATCTAAGCAGTCCCATGCTTTCTCAATACAATATTTAATTAATAAATAATACATACTACACATATATTACACATATTTGATAATACATAATACATATTAATTTTGCCAAAATATAACTAAATAAGTCCTAGAACTAAGAATTATTTCCTAAAAATATGTCAAATTATTCAGTGAAAATCCATTGAGTGACGAAAACAATGCTTTTATTCTTCTCAGCCTCTCATTCACATAATTTCTCTTGGAAAAATTTTTAATTAACATTTCAATAATAAGTTTGGCAAAATTCCAATCAAGTTATTCCTAAAAACGTAAATTAAATTTCAGTGATTCTGAATTCAGAAATCGTCGAGTCAGTGGAAGTGATTGCATTACGAACAAATATTCATATTAGAAAAAATCCTGCTTACAAAAAAAAAAAAAATATATATATTTCTACATATAATTTTTTGAAAGAGTATTTCATTAGCATAAGACTTTCCAGGAAATTTTTAACATAATTGAAAAAGTCCGTTATTTACAAAATTAAATATAATTGTAATTACAAAGGAAATACAAATTTTTATGAAACATTTTTTTCCCACTCATAAAAAAAACCAACAAGTGACACACACACACATTCACAAAGCATCATGCATTAACGTATTTCATTTGCTTTCATTTAGTGGGTTTCCTACTAGAACATAGTAAGGCTTCTTTTGGAATCATCATCCAATTTCCTTACTAATGGAGTACCGCCTTTAAATAAATCAGTAATTACTGACAAACAAAAAAAAAATTTTTGCAAAATAAAATTCACCGATTCTAAAAAAAAATCAAGCTTTCGTTAACCTAACGATATATAGTAAAATTAATATTTTTTTCACCAATTTCAAAGGCAAGTCATTTCCAAAGATAACATTTTTATTTAATTCACCAATTTGCAAAGTCAACAAATCTTTTTTTTAATAATCTTTTTTTTACTGAAATTTGTTTTAATAACTTTAAAGAATAGCTTAATATAATTCGATTTACGTTTTTTACTAGGTCGGGTTTTCAAAGATTCCATGCCTCTGTTATTTCATATATAAAACTCTCACTCAAAAATATTTCATTTAAAATTTATTTCATTCACAGAATTTAAAAAATCATGAAATAAAAATAATCTAAAATTATTTTATTAAGAGGTAATTATAATTATAATTATTGAAATTATAATTTCAATTTTTGAAATGTTTGTTTGCATGCCCGAGATATTACGACATTCTATTAATTTTTGGATTACTCATTATACTCTATTTCATTATTAATTACCTACATTTTTGTAGTTGTTGTTGTGTTGGTCTATGCTTTATTTTTTCTCCTGTCACTATTTCTGTAATTCAGAAAGCATCTTGATTTTCTATGTTAAGCATATCTTTTACATGAAAACTTACTATTTATATTCACTATGGGAATTAGTGTTACTTCGATGTGAGTTTCTTTGGTTACTATGGTTTTCATATATTCATGTTGGAGTGGTTGACTTCCTAAGGGAAGAAATAGCCATTGCAGTATCACGGGGTTTCCAAAGAAGACTTAGAACATTTCTACGGATTCATTAAAGTAGGTGCTTTACAAATTGTGGAATGCAATTCGAAAGAGAAATAAACGAATTCTTAGTATTTTATTCAAAATAAATACAATTTCAGAACTGACTTTTTATTTCTATTTGATAATGTCTGTTTGAGAAAAACTGAAAATTATCAAAACTATTATTATCGTAATAGAGCAATTATTATCACATGCTATATGAATGTGAGTAATCGATTATTAACAATCAGTTTTTACTAACTAATAATGGGAATTGTTCATTTAGTTTCTCTTATATTGTTTTTATGTGCGTTTATAAAAAATAACTTTTTATGGTGAAATATTATCTTAACATGCATAAAAGGCTTTATTTTTGTCACTAGCGCAATTAGGCAAGGAAGATTCTGGCAACGGCTTCGCGAGGCGCTCTGCAGGGAGCGCTAAAATGCGAAACGAATGGATTCCATACTTATTAACATCATTGTTTTTGGTTGGAAAGTTTGACCGCTTGTTTTGTGTATGTAATTGAAGCGAAATTTCGATCGTCATGATAACCTTGCTATTCTGTTAGTATAATGAGATTTATTAATTCCTTTAGATTATGTGAAGAATTCATAAACAGTGAGATTCATTCATAAGATCTACAGTATACATTGATTTAGATATGCTATAATCATGTAAAATATAAATGGGGTACAACCATTGAATTGATGGGAATTCAGTTTCCATATTCTTTGTCTAATTCTCTCTCCCATAATTCATAGTGAGTATTTTTTTTTTAGTTAAGGACAGGTATTGATATCTAAAAGTTTGAGAGGTACTGCATTAATGGATTGGCGGAGGACTTTCTTAAGCTTAAGACTTTATTGTGTTTCTTACTGAAATGATCTGAATTAATTTAGATCTTTAAATGTAATTTCCACTTACAATGAGACCTACCTACAAAAAGGCAGGTAAATTTATATGTTCAAAGATATTTTTGGCAACTAGAACTTCAGCTAGAATGTTTGATGTTGTAGTTGTCGAATAGGTATTGTACTGCAATACATCCTACTAAATGTATCGAAGTATGTGATGTTTCTTTGAAGCTTTAAAATTTTATATCTTCTAATTCTTTCATATTTTCCTCCTATTAAAAGTGTCTTTTTCATAGCTTCTTAGTTGACTGTTTGTGATGTTACATAGCTTTACACTGGTCAACACAATGAGAAAATATTGGGAAAATAATAGGAAGAGACAATCAAATCACAACTTTTTCCAATGTTTTATGAAGGAATAATGTAGTATAAGCATATACTTGAGAAGTCATCAGAATACGCAAATTAGCTGAGCCTGCTCATTACCACGAGGAATAGATGACGGCTTTACCGTAGTGAAGCTTTATTATAAACCCGACGGCCAATGCAAAGCACCTTACAGCCCGCAGAGCGTGGACTGAAGCGCATTCTTAATGGAACATTGTTCTTTTTTCGGACGAGACATGGTTCAGCCTACAGCAGAAAATCGTCGTCTTCTGATCTGGCCTGAATGAGGAACAGCGGAGAATCCAGCTTTTGTGCTTGAAAGGAACTCCTTGGGTGATGTCATTCAGACAGGTTAGCAGTCATACTGATCTACGCATCACCATTTTGGATTGACTAGATGAGATTCTATAACTTGAATCTCATCAATAGTCAAGTTACAGAATCGAGAACAATAAATTGGGGAAGAAATTGTTTTTATGAACAATGAACAAGATCTTTCAGGATTCAGAAATCGGGCATATGGGTTGGCCTGTCTGCTCACCAGACCCTGAATTCTATTGAAAACTTTTTTACCCAATTTGTTTCTCAGAATGGTCCCCCGTAAAAATGATCATTCTCTACTTTTTTTCATATTATATACTTTAATTCTTGTTATATATGTTTGTTCAACATTGTTCGTCAGAAACAGCTGAAAAGTGATGATGTTGATTGTCTCTTCCTATTATTTTCGCAATATCTCTTACATATTTTGCCCACTTTGTAATATTTGAATAAAATAAAATAAATAAAATAAAATATACTCATGAGTAGTCACAAGCTCCTTATCTTATCCTTACACAAAATGACGACCCGTGTTTTCAATTTCGAATATTAGTTTTTCCTACTAAACGAGAAATGAGAAAAAGTATTATGTCAATGATTCTTTTTCATAATTATAAAAGATAAAGTGAATAGCTTATGGAAACTTAATGCATTTCGAAGTCTTCTGATTTAGCAATCAATATTTTAAGACAGGAAACATTCTTATTTTTATGAAACTTTATAAAAAATGGAAGAAACAGTTTTTGCCTTTTAATAAACATCTTTGAAAGTGCATTCTGGATTTTGCGATAACATTACTTTTATGAAAACAGCAGATGCTGACAATAACAAAGGACTATTATCC
This sequence comes from Thereuonema tuberculata, assembly GCA_023159025.1. Lineage (NCBI taxonomy): Eukaryota > Metazoa > Arthropoda > Chilopoda > Scutigeromorpha > Scutigeridae > Thereuonema > Thereuonema tuberculata. The sequence continues at coordinate 315,290,733 of JAFIDM010009631.1, read as the reverse complement.
TTTGATAATTAATTATTAAGAAAGGATGACGAATATCTTTAAATCTTTTCTGTTCTTATTTTTTTTTACCAAAGAAGTGTTTTTTTGCGATGCTTTCTGTTCTTGTGTGTTCGTTTGTTTTATTACTGATCCTTTCTGCCAACTGATACTTGTTCCTGCAATTGAATGATCTTTCGTTCCTCGGAATCTCTGATAAGTTAAATATTTAAGAGCGACTGATTTTTTGTAGCAGTGCCACCTCATTCGTCTTTTTAGTTTCGGTGAACGGAATTAAAATACTGAATCAATTCACTACTACACCCCCTTTATAATGATATACTACGACTCTAGAAATAGACAGAACTATTAAGTGATTACCTATCTACTGTATTTGTTAAGGAAGATCGATTAACATTAGGATTTGATTAGTATCATTATTATAGATCATTTTTACAACAGTTACATTCTAAAGATTAAGGAAGGTTGTATTACAGAGAAATCTCAAAACGTTACTCAATCCTTTGTGTATTTCATCTGAAGTTGTCTTTGATTATCCAAGAATTTTTACAGAGAAATTGGAAAAGTAAAGTCTTTTAAAGGCTACTAAAATAACAGGTCTGGGCGCAGAAAAATATTTTTCACAATTTATTGTATTATAGTAAAATTAATATAGTAAAATTGCAGCAATTTAGTAGCATTTGTACAAGATGAATTTAATAACTAAAATAATTCCTTTCTATTATTGTAGAATATTTTCAGTTGTAGTACAGTTTTTTAATTAATTAGACATATTACAACATAATTTTAATAAAAACCAAACAAACAAATGAACATAAATATTTCTGCATGTGTTGCTCTTCCTGTACTCTAATGTGTAGCTATCGCCTTCATATATATATTGACCCCCTACATCATAAACTGTAATCTAATTTATAAATATTGTTCTACGAACACTAGATGCTCTAAAGGTATTTAAAAGTGTTTCATCTGTTTTGATTCTCTAATTTTCTTTCGTTAATTCATTTTCTCTCTTCATTGAGTTCAAGATTCTTAGTTTATACTATTTCAGAGTTAGCGAGATATGAATTTTCGCTACCATTATAAAAATAATATTTCAATGATTCCTATGTTTTCTTAGGTTCGGGACCTGTATAACATCTAATTGTAAAAATTCAGATTGCGATTTTTATACCCTAATCATAAACTTCTTTAATTCCTGTGTTCCGGAATCATAAACAAATTTCAAGAGTGTGTAAGCACAGTACACAAGAATAATTTCCAACTGTAAAAATTATTAATTTTAAATTGAATCAATACAAGTTAAATTGTCTTTCGATAATTTTGTGTAGTAAATTTCATTCTACCGTATGAGGGACGTGGAAGCATGATTGTTTTTTTTTACTATTGTTTTTGTGCATTTAATTTTTATTTGTTTAATTGAGATTGGTAATACTTTTAAGTTTGCGATGTTCTTTCTTGTTTGATGATGACGGTTGGTTCATCCAAACTCGTGAAACAGGTGTTTCGGTATAAACTTAGTAAACAGGTGGTATCAATTAAAGATATTTCTTCATAAGTGAATAAGCATTTATTTATTTACTTTCTAATGTCATTTAAAAATAAAACACACCTAAATTTTTGCCTCAATTGTTATTGTGTAGTTGGTTGGTAGTTGGTAGTTGGTTTACTTGAAAGAAGTAAATGCCTGAGAACTGTAAAGTAAAATTCCATTCAATGCAAGCGAATACTTTTGAATTAAACAAATGCCAATATAATTGTGATTAAATTCACTGAATAATAAAGCTTTAATAAATTGATAAATTGTCTTTTTTAATATTTTGTTTTCATCAGACAATTTTAGTTTTACTCTATAGAAAGAAAAATATTTACAGAATACGAAGTGACTAAAAAAAAAAGAATGCTGTAGATATACCAGCTTACCATCTTTCAAAACTAACATGAAACGTTGTTTACATTTCATATTTTTTTTAAAGAATTTTTATTGTAAAATTTGGAAGGAGCTGCCTAGACTTCAGTCTATGAATGGCTTCCTATGCAAAACACCTTTAGGATTAAGACAAGAATGGAACATGATTTTGTTCGTTATTGTGCATTGAACTCAATGAAAGACGAAGAGGAAGCAACATGGTTGGCTTGATTATGTTGTTGCTGTCGTTTTTTTGTGCACCAGCGTCGTCAATGTATCAATAATGAAAGAAGAAATTCTTTTCAAGCTTTTTAACAACTTGATACAAAGGAGAAAAAGTTAGGATTTCTTTGTTGTCAAAATAAAAATATGCCTCTGAATACGTAACTGATAATTACATTCAGCTAATTGGTGCCAATTGTTTTACCTTACTAATTTAATTTTTACCGCTAGGTAAATTGACGCTCTCCAGGATGTTTATATTGAAAAATTATAAAAATTACCTTATCTCGGTTAAATTAGAAAATTAAATGATGAATCGCTGCAGAAGACATGATTTCGATCGAGCATGCAGACGCCATCTTGTTACGTCATGCGCCGAACAGCCAATCTTCTACGTTCTGGTAATTTTCAAATCATTTGGCTCATCTATTTGAGGTAGGAGAGTACACTCAACATTCAGTGATTCCCAACCTTTTTAGTTGTGTGGACCACCAATTTTGTAAAAAAAAGAAGACTCTGAGGCCCACTAACGAAGTACACAAGTAAAAAATATAAACATACAAACAGAAATAGACACCTATATACGTATGATCAGTATGTATGTGCGCACATATTACTGCACATATGTCAGTAATTAGTAAAACATACTATACAAGAAGGATTAAAAATAATTTTTTATTAAGAAAAGAACTTTATTGTATTCACTTAGCTGTCACAACTGTAAGAAAACTCAAAAACAAGTGGTCAAAGTTAAAAAAACTCAATGGGATTTTTGGCATTGTTTGTCCCCCACAAGAGAGTCAATATCTGGATTAAAATTGGATAGTTTTAGCCTCAAATCACTCTCAACATTCAATTTTTTCCTGCATTTATTTGTCAAAAAAAATAAAGTTGAAAATGCTCGTTCACAAAGATAGGATTAAAACCCCCTGTCAAAACCCCCTGAAGCTCCGATAATATTTATCTTGGTGCTGTGCCGGCGTGGCCGAGCGGTCTAGATGTTGGTCTGTCGTTGCAGCCAGGGTGCCGGTACCCGGGTTCGAATCCCGATCGTGGCATGGATGTTTCTTTCTTCTTCTATTTCTCCTTCTGTCCGTTCCTGCGGGTGCCACTTGATGCTGTCTCCTATGGCGTACCCTGGGCAACGCTTCGTCGGTTAAAGGCATCATATCTCGCTCCTTGTTGTTGGCCTAAAAGAAAGATGATCAATCTACGAACCCGGGCTTTTGTAAAAGAAAAAAAAAAATATTTATCTTGGCTTAGACACTCGACCAGCGTCCACGGCCCAGTACTAGACTGCCCGCGGCCGACAAGTGGGCCGCAGCCCATGGGTTGGGAACCGCTGGTGTATGGGATTGTAATAAGATAAAAAAAATCTGCTAATAAAGCATCACTAGACATCCTTAATTACGATAGTACGTTTCATTATGACAGTTTCTGACTTTCCACTCATAATTAATTCGCCATACTTCTTCTATTCAGAATTTCTTTATTGTGTTGCGTAGCAGTACATTAGGAATTTGTCTCAACATTTTCTAATTTAAAAGATTGTATGGCTTTCCAATGTTGATTGGTGATACCTCAAAATATAACTATTCTGCGATGCTTAAAACATTGGACAAAAACCTACGCTCCTATAAGAAGAATAGAGGAAACTTACTTGATGCAGATACGCAGTAAAGAAAGCTTATTGTGAATTAATTCGAAGTACTAAAATATAACTGACATCTAATATCATTTTAACGAAATAATGTCAGAGATCTGAAGAGGTTTATAATGTTAATGAAATGTTGTATTCAATTATATAATTCAATTGTAGTTATTTAACAAAGCTTAAATAGTTATTAAAAATTGTTTTCCAATGTCAATCAACAGTTAGACACTTGGTTTACAGGAACAGTTACAAAAAAATCAGAAAAGAAAATGTTGAAAATTTCAAAAAAAGTTTTCACGAATTTTTGTTGAACGTTTCATGTAAAATATTCTTGTCCCGCTTTAATACTCTTAATTTAAAAATAAGCTGTAAAAATCTTTTATTAATTTTTATTCTTTTTTTGATGTACTTTACAGAAGTTGCACTACTTCTTGTCCTAATACATTACGTAACCATTATTTTTTTTTGTAACTTTAATTTTTAATTATCAGTAGATTATCTTTTATCTGTTTGATTGCAATTGTAACCACAATATATACTTCATAACTCCATATTTTGATGTTTTGCTTAAAGATAAGGAAGTCGACATTGCAGTTTAATCTTTATAAAACTTGAACAATATATAATTTCAACAACACGACAGTTTTTTTCCTAATATCCAATCTTCAGATTCGTACATTTTTATTACACTATATCTAAAGAGATCTACAAATGTTTTATTCTTTTCGTTCGTATTTTTCATCGTGAACTGCCGCTTTCTCTGAGAAAAAAGTATCTGCTCTGCCACTGACGTTAACAAAACAGCGGCTGTTCAAACAGGATGCTTTTCCGCGCCACCAAATATGTTATTGTGGCTAATGGGACTTTTCTTTCTCGACAATTGTACTGAACTTCTGAAAACAGCCTTTCAGTTGGCAAAGTCGCCAAAAGTTTCCATTACATCAGTAACGCTAGAATTCCAATAGATTTTTACCACTTTATTTTACTAATTTATCTTTTTATCTGAAAACATAGTATTTGATGATATAACTTCAGTTTTGGATAATCCACTTTTTCTTAATATGATATTAATTACATACTTTATTTCCTTAAACAAATACTCAAGAAAAACAAAGTTCAAGATGTAATTCTATATATTTCACAATCATGCTAATTTTTTGCTCTATTTCTTTTTAATATTCATTGAGCAAATAGGTTTCAAAGATTACACTTCAATATCATAAAAGAACCAAACTCATAAAATACATCCATTCTGAGTTATTGCTTTGAAAAGGGCTACTTTAAAAATGATGGAAGAGCTTATTAATTTTCAATTTCAGTGAACTTTGAAACTCATCAATATTTAGAAGGTCTTGCAAAGTTGCATGAGTATCAGACCAATGAGAGTTAAATTGTGAAAAGCAAATGATTGACGCTATGCGCACTCTACCAATAAAATATATAATTGAACTTTCCAATGAATAGCTTGGCTTATATACTGTATATAAAACTCACCAAAGACAAATCATACATCTAAAATGCTATGAAAGCAAAACACAAATAAGTATTACAATAATAATAATAATTTCTAAGATAAAAAAATGGAAGTAATCTAGTGTTGGGACATTCATTATCCTTGTGCAGCTTTAGTACTGTATTTAATGTGGCATCACAATTCATACGAAGAGCGAACTCCAAGATAGACGTATTAGAATGACGTGATGAGTATGAACGGAAATGTCATTTCCGACAATAGATGGATGTTCCGTTCCACTTAAACCACGATTCGTCCCATTTTATCGCCCTATGAGTTTAGAATTAGATAAAAGATATCGAGTCGTAACCAAATTTATAGAGAAAATGTAAAGTGGATATTCTAACTAAGTTGAACAATGCTCTTTCCCCTACTTTCAGAAGTAAAGTTTTATTCTAGTGCAGTGGTTCTTAAGATGTAGTTAGAAATGGACAACTGTTTTATTATATTAATTTTACGCATTTTAACGATTGTATTATCAACATTAAAAACATTACAACATTAAAGAAATCAAAACTTTTTATGTAATCTGATTTTATATTTTTTAAAATAAGATTGTAATCTTTTACATTTTCTATCCTTACAGATATTAGAAATAATTAGAATATATTTTTAGTTTTAAGAAAGTGATCTATTTTTAATAAAGGATAAAAGAACATTGGGGAGTCAAAGGTATGCGAGCAGTGATAAAAGTCGTGAACTACCTTTGATCCAGGTGGGCTAAAAAATAATTGTTCGTTTTGCTGATTCGAAGTTTGTATATTTAACAGATGAAATCTGACGAACTACAGAACATAATCAAACCAAGGCAAGTAATTTAAATATTTGCGAAAACAAAAGACTTATTTATTTATATTAATGAATACAATTTCTTTTGTAATCCTTCTTGTAGCATTTCCACAGTATCTCGTGAAATAGTAATTCTCCCTCAAATTACTCAAGACACAGAGAAATTCATTAACACAAAATGATTAGAGCACGGATTTATGGAGGCTTCTAATTTGTCCCATCTCATTTCAGTAGTAGTAAATCAACCCTGAAACATTAGACACCAACAGAATTAATGGTTTGAAGAATTTAATACTGTACAATTTGTGATGTTACTTTATTCCACATGCATAATTAATGCATATGGAATGTATTCTACATACATCTCTAAAAGAATATTTCTTTTATTTTTGGAACATTCATGTTAACCTCCACAACATTTGCTGATTTTTCTGTTAATTTTAATACTTTCCTAGACTAAAAAATTTCATAAATACTTTATTGAATTCTTTGAACAAGATTTGAGAAACTGAGAATTCTTTTCTGTGGTACTCTTTATTTTAATGTTTATTGCTTTCATTTGGTGATGCTCTTTTTCAGATCTAGATATTGGATAATATTCATTAGTTTGCCAAATATTAAACTGTCTTATTAACTTTCTGGAACTCTGAAGATAATAACTGCATGTTAAAAGTTCACCCAAAAGCCATTGCCTTTTTACAAATTTCCTTGTCACTCTATATGATATAGGATGATATAGTAGACGATGCTGTCATTTGACGGATAAAAAGTCGGCACGGACAATCATTAACGTTTTTATTAATAATAAATAAGTATAGGACCTGCAGCCAGATGTTTATTTTCTCATCCATTAATTTGCAGTGAGATTAAAAAATTAAGTGACCAATGTAAGCAAGCAGAATGGTTTATTATAATCAAGAAACACATAATTCCGAATAATATAAGGGAATATTATATTTTGCCCAAAAGCAAACCTGGACCATTCACCAGAAGGTTAAAAAAAACTAAGAAACATAAACTTAAAAAGTATTGTACAGGATTCTGGAATAACACGTCCATAAAAGGGCTACATTATTCATCGATTATTGATCTAGCAATGGAATCCATGAATGAGGTTTAGTATAATGTAACTTGGTTTAAGATTTAATAGTAATTGCCTTTCTTTTTCCATAACTTCAAGATAACCATCGTTGGTCTTTTTGTAGCAACGGCGAAGATCAATTCGCATTCGACGGCGTAAGAAAAACAACTATGGTTGAATACTGCTTTGATGCTATCATAGTTGGAAATTAACATGCAAGAAATTGTTTCTCTACATCGTTTATTCGATTGGTATTGCTTTTCTTTTTTTTGCTCCTCTCATTTTTGTCTTCACAGTCATTATATCCATCACGCTCTTCAAGTTTTATCCATAGCATCATTAAGCATTGGCTTTTGAATTCCTGAATTCACGTTTGTGAATTTTCCCCACATTCCTAGATTCACTTCAAAGGTTCACAAAGGTTCTCAATATATCTTCCTATATTGTAGAATTTAGAACTTTTTAATTTGACGTTTTTTTTTTATGTTTTTTGACTGTTCGAAAAGTTTAGGTTTAGTTTTGAGTAGACATTACAGAAAGTAAGATGTTTTCGAATGAATATGTAATAATAATAAGCTGTGAAGAAAAACTTACTCCAGCTAACTTACTAAAGCTACTGTATTCAATCAAAATTTCTAACTTTAACCGAAGGGAAACCTCATTATCTAGTAAAACTGTCAAGGACTGGATTATTTGCAGTGAAACGATTTATTTGTTTCTCTGTTCTCCTACTTTGGTCCCAATGTATGTTTAATTTTGACTTATTACAATGTACAAACCTCATTTAACATATTGATCATGTAGTCAAATCTCTTGTATTCTATTGATTATTGGTGAAAACAGACATCTTAATTTATTGTATTTGGTAGACATTATGAGAGAAATAAAAGTCAAATAAATCCCTTATATCTACTTTATTCTTCGAGGAACGAGTACTTTATCCTATGAATGACCTTCTAGTTTATGGTTTTCCAAATTTGCAATAAAAAGTAAGTTTATTGTTTTGCCGTTATATAACTTATAGTTAATTTGAAAATGCCGTATCGAAAAACAATCGCTTTAAACGAAATGTTCCAAAAATGATAAAGAATTAAGGAAATATTAATTTTTAAAGAGATAATTACATGCAAATGGATGCCAAAATAAAAATAGGCTCGTGTGTAGGTTTTTTGAAGCTTTTTTTGAACCAAAAAAAGTTCAAAAAAAGCTTCAAAAAACCTACACAGTTTCATCTGTTATTATATGGAAGATTTCAATTTGATCATCGGAATAATTCATAAAATAATTCATTCGTGGTCTTCCAAGAATGTTGATTTTTTTTTGTCAGAATGAATTTAAAAAAAGACTGAAAAATTAAATGAAACTTTAATCTTGATATAGTAATAATTTTAGTATCGTTAAATGATTATTTTTTAAGGCTAGTTGTTTGTAGTATATTTTCTTGTGTAATTCTATAGGATATCTCTACATTAATAGCATTTTTATTATATTTATGCAATGGTTACTTTACAGTATTTTGTTTAGTAATCATTACATACCGTTTATGTTACACGTTTATATTTATATCTCAGTCTATACATCTGAGGAGAATCATTTCTGAATTGATATTAACACTTGGAACGTGATTGCTGAACCATTGTCTTAAATTAATAAAAGCTATGCAAAATAAAAATTATAGTTGTTTTGCTTCATCTCATTTCGTTTGAAACATCATAATAAATGTGCATTAATTTTATCCATTCATATATTCATTCAATGTGCAACCTTATCTGGTTCTATGCAATTTTATTGCAGATAACTATTTTATTTCAATTTTTAATAAAAACGAATAATAAAAGCTATCAGAACTTTTTATTCCGAGTTTCTTATCAGTCAGTCGTAAGAAAATAAAAAAAGTATTTTATGTAATTCTTGTTTCTTCAACTGTGATATCAGAACACGATAACATTGTAACCAATCAGAATACATCAATTATTGATTGAGAAAGTGATTTAAGAGTGCATTAACTCTTTGCTATTGAAACTTTACTTATCCTTTAAGAAATGTTCTTCGAAAATGACACTTTTCGCCTTCAATCAATGATGTCAAGCACAAAAAACTTTTGCAAATGTTATCAATCCCCCATAGGGTTGTAAACCTTCTTTCTTTTCTTATAGTAGCTAGATTCTCATCTGAACGGCGTCTGCGTGAGAATACCACCCTAGAGATTTCATAGACAGCAATGGATCACCTACTCATCAAGAAAAAAACCTTCTCACTAATGAAAGAAAAAAAAAAGAAAAAAAAATCTCATAAAGAATTAGTCACCAAAATACAAAGTTAATCGTTTCATTTTTGTTAGGCATTCGTTTAGATTTTTTCTTTTTTTTCTGAGGAGTTATTTTATTGATATGAAAACAAAAGCCAAATAATACCAAATTTAAATTTGAAGTAGTACTATCAGATTAAAATTCGAATTGGGGAAAAAAGTGATTAAAGCAGTCTGTTATAAGCGAATAAACAGAACTTTGAATACTAAATATATCCAATCTTTATTTATTCTAAAGAAAATACAAGAGGTCGTTTTATTCTGATACTTTTATTTTTTTTAATGACAGGAGGTTTTCCGATACATAATATATATATATCGGAAAATATATTAATTAATAATATATTGTGTTTTTTATATAAAACGGGTGGCACAGGCGATATTTCAGTAACATGTAGAAGCTTAAGAGCGTTTTGTGGAGTGGATGATTTTTGTGGTGAAGTGGTGCTGTTAGATAGGTTGTCAAAAGGGTTTAATGTAATTGATTTTTTTTTTGGGCCACAGTAGGAAATTTAGTCCATTACTGCTATGATTGGTTGTTGCTGTATTATATTATTTAGTTTAAAGTAGAATATAATTTTTAAGTAATTTGGTTTCCATAATTAACATATAACAAAAACAATAGCAATGCTAATTATTTCAACTATTTACGTAAATCCAAATCCCTAATATGATGGGACAATAAAAACCTGTCCCATCTTAAGAAAGTTTCATGACCCATCCTAGAAATCATGGTATCCTTAGTTCGTACCGGGTGTTGATTTTATCCAAGCTGGCAAATTACAGAAAAATTATTATAGTCTGTATGGTAAAACATAATTAATATAGTTTTACTGAATTCAGTGTCTTTAATATTTCGAATTGGTACTTCGACAGTTCTTTATCAAAAATGAATGCCATACCTACGAAATCAATTTATATTAATGATACGTTTTCTTCTCAATACACCATTCTAAAGGGCTATACGCACTACTCCGTCTTCCGTTATGTTTCCGTAACGTAATTGCTTAAGTGACGTAGTTATGTCTTCAGGGTCACAAGAATGGGGAACAATTACCTGAAATTTTTAGGATGGTAAATTTTTGAATATAGATTAATAGAAATATATGGTCAAATATTATTTTTATTTCACGTAATTGTTCCCCATTCTTGTGACCCTGAAGACACCCAAATACACTACACCCACCCACCTACACCCAACCCTCTGCTATAGCGCATTCTGCTATAGCGTTTTATTACTATCGCGCATACTTAAAAAGCTGCCCAAATACCTTATCGTGCCCTGGTTGGTCGAAAAATTCAAATATTGCGGGCTCCGCCATTAAAAAGAGGTGAAAATAGGGTAAATTAGGAGTAAAATTTGAGGTCGAGGCACCAATAAGAATATTATTACCGTAAGTTCTTCAGTTCGGCTATTGCGTTTTCTGCTATAGCGCGGCACCAATTGGGCGCGATATCAGAGGGTTAGGTGTACGTCACTTAAGCAATTACGTTACGGAAACAAAGAGGAAGACGGAGTAGTGTGTATAGCCCTTTATTGTTAACGGCATATGCATTTACATTGTTTTCAAGTATTTTATCTTGCTGTTATTTGTATAAATATAAATCATATTAAGTAATAACAAATTTTACGTGTCTAATAATTCAACAAAATGGCAACAACGGAAGCTACGAAAACTATTAAAAATTTGTCAAAATTTTTTGTGACAAATCATATTGCTTAATTTTAAACGTTGTTGATATTTGCATTAATTACAAATAATACCAAGAAAAAATATTTGAAAACAATATGTATACAGTTAAGAATAAGAACGATATATTCCAGTATTGAAAATAAATTTAAAGTTAATATAATTGCTTTCCAATATACAGCATTCGTTTATGGTAAAGACCTGCCAACATAACATTTCGAAATATAAATATGCTGAAGAAATGAAGTGATTTACTGAATATTAATTTATGTAATTTATGAGATTTAACGCGAAAACTTAAAAACTTGTTTTTAATTTTATTTTTTTTTTCTCTCAATTACAGGTTCACTACCGTCTTTTTCCCAATGCTGTCAACGAAAAAAAAAAGAAAGAAAAAGAAAAAGAAAAATGTAACGTTAGGAGAAAGAAGAAAAGAAATGATAGAAATATGGAAGTTGGCAGAGGATAGGCAACGCTCAACTTCTTGGAATTTAAGCCCAAGACAGATTTCTTAATATATGATTTCGTTACCTTTCTGAAAATTAAAAGTTACTTCAAAGGACGTAACTCTTTCAACAACTGTCTAATAAATTACTAAATAATTTCAAAGAAGATTTTGTGTAAAACCTCAGCAGTATTAATTAAAAGATTGAAAGTTTTTAAATTCATTAAAAACTGAATTTTAGTAAGTAAACTTTAAATAAATAAATTAATTAATAAATATACATAATTTTCTTTATGATTTTAATTTACACAAATAATAATGCTTTCCATTAAGTTAACATTTATTATTATAATTAAGTATTTATTCAAAGAGTCCTTGCTATTAAATACGAGTTCTCGTAAGTTCTGATTACATAATATAAAGTGTTTCTATGCTGTGCAACCTCTTTCGATGAAAGAGAATTGGCAAAATTAAACCCAATTAATCATATACAATTTGTAAATAATGAAAAGAATCATGTTATCATTTAAACACAAAATAGGTGGAGATAAATAAATAAATAAACAAAAAATTAATTGATAAATAAAGATGGGAAAAGCCATTCCGGCGTGGCCGAGCGGTCTAGACGGCAGTCTGCCGTGCGGCCGTTGTGTCGGAACCTGGGTTCGAATCCCGGCAGCGGCATGGCTGTTGCTTTCTTCTTCTGTGTTTTGTCCGTTTCTGCCTGGGACTTACTATCTCAGTGTTATTCTGGACTTGATATGTATCTCGTCCCCCTTCTCGAACTTTAATAGCTCCAACATGACGGTCGTCATACGGGGTTAGTGTCCTTGGTCCTTAGTTGGCCCAAATCGACAAAAGGAAGGAAAGATGGAAAATTTTGTTAGTCAAACTTGTTGGCCATATAAACAGCATGACAGAATAAGTCATACTCCCTACTTTCCTATGGGTCGTTCCACTTAAATTCAATTGTTATATGAAGAACTTCATTTTATGAGGGATGAAACAACTGGAATATTCTACGCCTTTTTTGTTTTTTTAATCTTTGATTTTGTTAAATCTGAAAAAAAAAAAAAAAAACACACACACACAAAAAAAAAAAAAAACCTGGGTAATGAAATCTCGAATAATCCGTTTAATTTGATAGGAAAGCGAGCCTACTAGTCATTGCTTATAACAGCAGTGTATTATGTTTATTTATTATTGGCAAAAATGAAAACTCAGTTTTCTTTTCTTTGTTTGATTGATTGTTTATTTTGTTTTGTTTTTTCATTTTCTTTTTACCTCTAATTTAAAAGTCATCATTAGAAAGGACAATAATGAGCGAAACAGTTGTTGTCTCAGGATGTTACTGATGAATTGGTCTGTATATCCTAAATACAACCTGAAATTTAAAAAAAAAATCTATAAGGAGCTCATTAAAAGTTTCCTTATAGATAAATTGTTTAAATTATCGAGGCACCGTTGCAGAATTTTGTTCTGAACTGTATCTTTTAAGTTCATTTTTTGATAGAAATCAAAAGGATGCTGACTAAGGATAAAATGCCTTTTTTTTAGCTTACTTTCCTAAGTTAAAAAAAATTTACTAAATAACTAAGTTTTATAGCAAATGAATGAATCTTCTTGAAATTTATTATGTACATTTAAGAACACTTAGACTATTTCTCATTTAGATTTTTCTTTTTCTTTTAGTATGAAACATTCAATATGAATGGAAGATGAAATCACGGAAATATGATGATCTAATCTCGAACTGCAGTTGCAGTCAGAAATTAGTTAGAGCTGTATTATTATAAAAATCGTTAATTTCTATCTGAAATGTTTTTAAATGAAAAGAATAGCAATCTGTCAAAAACTATAGGAACTTCTTAAAATTATACTAATATCGAATTAAGTTATATTCTAAATCGTTCTTAACTGCACAGCATCATTGTCAAACTAAAAGATAGAACAAACTTAGTAATTCTAAACCTCTTTGGAAATTTTATATTCAGGTATTGATTAGCTTCTTTAATGCCAATTAGAGCAGAAAATTAACAATAATTTGGTAAATTATGTGAAAAGATCAAACAACTCAATGAATTCAGAGAGTGCGGGGAAGAGTTTCTAAAAGGACTCTAGCCCTAGGGACGACAGGTGCCTAATTAATATAATGTGTGCACAACACTATTCATTTGCATTAAATGTAGATGCCGTTGTGTTTTTTCCAAATTTAATGGCAGTTATTTATGTTATTTATCGATCGGAAAGAGTGAAAACACAACAAAATAGAACAAACAAAACTGAGGTCACTAATGTTGTAACTATAAAACAAAACGAATGGACGGAAAAAAATCAATTGGAGTCATAATTCTAAAACTATTATAATTTCATTAGAATATTATTATTATTATTATTATTAACGAAAAATAATCGTGAAATACATACTGAAGTTGTATTGAAGAGAATTCTTTTAATTATATATGTTGATTTAATATTTGAATTGCATCTTATAACATATACCTGGTATAAGACAATAAAAAGCCCATAAACGGATTTTTTGAAGAACTTTAGTTTAGATGAATACTTTTTCATTATAGAATTTTTTGGAAGAATGTGATTTTTGAAACTAATTTAGTATAACAAATCAAATGAGAATTAATAGGGATTAAATACAATATATCTAATATGATGTACCGTTTTCAGGCAAAGTTTAAATTATGTACTTTAGAACCGCCGAAATATCATAAGACATCCATAATTACAACTTGATGAATTTATAGACACAGCTATTAAAATTTTGTAATATCGTTATATTCAGTTTTTCTTTTACATGCAGAAGGATTAACTTTCTTCACCCTTTTTTTTTGACATTTTGTTTAGCTTAAAATTGTTATATTTAAAATTTATATTGGTTACAATACTGCAGATCTTTTTTTTCTGTTCTTTGATATATGGATTTTCCTTAGGCTTCATTTATCTCTTAAAATATACTTCTGAATTTCGATTGTCCAACTATGCTTGTCTCTTCTATTTCTAAGTGACTAGTGGGACGACCATCTTTTTATTTCATACGTTTAGGTGTTTTGTAGTTCTAACCTGATCTGTTTATTCATTCTTTGGTAGTTTTTTATCTCTCAACTTTATTATATTAAACTAGTGCGAATAGTCATGTGATATCATTATAAGAAACACTCGCTTTGCAAAAGACATCTGCAAGAATTAGATGTATGCCAAAAATAAAACTGGTAACCTCAAAAAAAAAAAAAGAGCTTAGGAAGAACTAAAGCTCTTTTTTTTAGTTCTAAAGAACTAAGAACTACTAAAATATCCTATGTTATTTTATAGCTGTGAGGAGATGGACATGGGAAACCATGGACAGACCGACTTACAACGAGCTGACTTATTAAAATTAATAAGTCGAATCAGATAATTTGTTTTCTTCTGTAAAGGTACACGTAGCTTTCCTAATCAGTGAGAGTTTGAACAAAATCATTACTAGGTCTCTGAGACACTCAATGACACCAAGAAGGATCCTTTACTAAACCATTATCCCATCTGATTCTTATTTCTATCGCGATGTTAATTGAACCATATTCGCACTTTCAGCACATTCAAACATAAATCGGCGAACAACAACCAAACATAAATCGGCGAACATACCTCAGACGAAGACAAGTCCACTATCACAAAGAAAGCAAAATTGAAGACAAGGATCCTTCTCGACTGTTTCACTAAAAGATGCTCGTGAATGATACTGTTGTCGTTAACGGTTTAACTAGGGTTGCCATATTTTGAAATAAAAAAAGAGGACATGGGTTGCCATATGTCCGGATTTTCCCGGACATGTAGGGGTGCCATAATGGAATCTCCAATTCAACAACCAAAAAAAAAAAAAAAACTGTTTCTCCAATTCCCGGACATTTTAAAATTCAGCCCGGACATTAACTTAAAAAAGAGGGCATGTCCGGGAAAAACCGGACGTATGGCAACCCTAGTTTAACTAAGGCATCTCTAACCACATATTCTTAACTGAAAATGGTTTGAAAAAACATCTAAGGTAGTTAGGTTGATGCCTCCTTCCAGCATTGGTGGTTCAGTGAAAAGTTTCAGTGTGTAAATAAACTGAAATATATTGAAGAATTTACGTCGATTCTTTTTCTTAATTAATAAACAGTATATTCAGTTGTAAGTGTCAAAATATAAATAAAATTAATTTAATTACATTTAAAAAAATGTATAAACTATAATGAAAAATTAGAAAAAGTTTAATAAAAATTTAGCTGTCTTATAAATTTTGTAATTAACGGAATCTCGATTAAACAGAATTTTTTTCTCTTCTACCAATAACGACATTTGGACTGAAAGGAATGTATTTATCTTAACTCTAGTATAGTATTGTAGTGGGTTTTCTACTAAAATAAAAGAAACTTTTGTATCTATTTTAATTTGACAGAAAGCTTTATTTTTAGAAATTATGGTTTTTCTGCCTAGAAAGGAAAATGATTTGTCCACGTTCAGTTAAAGAAGTACCTGTAATAAATCTATAAATATTTGAGGAAGAAACATTTCAAAGGTATTAGAAGAATAAAAACCTGAAAAAGACAAATCACAAGGAGTTTTATCTTTATGAAAAAGAGTAAGGATTTTATGAATAAATTGTAATTATTTGAAAATGCTTTGTGTGAACTTAAATTGGATTCTCGAAACCCAAATTACCCTTTCTTGTGCTACTTGAAGAGAAGCAATTAATGATCATCCATGTTTGCGTGCCACTGTTTTTCGTGACATAATAAGAATTTCCACGGAAGAGAAATGGATTTAACCATTATGTCAAGGGGTTTAAATAAACGAGGTGAGGAAATTGGTTAATTTTTTTAAAGATAAAATGATATATTTTCCTAAAAGATTCACTTTCCATCATTTTTGATTGAAAAGTTTTAGAGTTAATATTTTTTTACTATTGCTATTCCTTTTTAATTTTAGTTACATAACTGATTTTCAATATTTTGAAACTCTTTCAAAGTTCTATCTTTTCCGTAAAAAAGACTAATGAATCCAATTGACGCGACGGATTTTATTCTTCACTGCTCCTTTCATTGCATCCTTTCGGATGCTGCGATCACAAGGACCTCAATTCCATTGCTAGGATATTCTGTGAAATCCTTTTCCTCTGAAATCCGTAGATATTCTTAAAGAAGCCTTCACTGTCTGCTCTACGATTTTCTGCAGCTATTGGACCTGAATTCGAAGAGAATGAAGAATCCGGAGGTTTTTCGCTGTTTCATTAAACTACCCTAAGTACTTTTCTAAAATATCCTTAGAATTCTTACATTTTTTTCTTTTTTAAATGACTACCTCTTCAATATTTATCTTCTTCTTTTTTTTTTTCTCTCAAGATAGAGAGAAAAGAAATGCCTCTAAAACTTTTTAAAAATATTTTTTTTATCTAATTTGCATAAAAAATAATTGTTCACCTTTCTCATCTTCTCGAAATTTGTTGATTCACTAAATCGAATAAGCTTTTGTCTCTTAAACTAAAATTAAGGAACTGCCAGCGAGATGAAATAGTGATGTATCCATATTTGTTTTGCTTGATGTTTCAAGACTGCAGTTAGAAATCTAAATGCGGTGTATCTGTATATTTTAGCTTAAAATAATAAAAAAAAAAGCTTTGCCGTGCCGGCGTGCGGTTCCAGGCGTCGGTCTGCCGTGCGGCCTGTATGCCGGTACCCGGGTTCAAATCCCGGTCGAGAGCATGGATGTTTCTTCTTTCTTCTTCTGTGTTTCGTCCGTTTCTCCTCTGGGACTTACTATCTCAGGGTTATTTCTGGACGGGATGTGAATCTCGTCCCCCTTCTTGAATTTCCTAGCCTCCCCCTGACGTTGTCAGGTAGGGCTAGCCCGTGGTCCATAGTTGGCCAAAGTCGATGAAAGGAAGGAAAAAAAAGCTTTATCTGAAATATTTTTTTAAGAATTAAAATTAAGCGAAATGATGGCTTCTCGAAGTTAAATTCAGATGAAATCTAACTAAACTTTTAAACAAATTAGAAATTTAAACAAACTTAAAAAAACAGTGGATTTTTAATTTATAATTAAAGAAAATTGATTAGATCAAACCAACAAGAAATTCGAAAGACTATTTTCCTTCAAATTTTATTTCTGAAAATTTCTTTATTCTTTCTCCTTAATACGTAAAAAAGAAGCGCTAAATCTAATATCTACTGAATATAAACGTAACAAATTTTTCATTTCTTAAAAAAGTCAATGAAATCCACATTTACTTACTTTCGTAATTAGAATTAATTTTATTCACATTCAAATCACGTGGAATGGATTACAGACTTAGTATTTCATACATTGAGATATTAACAAAAATAGAATAGAAATCAATTGTTTAGATTCCAATGCTTTTCTTTTAGAATTTTTTCACCATATATAATTGTGCTAATTTCTCGATAAGGACCGATTTGGAAAGATTGTCAAATATAAAAGTTTGATTATCACTAGCCCTCGAATATGCATACTAAGTTTCAAGAAGAACCATCCAGTGGTTCAAAATTATCAATAGGGAATGGGAGCAGACACACACAGACTACTGATTTCGAGAACATTCCTTTCCTATTGGAAACGAGGCTAACAACGATGAACTTCATCTATTTAACAATTATCCTTGGAAATATTTACGAAATTATCGATAAAGAAACATCTTTAATGTTATGCAAGAAATATTCAATAGTCTTTGCTTCACATTATTTCAGGAAATGAAAGTTTTGTTGAATGAGTTTTACTAATGTTTGTGACAGTGATTTCGAAAATAGCCAAATCGAACGTGGCTGTGGATTACGATCGTGCTGAATCCAATCTATTCAGTTGGTTTGAGCGCATTATGTATTCTTGGCAAAATTAAATCATCTTATTAAAATCAGAGTAATTTTCTGGAAATAATCGTGATTCTAATAGAATTTGATTAATTGACCGAAGCAGAACTATTACAATATATCAACTATTTCCGTTAAAGCGTGGCATTTAATTTATAATTTTGTTTATTAGTTCATTAACAATTGTAAACCTCTAATGTGACTCACTGAAACTACGATTGAAGAGAAATTATTTATTATTTATTATGGTGTTTTATTACATTATTTAAAATACAAGTTGTAAAATTAAGGCTTTCTTTTTTCTCAAGATTAGAAAACATTTTTAACCCTTCATATGAATAGACTAGAGTCCGTTCAAAGATTGAAAATTCTAAGTAAAGTGATTTCACTGATTTTTCTTGTATTCAGCATAAACTAATGCTGAATCATTCTTCATAAGAACTAAGTTCTTAGAATGTTAATATGATATCGGGAGCAGCTTATCTCTCCATACAGCACGGTCAAAACGGATACTGGAACAAGAAGATTATGAATGCAAATATAGAATATAGAATATAAAAATGCAAAATTACTTTTAGAATTAATTGATAAACAAAATCTTAAAATAATGAATTGGGAAAATATAACTTAGGGCAAAAATACTTGGAGAAAGGGAATGAAAATCGGTGATAGATAATGAACATACTTTGGGGGCGGGTTCCTAACTCTAAAACAAGAACAAAAGTCCATATAAACATCTGTCCGAAAAACTTACGGTTTTCAGTTATTAAAGAAAGAACGTCTAACGTTAAATCTGTTAGACATTGTCAGGTTATTAGTAAGTGTTGAAACTTTCAGCAACTAAGAAACTCATAAGAAATGTTCAAAATGTCCTCCTCGTCCTTCCACACATGCATGCACTCGGCGGAGCATGGACTGTCGCATCCTTTCAAAAACTCCCACACGGTGACGAACAGTTTCGCAGGCTTCCATGATACGTTGATGAAGTGTCTCTGCATTAGGAATGTTTGCTGCATAAACCAATTGTTTGAGATGGCCCCACAGATAAAAATCCAAAGGCTTGAGGTCGGGGGAACGTGCAGGCCATGGAACTGGTCCTCCCCTACCTATCCATCTTTCATGGTAGATATCAGCCAGGGCATCTCGAACAATGTGACTAAAATGTGCTGGAGCCCCAACATGCATAAACCACATGTTTCGTCTTATTTGCAAGGGCACATCCTGTAGCAAGGCTGGAAGAGTGTTCTGATCATGTCCCTGTAGACAGCGCCTGTCAGACATCTTGGGAGAACATATGGACCTACTAGATAGTCACCTACAATTCCAGCCCACACATTAATCTTAAACTGATGCTGGTGACTAGCCTGAACTGTACCACAAGGATTTTCATACGCCCACGAATGTTGGTTATGAAAATTTGTTAGTCCATCTCGTCCAAATGTTGCCTCATCTATAAACTAGACCGAAGAGACAAACAACGGATTGGCAGTTTGTGCAACAAACCCACGGCAAAAGTTCTCCCGTGATGGGTAATCGGCAGGCGAAAGACCCTGCACCCGTTGCAGATGTTACGGATACAGAACATCTCGTGAAGTACCCTCCATGCGGTAGTAGGAGATGCATCATATACTCGGACCACCTGCCATGTGGTGATACCCGGATCTTCTGCAACAACCTGTAAAATGCGTTCTTCCTGGTTAGGTGTACGAGCGACTCTTCGTCTTCCTCGATCCATAGTTCGTGGTACTACGGATCCTGTCTCAGCAACACGACGATAAACAGCAGCAAATGACTCGGTTGATTGCGGTCTGAAAACGCCATCTGATACAACCGTGCAGCCTTGCGTCCGTTACCATTCGCACGAAAGTATATAAAAATAATATCTGCCTGCTCACGAAATGGTATCCTGCCATGGTTCAACGGAACACGTTTCAGTTAAGAACGTTGAAGACAGGCTAACTCACTACTACACAAATGTTCACCAATGACACATGGAAACAAATCTTCTTGGCAACAATACAGCGCTAACTTGGAGACAATCAGTGCAACAGCAAACGTGAGTTGTTGAATTGTATCGTGAAACGCAATGACCGTAAACTTTATTAATAACTTCAAACTTAGGATTTTCGGACATATGTTTATATGGACTTTTGTTCATGTTTTGGTCTTAGGATCACAAATTAATAATAATTAGATTAAAAAAGAGACAAATAAAAAAGAAAACATTAATCAAATGAAGAAAATCCAAGAGAATAAATGAACAAAAACATATTGAGAAAAATTTAAAACATTAACAAATAATATAAAAGAGCAAGAATTAATGCTAGAGAAAACTCAACCAGAAAAATTAAACAAATTATTAACGAATCATTGAAACGAATTTAAAAAGAAATAGGATTTAAAAATATCAGCAGAAATAAATTAGTCGCCTGGTGGAGTAAAGACATTAGATTGACAATAAATAACAGAAAAGAAGCAAATAGACAATGAAAAATTTCCAGAAAAAAAAGGAAAACGACTGAAAACAAAACATTTTGAGACAAGATTATTTAAAAAAGAATCAAAACGCACACAACCTCGTGAATGAATTAATAAAAAAAATATAATGAAAACTTAAAAAACAAACTTAAAAAATTCAGGTAAATATGCATCCAAAGTTCTTTGGAAATATGTAAAAAATACGGATAGAGAAAATGAAGTAATACCAGAAGAACTAGGGAATGACAAAAACATAATGATAGAAGAAACTGCAGATAATCTAACTGCATCTAATGACATCATTCTAGGAAGAGGCTAATAAGTCAAAAGAAAATGTAACTCCAATAATAAAAAATTATCAAAAATTTAAAAAAAAAAGGTAAAATAATCTCAAAAATAATTTTAAAAAGAGTTAGAACAAAATACAGTATAAAAAACTTAAAAAACAATAAAGCAATTGGGCTAGATCTAATAGCTAATGAATTTCTTAAGTATGGAGGAGAAGATCTAAACAACTGGATTAAAATGTTATATAACAAAATAATAGAAACAGAAATCATTCCACAGGAATGGAAACAAAGCGAAGTAAAATTAATCCATAAAGGACAAAAAGGAACTGGAAAAATTGGAAAACTACAGGCCTATAACGATCATTAGCAATCTCTGTAAACTGTTCACCAAAATACTAACCAACAGATTGGATACAATAATGGAAAACAACAACGTATTAGGAGAATTACAGAATGGATCCAGAAAAGATAGAAGAGCTTCAGTCAATTTATTTGTGCTCACTGAAACTATAGATAAACATAAAAATTCAAAAATAAAAAAAACCCCGCTTTATATTGCCTTCTTGGATAGCAGAAAAGCTTATGATGCGGTATGTAGAGAACAGCTCTAGAAAATACTGCAAAAGAAAAATTTTGATTGCAAATTTATCAGATTGATTCAAAATATTTACAAAGACAGAAAGTTGAAATGTAAACTCCGTAATTGGGAATGAAATTGGATTCAATCGGACATAGAAATGAAACAAGGTTGTATATTGTCACGAAAACTTTTCAACGTAATAATGAGTGAATTGACATTTAGACTCGAAAACAGCAACTTAGCTATCCTTGTTGGGAATGAAACTCTGCCAGGCTTACTATTTGCGAATTACATTGTTCTAGTCTCGGATAATAAAAAGAATCTACAGAGCTTACTACATACTTCTGGAAGCTTCGCAAAAGATTTTCTATCGCAAACTCTGTCGCAAACTTCTGTCGCAAAAGATTTTCAAATTTAATTGCGACAGGAGCGAAGCAACAGTTTTTAATGAAATTGAGGAAAACGAAAGAAAGGAAAACAAGAACAGCACCTGAATAAAATAAAATTGCCTTTCTGATTCGATTATGCGAAGGAATTGGGAACGGCTGTTTCGTCCTTCAGCGGACTCATCAGCCCAATCCCACCTTCCCCGATAAAAGAATCAGAAGACATGATCTTATTAGTGAAGGTCACCGCCAACCTGGCAGTGATCCCAAAAACAAGAAAAGACAAGAAAATTAAATGTTGTGTCGCTAGACACCAACCAAAAACCTTTTCCTACAACTAGTAGGTAAAAAGGCATTTAAAAAGAACAGAAGATACATACAAAGAAATTTACAAAAGTAAACATGCTGTGAGAAATTGTTAAAGAAAAGAAAATAAGAACAGCACTTGAATAAAATAAAAGCGGGATTGGGCTGATGAGTCCGCTGAAGGACGAAACGGCCGTTCCCAATTCCTTCCTATAATCGAATCAGAAAGGCAATTTTATTTTATTCAGGTGTTGTTCCTGTTTTCCTTTCTTTAACCATTTCTCACAGCAAGTTAATTTTCTCTATTACTTTTGAGAAAAATTACTCGCAAATTAATAATCGGGAAATTAAAGAAACTAATGAATATCAATATCTAGGAATACTAATAACAAATGAGGGACAGATCTTTAAAAAACACATTAACAACACAATAGCCAAAGCAAATAAACTAAGTGGATGGATGAGGAGCATATGTAATAAAAGCTACAATAAAGTAGAACTTCTTCTAAGAATAAAGCTATAATAAAGTTATAGAAATCATTGGCCGTACCTGCTGTAACTTATGTTAGCGAAACTATAATTAATACTGAAACTAACTTCAGAAATTGACAAATATACAATACATTTGGGATCATTTGCACTTAATAAAAGAACAGAAAAATGGTCTGAAAAGGGACCAATACGTTTAAATTGTGATTAAAATGAAGAGTAGTCTCTAAAACATTTCATCTTAAGATGCCCTTCTTTCGGAAAAGAAAGAACTGTTAAAAATATTAATATAACTAAAAAAAAACTGGAAAGAGAATGAATTACCAGATCACATATTAGGATTGGGAGAATTGGACTTGAATAAAATTAAAAGTTTCTTAAAACTTATTTGGATTAAGAGAGAAACTCTAATAAATCCATAGGGAATCGTTCCTGAACAGGAAGTGCGTTTTAAAAGATATCCCGAAAAAAATCACCAATTCACTTAAGCAGGCCACGTTTGGTCTCTGGAAGCTGCTTTGCTACGGTACAGGAATGTCTGGTTTCGAAAAACCGAAAAAAAACGTTTCGCCTGCTACTACTCCCATTACGCAAGATTCGGTTGCATCAGTCCTGGTAATCGTATGCTGCATTTTAATGTGTGATAAAGCAGTAATGTGTGAATAGTTAAAAATTGTTTTTTATCCTTAATAATAAAAAAAAAAGTTTAGATAATTATTGGTTAATCTTAAAGTGTAAATAAATAACAAATAATAAAAGAAAAAGAAAACAACCAATGGCCAAGCGCAAGATGCTCATTATGAGGCAATTAATGAAATTCTACTTTAATTAGTTAAACACGAAGAAAATTAAATCCGAATTAATGTAATTTGCACATCAAGCTTGACACGTAATCTTGCTAATTATTAAACACTTTATATAGAATTGTTTGGTAATTTTCTTCTGAAAAGGGAATTAGAAGAAATAGAAAAAAAATGTGAAAAATCTTTCGTAGAAAAGGTTCTCAAATAATATATTTTTTTATAGAGATTATTTGAAAAATAATTAATTCTAATTTTTAAAAATAAAGACATTTAGTTTTAAAGGGAAATTTATAAATGCATTTTTAAGAAATAAATGTTATAACTTTTATTATTGATGGATAGATCTTCTTGACACTTGGTATGGTATTTTTAGGATTTGCAAATGACCTAACTTTTATATTTGAAATGTTTTTCAAATTGGTTTTGGTGACAAAAATTCCCACAGAAAAACATCAGAACATCAACAGTGAATTTATTACAACATAAACAGAACAGTAATCCATGTCTTAAACAATTGGCTATTAATTAATCCATTAATTTTCGCTCTGCTTGTGACGATTAAAGTTAATTCGAATTATATAAATTAAGTAATATAACAAGGATGTAATATTTCTTTTTATCTCAAATTAGAAAATTTATACATTTTGTACTCACCTTATATTAAAATTTGGCAATAAATGTAGGTTTACGTTATTTACTTTCTTTTCACGACTTTTTAAAAAATAATAATAAGAAGAAGAATTTTTAAGGAATACCATTGTAAAGAAAGTAGACTTTAAGTTCTTTCACGAATTTCTCATTTGTTAAGAGAAAAACATAAAAGATCTTTTTATTTATTTATTTATTTATTTATTTATTTATTTATTTTTGCCTAAAATCAAAACAACCTCAAACTTATCATATCACATTATATATTTCTTGTAAAAATGAAGTTGCCCTACCAACTTCAAATACATTAATGGGAAACTTTATAAATTGTGGTTTTCTGTACTCATGGATTCACTAGAAAATAAACAGAAAACTGTAAGTGTAATACAGTGAATAATTAAATATACTACAAAATTCTTGCGCTAGGTATCAAAATAACTTAACTTTAATTACTTTTCAAATCTCTGCTGGTTGTCTTTTTTTTCTGAATTTGAAATTTTAAAATTATTTTTAATTTTTAAAGCAAATGTTTCAGACAAAAGTTTAGTTATCTCTAAAATATCTAAGTTTTATATTGATTTTCATGAAAAACTGTCCAACTAGTTCCAAATTTATTAGGGGCATAGAAAACCGATAATTTTATGAGTTCCTTCGGAATATAGGCTAACAAAATGGATTGCTATGTAATTTACATGCCAATTTTCATTTAACTTTTTAGGCAATTAACACGAAAATTAGTTTCTGTCTTGGATTAAAGATTTTATGATAACTCAACTGAAACAATGAACGATTATGTTTTGCCTGAAATAAACAATTCAAGAATTTCTTATCACTATGATATATCTGCAAATAATCATTAAACTAAGCATTTCAGGAATGACCATTAAGGGCATGGGCGGATTTACGGGGGTGCTAGGGGGTGCGCCGCACCCCCAGATTTTTGGGATGATAATTTTTTTTACAGATAAATAAAAATGTTTTCTATTATAATAATTTTATTAATTATTAATTTAGGCCTAAAAACGGAACATTTAAATTGGGTTTTGGTGTACAAATTTGGTATACAAATACCTCATACCTTCCGGTGAGCTCGCACCCCCAGATATCAAGAACTAAATCCGCCCATGATTAAGGGATGGAGAGAGTTCAGGTTTCATCATAGTTAGTTACTTGTATTTTTATTTAATATTCTCATTGTATTGCAGAAGACATGAACATAATACTTTGTTATTGGGGTAATTTAACTTTTGCTTTTTTTTTGTCTTCTTTATCTTTTTATCTTTCCTTTGAAGGCTTCAATTATGCAATAAACTTAAAATATCTCAAATCTGAAGGTTTTACCAAAAAATCTATCTTTATTACTACAATGCGAATCAAAATCTACAATTATTTATCTATTATTATTAACGACCCTAAAACTATTTCATAAGTAATTATTGTGCACGAATAATTGAACTTAACAACTTTCCAGAACTTAAATTAGAATTGAATGATAATAACTGTAATCAAGTATAATAATTATAGAAGCAGATTTTCGACCAATCGGCTTTAATTTAATAGCTATGTTTGAAATTAATATCTTTTATACACCTAAATGTAATTAACTGTAAGTAAAGTAACTGTAGATACTAATTACCAAACTTTCTGGACTTTTTAAGCTTCTAATTAATGTTTGTAATTTACAATTAAATGTTAAATAAGTAATTACTGTAAGTATCTGTTAAATAACTTTTTAGAACTTGTAAGCTTGTAATTAACGTCTATTCATCAACTATCACTGTTTACATTAGGAATTAATTATTTACTAAGCAACGTTCAAAACTGGCAAGCTTATTAATTAAGCCTATTAAAGAAATAATGATAAATAATTAAAATACCAATAAATAATTTATTGCAGAAGCACAATTAATTATCGACTGAATAACTTTTGAAGTTTTAATTTGTAATAGATGTCAATTAAACGATTAACGATAATAAATTGTATAGGAAGCAATTACTGAAAAATTATAAAATGTCATCGATTAAGAACTTCTTTATAAGTTGTAAATGTGTCGAATTTGAAAGGAAGCTTTACTCTTAATTTTGATGAGTGCACGTCCATCAGCAGCAAGGAATTGATCAGTTTTAAGTCACCATTCGTTTCCTGCAGTAATGGAACTTAAATATTTATAGTGCTACTACTTTAATCTAGCACGAAACAAGAAGTGAATTGTTTGGGGAAGGGCAACAGAAACAAACGTACTCGGAATATCTTTTCAGCCAACATTATTTAAATTCCATTGTACGAACTTTGTTTCGCTAATATAATCGAATTGCATTAAAATATTATAATTTTTTGCTTCGGATTTTTTTCAGATTTTGTGTGAACATATCTATTCTGTTTTCTTTTCATTTCCTTTGCCTTTAATAGCAAATATTTCTTGACTTGACTTGGTTTTCGGTTTTATTAATATATCTTTTTAACCTATATGAAATGTTTAATTAAAATTACTTTTATTTTTTTTTAATTAAACATATCGTTTCTGAATCTGTTAATACAAGAATTGCTTCGAGCTGAACGAATTTTCATAAAAATAACAATAGACATTACCATTTTTTCATGTTTCCATCACACTATTTTCACGGTCTATAGTTATATAATAAAGATGATAATTATGTTGGTGGTAAAAAAATCCTGTTCTAAATATAAGAAAAGAAAAAACACAAAAATGAGCAAGTATCATTTTCCTTCACTATCATGATCCTGCACTATTATCCTTATGAGAAAAGAGTTAGCAATGATCTACTCCAATTGGAACCTATTCCAGTCATTCAGATTTGGGTGGAAATTCAATCTTTTAAATTTATTGATTCCCTTTGTAACATAGGGAACTAACAAAGAAGCACCTCTTTAACAGATAAGTACTTAAGAAGTTTTAAGAAAATGGATGCTTGTTTTTGGAGGAAAAATGACAATATTTATTGCATTATCTTTTGACAAATTGTTTATTTCATTTATATTACTCCCTTCATTATGTCGAGGGTCCCATGCCAAAAGGTTCTATGTGCACTTTTGATAAATTTTAGTTCTATGTGCTAACGATTTATTTTGGTGACTTCTGTCGTGTGCCAGAAAGTTCTGTTTGAAAAACTATTTTTAGCCTGTCAGCTGATTGTTCCAAAAGGTTCTATTTTCACTTCTTTCAATTTTCTCTGTGCCGGAAAGTTGAAAATTAGTGAAATGCGCAAAAATTATGTGCAAAAATTAGGCAAAGCGCAGATAGAACCTTTTGGCTTGAGACCCTCGGTATAATGTCACTGACAGCAGTAATTTTGAAAGATGTGACACAGCTATTTTTTATATGAGTTTACAATATGTAATTATTGTATTTGCACATTTATTGACAAACTCAATAACATTTTTTTTTTTTTTTTGTAAAATTGCATAATGGAATTTTGAAACTTTCAGTCAATTGTTAGTTAGAATATAGGTAGAATATTTCACAGATGTAAGAAGGTTAGGTTGTTAGTGATCTATATCTTCTGCAAACCAAAACTGAAATTCTTAGAAAAAAAATGAGAAAATTAATTAATTTGATTATTCAGTTTTCCTTTTATCATTTTCTATTTTTTCTGTCACCTTAACAGTGGAGATAATAAGAGAAAAGAAAAAATTTCCATTGTTGTCTATTGAAGACGGATTATTTTTCTTATCTATCTTTTTCGCGCTGATTGGAAGAAGCATCATGCATATTATTGCTGGCAATCTTAATTGCTATTTCTCCTCAGCAGTATTAGGCTTAATGTAGCTAGATTATTTCCTTTCGATGCGTTGTTGACTTAATTCTTTAAGCATTAGCTTAAATTTGAAATAATAGATGATAAATCATGATTATATTAAATTACTCTCCCTATTTTAAACATATTTTCGATGTTAAAATATTTAGATTTTGGAGCAAAAAGAAGTTGCAGTGTACATAAAATAAGAAATGAATGGAACTAATAGAGTTGACAGAAAGCAATTCAAATACAAGGAAAAGTTAAAATTCTTGGTAAATAAAAAGAGGGGGAAAAAAAACCAGCACGAGAAATAGTTAGTTGACATTTTAGTTGCTGCCCTCATCAGACAGATGCCGATTTTGTTAAATCCCGTAAGTCTCTCTAATTTTACCATCTTGTAAACCTGGGCTTACAACTAATTAGGAAAACAGCGACTTTTGTCAATCCTGTCTGGAATCTTAAAAATCAAAAGATGCTGGAAATATATTTCTTCTCAATCGTGCTAAATTGAATGCTCTCAAAGAAAATTGTCTAAGTAAATCCTGTGAAAAGAAAAATATACTTTTTTAATTTTATAAAAATATCACAGCATGCAAAAGAGATAATAATCTTTCGATAATAATGGCATTTCCGATTTTTTAATAATTCAAAATTCCTCAAGATATTTAAGGAATAAAATTTTTATTTTTAAAGATCACTACCATAATTAGGCTTATCAGCGTATTAGTAATAAGAATCAATAATAGCTAGAGTTACAATCGTAATTACATAGTCCTTTATCCTTTTAATAAGAAATAATACTTTTGAATTAATACTTCTAAAGTAGATATCTTGCAGTTAGTATCTTTTAAACGCTATTTTTAAACATTGTAAAAGAAACTAAAAATATTTTTCACAATCAAAGTTTTCTATGAATAAAAAATGAAAAAAGAAAATTAATTTTATCCAGTTATAGACAGGAATAAATATAATCATGAAAAAATATTTTTCAATTTTTTTTAAAGTAAAAGTGTGGTTGATTTCTGTTTTATCATTTCTGCTTTTTTAAAAAATCTTAAATTTAAATAATAAAAAAATTGAACTAAAAAAAAAAAGTCTTAAACATTTCTATGAAAAAAAAATGGTTTTGATGCCAAAAAACATGAATAATTTGGCAATAAGATGGAAACATAATTACTTGATGTGAAATATCCAGATAGTATAGAATTTTTGTTTTAACTCTGTTTAGAAAAAGAAAGAAAAACAATGTAACAAAATAAAGTAAATGAAAGTTTGAATTGTTATTTATAAAATAGTTTTAGAATGCAATAATGCAAAAACATACAGAATTTCAGTAAAAATTTTTTTACCAAAAAATTTAATGGGCTTAACTGTTTTTCGATTTGCATAATATTGTAACTGATTTCTGTTGTCGTAGGAATCTAAATTTAGATCCATTTTTATTCTATTCTGATATTTTCAGATGATATATTACTCATCTGAAGATGGATACATCTATCGATCAGTCTAGACTGGCGCCTGTCGATCGCAAAGCAATGACTTAGATATTCCTTGTTCCTCTGAACAGATACAGAAGATAGTAATTCAATTCTGTGTGTGCCTGGCTTTAGGCAAGACAAGAAATGTCTCTGTATTTATAGATTTGAGAACCAGTTGTCAAATAAATAAATAAATCAATAAATAAATAAGTGGCCGAAATTTGGATTGAATAGGATTTTCCTGATCTGTAAGTTTGCATTATAAGAGATATTATGTGGTCTTACAAGAATATTATAATTTTTGTGGTCGTTATTTTTAAAGTAGTAACTTAAATACCATCGGCGTACTTTTCTGAAGTTTCATATCCACCTTTTCTTATGTACAAAAATAAAATTTCAATTTCTTAGTTAATTTTACTATTAATTAAATTCAATTACTAATGTAGGTTCTCAAATACTAAATTAACCTACAGGCTGGTCTGTAGAACGGAGGATCCGGTTTCAATTCCAAGCAGAGATCGAGGGATCTTTCCCGGGTTGTTCTTCCAGACGGATCCTAACGTTCATCCAACTTTCTATACCACAAAGGGAACGGAATTCTTTGCCGAGATGGAAGGACATGGATTGACCATCCGGTACCAATTTCATTCAGATGGTCGATAATCACTTGAAGACTAACCTCATATCCTTCGTTGGAATCTGCATGGGATCTTAGTTCTGAGGAACCAAAACTTTCGGCCATTAACTGGAGGTGGATTGTAATCTAATGTTCTTAAGATGGTCCATTACAAATTGTAACATTGACCCGTAAACTGAATTATGGATGGTCTCGAAGGAGCATTAAAATAAATATTAATTCCTTCTGGGCTGGATATAACTTCTATATAAGGATTAAGCTAGATTTTTATTTATCAAAGCAAGCCCTTTTTGAGTTTCAATTAAAGTATGGTAAAATTGTAGAATATATTAGTTCTGTGTCTTTTTGGTTTTCGCTGATTTTAATAGAATCGTGTTTTCAAAATCTTCTTTTGAAAACTACAGGCCTTCAAATCATCAAACTACACTGCCATAGATTGTCTTCTCCACCCATCACACGGCAACGATCTACTAACGTCCGGCTTGGAATAAGCCACTTCCTAAGTGACATCCATCGATCAAATTCTTTATTCGTCTTTTATCTACTGCTTTGATACTATTCTAACGCAATCTCTTCCAAAAAAAAAAAAGTAGAAAATTGATCAGTTATAAAGATTTACGAGATGGTGTTCTCAGAAGTCATATTCAGAAGAAAGTTCAAAGGCCGTAAGAATTGGCACCAATTTCATGAGTAGTTTTATTTTTTATGTACATTCACGGCGTGTGCTGAATCACATTTGTTAGGCACTGGTAAATATTTTTAAAATTTCTTAGGTTTTCGTACAAGGACGCCCTTTCCGAGATGCCTTTTTTTTTTTTTTTTTTTTTTTTTTTAATACGGGCCATTAATTGAACGCGATTCTTCCTCCTTACTTTTTTTTTTCTTGTGGGAGGGATTAGATTACTCAGAGACACAAGATTGATCTGCCAAATGATAAATGAGAAAGAGCCTCACAGCCAGGCTTTACCCAAAATAACATGTAAATCTTAAGAATTAAACTTTATCAAGGTGAATTACCCAAGAATTTTTCACGATTTAAGAACATGTTGACTTTATTATAATTCAGAAAAAGAAAAAAAAATGAAATAGCAGTGTTAAGAAGGTAAAAGTAAAATAATAATAATAATAATAATATAACAGGTTTATTCTTTTAAGAGAAATCGATGAAGTTTGTGAGAATCGTAGCTCAAACGAAGAAATCGAAATCTTTTGATTTTCGTTTTCTTTCACTTTGATCCAATTTATATTGAATGTAAATTAGTTATGAAAATTTATAATATACCGCATTAACATTCAGAGAACAACATCCCTTAACAAGATAGCTAAGTGTTTCATTTTTTAGCAAGTATTTAAAGGATGTTTTGCTTTGTCATTGATTATGGTTGTGTTATAATATAAATTAATATTTGAATAATCGATATTAATTTATACTGAAAATTTAACAATAAAAATCCTTATCAAATGAGCTTCTGATTCTTTCGCATTTTAGAAAACTAAATATTATTACTTGTTCAAATGTATGTGTATTAAAATTTTTGTAGTATATACGTTTGCTACATACAGAACCGGAAACAATAGAAAACAGCCGGATCTAACATGAAAGTTTTAATCCTATCAAGGTTATTGGTTTTTCAAGCATGTATTGTTTTTCCAATTAATTTTTGTTGTTCTTTGGGTCTTCTATTGACAGTGAATTCAACAGATCAGTCATTCCACAAACTAATTCAATCTACGAAAAAAAGAAAAAAAGAGATTGTATATTTCATTTGCATGTTAACCTACTAAGGGAATCTGAGACAGCTATTTCGTCCTTATTAAGACTCACATTGACCCTGCAATGAGACCGCGCGGTTGACGTTGTCACTAAGACATTGGACTCTCACCTCTGAGTACCAGGCTTCGGTTCTCGTGTGGGTTTCGTGATGGTGGACGATCCGCGCTGAGCAGGTTTTCTCGGGTTCTCCCGTTTCCCTTTGCACTTCTCCCACCATAATATCTCAGTCTTTCTCTCCGTCTGTCCACATTTCCATCGGAGAGCACAATAAACCTACAGGTCGCGGTTCTTGGCTTCTCTGTCACCCATATTCCATACAATCAATCAATCAAACTATATACTGACAGTCGAATCGAAGGCGTAAAAGGCTATTTGGATTTATGATTATTGCCCTTACAATTAACACAAATTATGAAAAGATGAAGCGAAAATATGTTTCGTTTTAGATTTTCGAAAATGCTTTTGTATGGTCCGTGTAATCTCCGTGAGGTTTTGAAGTATTTTCTTCGCCATTTGAGTACCTAAGGTAGTAAAGTAATACTATGTGACACTAATAATCCTATCGAATGCAAATTGGCTTTAGTAGTTTTAAGTTTTAAGAGAACAAACATTTCTGCGCTTTGAGCTTTATATAGGTAAAGAAGAGATGACAATACATTATTACGACAACCTAATTGAAAAACAGCATGTAAAAAGTATACATTAAAAGGGTGAGACAGTGATTCCCATTCCTACTTCCATTAAAAGTATACAATTACAGTATTTTTTTTTAACTCGCTTAATTTTATTTTTAATACTCAGCAAAGATTTTTAACATTGCAATGACTGTTTTTTTTTTGCAAATATTACTCTTTGCAAGTTTTAACACTGGAAAAAATGATCACCACCTGTATGTATGTCTATTTAAAAGATAAATTTAAAAATGGTATAAAATGTTTCATCGGATCTTTGCAAATCCGCGAATTCACATCGAAAGCAGTTTGTACTTAAATATTAAATGTCTGTCCTTGTTCATAAATATCTTAGTAGTAGCATTCAAACTGTCTATTAAACATTCGAAAATATTAACTATGACTGTCTGAATGTATTGTAATGAACTACTCTGTATTTTTATGGAGAATTTATAAGTTCTACTAAATGGTGTGAGCAAATCTCTTTATTTGTCCTTATTACCTTTGACATTTTGTTGCTTTCCTGATAAAAAAAAAAACAAAAAAACCCCTCTGCATTGTGGAATGAAGCTAAGCATCGTAAGCTGTGCTTGCTTTCAACCATCATTAATTTCAATTTCATAGTGACACAATCAAACTGCATTCCTTTTAGAATTCTTTATTGACTGTTTCCAACGATGAGGCAAACAAATTGATGAATATAAATGAATGTTTTTCATTTCGTTGAGCTAATTGGTTCTCAAATTTCTTGAGTCCTTCGCCACAAATAAAAGAACACAACTATCTAAAAATGACTGACAATTTAAAATAAGTTAATTTTGTTGAAACATGATTTCAGTAATAGTAAATATTATAAATAAAAACCACAACATCTTCTTCCTTCCTAAATACAGCTATATTTCGCAGATAA
>JAFIDM010009631.1:315242014-315256655 GCA_023159025.1 Thereuonema tuberculata | reverse complement strand
TAGTGTATTTTTATCCTATAAGATATTTTGTACTGAACAACATAATGAAAAATTGGATTAACTGTCAATTTTAATTTAGGCAAAAAATAAACAAAGAAATTAATAATAAAGTTTAAAAGGTATATTGTAAGACAATGATTACAATAAAGAAAGGTGACATTCAGAGCTACTTTCTTTAATTGGATAGGATTCTGTGGTGATGCTTCTATCTTTCCTCAATCATTGTAACTCATTATAATGTTCTTATGAAGAATCGAATGTTACCTATCCATTCGACATTGATTGATTTCCTAAATTCAGAAAATTGAAATGAAGAAAGTATATTAGTAAGATGTTTTGTAACCCAGAACTTCAATCCCCTTTGACAATTCAATTTGTAAACTCTTAACTAGTAGAAAACTATCTTGTTGAAAGTATTGATTTTGTCTGTCTATCTCTCTAAAGAAGAGTCCTGTGATGTCAATTGTCGACTACCTACTGTATATCATGACAGTTGACATCACAGGACTCTTCTTTAGAGAGATACAGACAAAATCAATACTTTAAACAAAACAGTAGGTAGTCAATTGTAACTTTACAGCCAACCTTATAAATACAAGTAATAGA
Organism: Thereuonema tuberculata; assembly: GCA_023159025.1. Classification (NCBI taxonomy): domain Eukaryota; kingdom Metazoa; phylum Arthropoda; class Chilopoda; order Scutigeromorpha; family Scutigeridae; genus Thereuonema; species Thereuonema tuberculata. The sequence continues at coordinate 315,256,049 of JAFIDM010009631.1, read as the reverse complement.
CTCAAGAACAAACTACGAATATTAACTACCAAATAATAATAAAATTTTCCGAAGTAATTGATTCATCAAATAGTTCTGACATACATGACATACATGTAATCAAAATATATGAGAATATACAATTTATTAGTCCTATACTTGTGTTTGGAAATATGAATTATAAAACTATAAAACTATAAACTATAAAAAACTATAAAAAATGATTTAGCTTTTTAGACTGTAATGAGAAATTACAGTCTTTTCTTTGCTATAGTGCATATATCAAAATTCGGATAATTTATAAACTGCAATTAGTGATGATCAAATTAGATACAAGTATTGTAGAGTAAAAGTATCTGAAAAGTAAACTCGGTCGGAGATTGGATACTCGACCAGCAAATATTTCATCTACAACATTAGATCTCGGCTAATTACCTAAACATTAAAAATGCTAGAGAAATTACAATGGCCAATTACTAAGCAAAAGATGTGTAGTCCCGTTGAACGTTCATTAACTTTAATAGGCTAATTCGATACCGATTCATCATTAATAACGATATCAAACAGCTAATATGTCGATGTACTTTAGATAAGACCTAAAAGTTACTATTTCAAGTTAAGAAACGTACACCCAAGTCTGAAATCTGTCTTTTATGAAATTTCTTATTTTTCTTCATTTGGGAATTCAAATCGATTGGAGTTCTTCACTGAGTGGCAGAATCCATTAACAATTTAATGTTAACATGAAACTGTGCTCTTAAATAATAAAACAATACAAGAAAACTGCAACAATTGTGAGAACGGTTTTTGTTTCCGGGAAAAAAAAAAACAATAATTATTTTATTTGGAAGCCACAGCCAAACCATAATTTCATCAAAGCATTACCATTTTATCAAAAGCATTCTTTGAAGAATATCCTTGTCAAGGCTCCGTGGCACGCGCATTTATGTTTCCAAACAAAGAATGTTCCGGGGCTTCTTCGGCGCCAACTGTAATATTGTTACTTAAGTCAATCATCCACCAGTAAGGCTGCATCGCAACACGAGCCAATACAATAATAAAGAAAAACCAACCTCATTTCAGTTCTATTGGAACGCGATCTGTAGGGTTTCTTCCTACGCTAAGGGAAATGCTCAAACGAAAACACAATGTCAGAAATGAAATCAATTTTGAATCACTGAGGCTGAGTTATAATTACTTTTCTGACATGTTATGTCTCGCTGCAAACGGCCTTTCTGTCTGGCGCAGGCAACAAATAACCTTTAAATTTGTTCACCTCGTTAAATAGGACATGATCAAATAAAAAAAGACCATTGCAGTTAGTCTCAAACTAATTCAATTTTTCAATTTTAAATGTCTTGCAAAGTTTGTGTAATCAGTAAGACAGTTAAGTTGAAACTTAAATAAGTTTAGAGGAGAAATTCTGTGAATTGATGTTTCACTTTCTAATCTTAACTTACCTAATTTAATTTAAGTAATACATAACTTCAAGTTGCAAGTTACTTAATAAATTAATTTTATCTTTAAGGAATTAATTATCTTACTGATGAATATTATAATAACTAGTGTATAACTAACTATAATAATAACTAATGAATACAATAATATCATCGTTATATTCTGTATCCTATTGTAATGATGGTTAAGCATTACATTAAGATTTAAAACAGCGTCGCTAAGTGTTTTAATGCTCTTAAAAAACCTAAACTTACTGACTGGCAGAAAAATCTTCAAATGACAAAGGAGATACTCAGAAGAACTCACAGAGCCGGATTTTCCTAGGAATTCAGGGGAGGTTATCTACGCAAGGCAATATAGTTCAAATAGCATCTCTCCTAATTAGATTAGTGGCATATGCAAATATAGGGTGTTTAACTCGGAAGGGAGTCGAATTTGTTTATGTTCTTTCCTATTTAAATTACAGCTTTTCATTATTATTTTAACACTAGCGTCTACGCCCGTCAACAATGACGGGAGAACACGGCTTTCAGTTGAGATAGAATATTTTAAGTAGAAGTTTTTTCTTTGTTTCTATAGTATTTTTAATTTCTTCATTCATATCAAGAAATGTCTCTAACAATTCTTCAGTTCGTCGCAGAGGGTGAGCTTCTGCATCTAATGCTCGTCTGGCCTGCGCTTGTAGAAGGCTAAAAAAATGAAATTTAAATTTTAATCTAGTAGGCAAAAATTAATGAGTTATTTTTTTTCTCTGGCTCTTCTCTCATTGCGTCACACACAGAGGGAGTGATAAGAGATATTTAACAATAATAATTTGAATATAATGCCTGTGGCTGTTAGGATAAGATGTCTGACTACGGAAAGTTGTAGGTTCGATTCTTGTCGGGACGTTTCATTGTAGAATTATTTCTATTTTGACAGGAAATTAAAATTATTTTCCAAACAGAGAAAGTGGGTTGCGTTAGACACAGACAGATCTTGAAAACTATATAACAGATTTATAATAATAGTTATTATTCTTATTTATTTATAATAACAGATTCATCGAATCAATATCAGAAAAATAAATTCGAAAGAAATTAATAAAACTTAATAGAAAAACATGTTTTGCCAGGTTTTTTGAAATGAATTTGTATGCTAATTTCTAATCTAAAATCTGTTGTCATTATTCTGATATTTCTAAACAATCAATTACCTATACAACATATTTTACTGTAAATGTCGTAATATATAAAAAGGAATTTTTAATCCCATTAAAACTAATAAAATACAACCAGCATAGAATGAGGATATACTGAAATCTCTTCAAAGCTCAATTATTGAAATGTTCTTATAACATTTTTTTAACTATCTTTAATGTGAGTAAAAATTCTTTACATTTACTACTGTAAATATGTATAATTAAAATATAAATTAATAAGTACATATAACTAAAATTAAATTTATAGAAACAATTATTAGTTTAGCACATAATATGTAAGGAACTTTTCATCACAACTAACAGTATTTATTTACATATTATCAGACAAGTTATTTTTTAGATGGTTCTCACTTAAGTTAGGTTACAGATTGTGATCAAGTAGATTAGAATCGATTAGATCTCCAGCTCGTTTCTTTGCATTCATTTTGCTGTCCACTGGCTCTGGATTCCTCGATTTTTGCTCTGGCGAATCTTCGTGAGCATACCGTTGCCTGATAACCCGTTAAATGAACTAATTTGAAGGGGCATTTAAATGAAAACGAAAAATATATGTTGTATTCGATAAAGAATACTCACATGCCACAACAAAATATAAGAAATCCTTTGTGATACAGTCCTCAGTAAGGTTATTAATAAAGAAAACGAGGTGAGGACTTAAAGGAAAAAAACAAACCAAACCATCGGCGTATTTTAATTTTAAGAATTCCAATTCAATTTTGATTTATACCAGATTATCTAAAGTACAGCGAAGATAATTCCTTCCAATTGAAGTAAGTACATACCTACAATATTATGTTAACATGTTCTTAATTTATAACATTTTAAGGTACTATGTTATAATTGCTATTTATCCTTTTGTGTTTTATTCGATAGACTACAGGACCGAGAGTGTTACAACGAATATCGCGATCTTTTTAAGCCCATTGTACAAACCTTACAAATCAAGTATAATATATCCATACACAGCTGAAGGAGAGAAAAAGAAGAAGTAGCAGACAAACACAGTAAAGATAGGAAATATCCATGTCAGTCCGGCTTTCGAACCCAGATTCAGACTTATCAGCCTCATGGCAGGCCGCTAAATTGGCCATCAGGGTTTTGCCTGAACAACTACCTTCATCGGAGTCCAACTTTCGAATTTTTAATAAACATAAATTTACGGGGGTTGTTAAGTGCGTTACGTATACTGTTGCTAAAAACTGTCTCTCTCTATTTCTGTAAATTTCAAAATATCAATCATAGAACATGAGGTAAAAGCTGGATAGTGAAATGATAATTATATCATTTTGTTTAATCGTCTGATAAATAAATAGTTAAAAACTCGAATAAAACGGTAGACGCTCATGTATGTCTACAATGGATCTGGTTGCGAAGCCGAAAATTCAAAGTTACCAATTCAATGGCTAGATATTCGAAACATTATTCAATGTTAGTATTGAAGATAACTTGAAATTTGTTTGAGAACATTCCATTGATTATTTTTGTTAGTAGCTCCATTTATCTTTCACTGCCGTTCTTTTATGTATGTGAATGCGACTGTCTCTCTCTTTCATGAATGAAAGTGCACTTAAGCTTTCGAAATAAGTGAATCTGATGACAAAAGGGAATTCTCTGTACATCTATCCTTTATAACTTTCACTAATTTTTAATTTTTAGGTAACATTTGATATTCTTCACCTTTAAGAAATTTTACGTTGCTCTCATACGTACAAATTTCTGTATTCTTACTTCAATCATTCTGAGTCTAAATGATCCCACACTTACATTGTTTCGCAATCTAATATTACTTTTCTCTGCTTATCAATTTTATGTTGCGTTGAAGGTTGGATTCTGATTTCATGAAAGACCTGCCAGAAAAATATTTCATTTTTTTATCTTCTAACCTATTAAGAAAATTGTAGAAAAGAAAAAGATTTTTCTGAGAGGAATAAAAAGAAAAAGAATGTTCATTTTGATAAGGAAAAAAAAAACCAAATTGTCTGTTACGTAATGCCAAGGTAGTTGTGAATACTGAGATCATTGATAGTCTAGTCATTTGATAGGCATTTCACGTCAAAATCTCTTTTGATATGAAAAGAATAATATCATGTTATCTTTGTTGGAACTATTAGATACATCGGCAAGAGTAATTAATAATTTTTTTTCTCTAGCGGTTAATATAACTGATACAAGAAACACTTATCGAACACATTTAATTTGGAAACTTTGTGGATTGGTAAGTTTGTAGCCTAGTTTCCAATAAGAAAGTGAGTTTAAGTGGCTTTTTCCTTAGGAGGAATGAGAAGCCAACATATCGATTTGATGGTACCAAGAACGGAATGCAAGAGTTACAAGAGTCACCGAACGAAGCCTGGTGTGCCGATGGTACATGGAACCTATTAGAAATGCCTTCGACGCATGAACTACACGTCATAGGACATGTCTCAGTCCGTTTGGTGGAAATAACAATGCAGATTGAGTTAGCATAATGGATGTGGCTATAGTGGATAAATGAAGATATATGTTCAGACTAGGGTCTGGCTTTTCCAGAAGGTTGACAGAAACGAAGATCGATGCATTAGATGGCGCTTAGGAATTACACATCATATCAAAGTTGCTCTGGGACTATATGTCACAAGTAGGATTATTGTCAATCTTTTGCTCGAAGCGATAAGTCCGAGTTCTCAAGAGATTAACTTTTGAAGCACAAAACTTTTTGAAGCACAAAGAACTCCTAAAGGATTGCAGTGAAGAAAAGCGATCTTTACAGTGATGAAACATTGTTTAGTTTGGAGTGTAGAGTAACTGCAGAAAAAGCATGGAGAAAGTTGAACGCTGTATCTCGATTGAAGCAAAGCATCTTACAATAGATACCTTAAATTAGTAGAAATTTATAATAATGCTGGGTCTCTGTAGTTGCACTGTCGATATTCTTCATATTTGGCATTTAGACAATTCGAGCTCGTTGGGTTATGTGTTTAAAAACGATATCTCTGTCATTGGGGAGTAACCGCTTTTGGCCGCCTGCAGTCGGAGACTGATAAAAAAAGCGTTGTCGACAACCATGATATCGTATATATTCAATATATTATTTAGATGTCAACGAGATCGAATTTTTTTTAAATATCAATTAGCTGTTTCTTCAGGAATAACTGAAAAATTTTTATGTAAAAAAAATGCTCATTAACTACAGAGCCTTCTCGCGAATATTATACATTCTTCAGAGTTGAGAATTTGAGAATTAAAATTATTTTAAATTTCATTAAAAGTATATCAACCTTGATAAGTTCTTCAGAAAACGAAATAAACAAAACTACGACAATAGCAATTCATATGGCAAGATGTAGCTTCTAGTATAATAATTGGAAGCTATTGTATGTAATGTCGTAGGATCGTTCGGCAACTCAATGTTCTCTTCTCATTGCTAAGAATAATAACCCTATGATAATCGAATCATGGCTCCATTGTTAGTGGAACTTTACCGATTTGGCTTTGTAATACTGTGTGGAGAGACTGGAGTAGCAGTTCCCCAGATATCTAATCCCAATTGAACTGTTTGGGACGTGCCTCAGATACTCGCAGATGCGAACTGTCGCTTAATCAGAAATATTGCACAAGTAACTTAGTGTAACAGACAGAGACTTCTATCCCTCAGGGTAGAATCCGAGATTTCTCCAATGAATGCTGCCTTGGACCTGAAAGGTGACTGCATTACTTGTAAGTTCGCTAGACAACCAATTCCGAATACAGTGTGTATTTAACTTTTGGTTGAGTACAGAAATTATTTGGTTCGGTAATCCAAATGGGCCGAAATCGGACTGGCCCTTAATGTTTAAATTTTGGAACTGAAACAAAGTCACAAAACTAATATTTAACATTGACTGAATTTAATGATAAAAACAATAATGCAACATTAATAAGAAAAAGAGAATTCAGGCAGAAAGGATTGAAATGAAGAAAAAAAATAGACTTATTTTAAAAGCTATATTTTAATAAAGAACATAGATGTGCCCTTTTTTAATGGTGACAATTATCTAAAAAGTAATTAATAAGGAAAAACTGATATAGTTTAAATACTTTAATGTAACTTATTAATGATACTTTAAGTTATAACCTATTACAAAACTTAAGATTGGAAAAAGTTATTAAAAATCATTAAAGCATTAAGACTTTTCATACTCATTAAAAGCTTCTATAATTTAACAATAGTTTTAACTTTATTCTTCATTATTATGCTTTGACTGAATTAAACAATTTTGATGAAATGATTACCTTCACTTAATTTAAAATATTTTGATTAAAAAAAGAAAGTCCTCTTTAATCATCCATAAAAGTATTTCTCACGTTTGTAATAGTGGTTTTAGCTTAGAAGTTCTATTTTCTTTTCTTTTTCTTTTCTTCTACTAGTTCAGACCATTAGTGTATAAAGATTTCAGTTTTTCTCCGACAATCGGTGAAACGACAGCGAAGATATTTCGCGAACATACAATTGCCTCTCGAGTGTTCTTCCTGCTTATCAGGCAACTTTCTAATGGTCTCTTTATTTTTAGCCCTATTTCTTCAAGAGAGACAGGCTATGTTTGTCCGTCTATCTATCGTCATAAACTGTATTTTTTATTTTTTTAACAAGAAGATAGTAATCTTCAAATTCCGTTCAAAGTTACATTTAAGATTATCTAAGTATTTGCTGTCTCTTTTTTCTTTAATCTCTTTCGTAGGAATTAGGACTTATCGTCAGATTATGTTATTTTTTTGTGAATTGTAAAGAAATTTAATTACTGGTATATACGATAATAGTTAGCCAAGGCTGAAACAAAAACATACACACTCACATAAATATCGAAAGATATCATACTGAAATACTTATCAGACTTATCAGACTTAAATACTAAGGAAAATAAAAATATTGATCATTTTATCATTTTCCCAACAACAGAGGATGCAACGATATCTGGAATCTGCAAATTCTTATTATATCTAGTTTTTAAGAAGACTTTGATTCATAAAAAAAGTATGAATTTGTATAATTCTAATAAATAATTAGATTAGGTAGTGAAACTTTGAGATAGACTAATTATTTAAATAGTAGAATACAGTAGTATCATTGAAGAACTAAAGTCACAATTTTGAAAGAGAGATGAATCACTAATAAAGAGAAGTAAACATCCTCTGAAAACAGTCCTTTTCTTTGACAATTTACATAATGATGGTGAGTGGATAGAAAGTCAATACTTTCTTCTTTTGTAACAGCAATCATCTTTAATGAATAAAGATTGTTCTTATTTCTGCTTCAGTCTTTATATCGACGATTTAGAAAAGTATCTAGCAAAGATTTCATTTTTAAAAGTTATAATAAACTTACTAACAGGAGATACTAAGTTAGATGCCATTGAAAATAATTCTTTCTTCAAAATTGAACTGAAGATAATTAGTTAATCTTAATCTAATAAAATAAATTTTTAAAAAAGCACTATTTTATAAAAATAAAGTCAAATTTTGAAAGCTTTTATATATAGCTTTCATAATAAAAATTCGTTTAGAAATAAACTACAATAACATTTGATTAAAATCTTGATGCTTGAAAATTCAAATTAATATTTTGTAAAAATATGGATGATGTCAAGTACTAGATATTATATAAATATTTAAAATATTACTATTCATCATTAGCTCCGGATTATAACATGGAATTTGGAATGGGACCAATAAAACTTAAACTATTTAAATATTCAATTTTTTAAAAACAATACGTTCTGATAAAATTGAATTAAGTTTCAATGCATGTTAATTTAGGACTAATATTGTCTAACTGTATCTTAAAATATTTTAATTACGAATTTCCAGCATACCCAAAATTACAACAAAGATTAACTTATAAAAAAAAATAGAGGGTCAATTGGTTTACAAATTGATTTGACATTTAATTTTTCACTGTTAAAGAAGTCTTTCGAAAACTACTATAAAGTCTTTTGTTCCGAGTTATGAATACATGTTCAGTATAATACATAACACATTTTTTAGATAGGATTTAGAAACTGAATTAACTGAATAGAAGACGGAAAGATTTGAGTCTTACAGGAAACTACTATGAGTTTCTTTTTGCCAACATAGATACACATGTCAATAGTGTACACCGCTTCCAAATGACAAATAGCCATTCTTCATATCTTCTGCCATATTCGAGTTAAGGCAGAAAATACTTTAGAACTGTAAGGTCTAAATATACATATATGAAAGAGACAGTGCTATGAAGGAATTAGATCTAAAAAACACGTGAAGTGAATGAAAAATAAGAACATTACGTTGCCTAAACAATAAACGTAGAGATCATAAGAGGAATCATCGAAATTTAGCTTTCACTTATTCGTACGATATCGTTAGGCCTTACAGCAATACTTATTATGTTAAGACGTCGCATTTTCAAAAATTCAGAAATGTTAAAAATATAAATAAATATAAATGTATTATATATGTTTTTTAAATAGTTTTCATAAAGAAATGAAATAAGAAAACCCAATTGAAATACAGACAGCCCTCGTTTTACGATTGTTCAATTTATGACGATTCAGATTTACGCCGATTTAGAATTTAGGCCAAAATGATGAAAACTTTTATTTAAAAAAATTAAAAATGTGAAAAAAAAATTAAATTTCTTGAGTGAAAATGCAGCCGTAAACGGTAAACTCGGTCAACTATCTTATATAACAGCTGTACTTAGGCTCCGCCCACCCGGTCCACGTGATTCGCTCCTCTCACTTTTATTTCGCTCAGTAAATGTTTGCCTGTGAATGCTGTGATAATTACGTATTATAATTAATAGTGATAAAATTTTTAAAAATAAACGAGCACTAGTAAAAGGAAATCTACTAGTGCAACTTCCGATCTGAAAAAAAAAAAAAAACCAACGCCATTCCATATCTTTGGAAGATCAAAATGGAAGTGATTCGTCGAAAGGAAGGTGGTGAGGATCGCCCAAGTGTTTGAAGGCTATGAATTGGCCTCCGTCGACTGTTACGAGAATCATGAACAATGCGTACATAATAAGAAAAAGTTTGCAGCAAGCTACCAAAGTAAGTGCTATACATGTGAGGTGTAAGTTGGTTGAGAAAATGGAGAAGTTACTCACAATTTGGGTGAAGATATGCAACAGAAAAACGTTCCTTTGACTCAAGCAAAAATTTCGGACAAGGTAAAGTTTATTTTTGATGAAGTGAAAGAGAGATAGGGTGGCTTCTGCATGTAATTATTAAGTTATTTATTATTTTATGTTAATTTAGTAGGCCTATTAAAGTACGTAAATATTTTACATTAATTTTAGTCATAAAAACTTCTATTAACTTCTATTAATATAAGAATAATATATCTCTGGATGTGTGGAACACATCCTCCCTGTTTACACTATATAATGGGTTCGTTTTACGTCGCTTCGATTTACGACGCCACTATAGGAACGCAACACCAGTGTAAACCGACGGCTGCCTGTATGTCGGCGTTTTAGAGCTCTTGAAGGTAAAAAAAATTAAGATAATCTTTTTTTATAATAATAACATTAAGAAAAACAGCAAAGCAGAAAAAAAATCTGCAATTCGTTTCTTATTTCTGAGTGAGGTGCTTAAAAATATCTGACGCTTTCTTTCTATTACATCAGCATACCAATGAAGATTGCTAAGTGCAAGTCACTGTTGTTGCCTTGATGTAATGCAAAGAAACCAGGCACCCCGGTATTATTAGGAATAGCACTCAAATCTGAAAAGGATTTCAGTGAGGATGAAATCTTAAACATATTATTTAAAAAAAAAATACTGGAAGCTACTCAGTAACTGATGAATATTCTCAAAACAAAAAAAGAAAACATTCAATTAAAAATAACACTTGTTTTACGAAAGGAACTTTTCGACAAATCCAAAGAGAAAAAAAAACTGGAACCAATGATATTTAGGAAAATTTTATTAAATTAACATTGTTAACGATTTTATTTGGTGAATTAAGAAACACAGAAAAATACCTATAGGATATTTCAAAAGAATGTTAAAAAAAAATTGGAGACATTTTATAAGAATCAAAATGAATTTGAAATATCTCTTCTTTTATTTCTACATTTCTATTTCTACTAATAGAACAGAAGTACTTTTGCAAACTGAAATAATATTAATGAAATGATACACGACTTTGTGTAAAGGACAAATAATAATTTACAAATCTGAAAGGGTTGGACATTTACAAGTTATACAATAAATCTGAATGTTCACTTACAGATAAAGTGGAAGAGTACCACACCTGAAGTAGTCTATAATTATTTCAATTATTTATTAAAGTTTTAGTTAAAACAAACGGTGCAACTATATTTCTTACACATAATAAAAAAAAATCATCAAGATAAATTAGGAAAAATAGTTCAAAAGTATACATTACTCACTTTAAAGTATTGTCATTCAGAAAGGACATAGTTTTGTATAAATATTTAATTCAGCACATTCTAAAGTTGAATGGACTACATCAACATCTTGATCTACATCAACATCTATTACTGATAACGGTACTGCAAAGAATATATATAATTCCATCCCTCAGAAATTGTTCAATGACAGTTTCATGGATTGCTATAACTGATTCATTTTCACAAAACTTAAAAATATACCTTCGGCTTCAGTTTAAGAAAGAGATTTTATTCTGTTACCAACTTAACTCGACATCCGTTGACTATGCAATTTTGATCTCTATCAATACAGGGAAATCAATACAAGTTTACTGTGAAACATTGAAACTTATATTAAAGGCTGACGACTATTATTTTGATCTTATTTTAATTTTCTGAATCGAAAATATTCGATTAATCCTTTAAAAAACATATCAATTCTGCTTTTCTTCATATTGATAAACTGGGGAAAAAATTTGGTGTTTCTTGAAAGTCAGTTATCGGTAAAAATTGATATATACCACTCTACTAATTATCTCTCCATATCCACCTTGTTGATATCAAACATCGTGCTAAAAATCGATTTTTTTTTTTAATGAGAGCATTCTTTACTTTTAGAACAGTAATATTACTTTTAAAGCGTAAAAGGAATAGAAGTACAAAAATGAAAATTTATCTGTGTTGAAAAAAAGCTATCTTTTTAAAAGACCTATCTCAAAAACTTCATTCTCTGTCAGGAAAGATTTGCAATGATATTTTTTCTATAGGGAAGGGCAGTTACTAAATTTACATATTATAAACAAGCTTTAACGTTACTAATAGACATTACTAATAGAAACAGAAGTACTTTTGCAAACTGAAATAATATTAATGAAATGATATACGAGTTTGTATAAAGGACAAATAATAATTTACAAATCTGAAAGGGTTGGACATTTACATGTTATACAATAAATCTTGCGCAGTGTTCTGATGTTCGCTTACATATAAAGTGGAAGAGTATCACACCTGAAGATATATTTCGTAAATTTCGGTAGGCACGTGAAAACGCATTGCGAATGCTAGTGGAGACCTTCTACCTTTGGGCGAAAGGTCGGGGTGGTTATTGAAGGACTTCTGTATTCTGCTCGTGTAGATAGCTGATCGTAGCCATAGGCTAAAGCTACATTTTGAAACTAAGGGAACAACCTAAACTAGAAGAAAGGACCCTGACAATCGCACATCGCTGGCAGAAAGAGATCCGAATACAACAAGCTTCAATTGGACTGTAATACCAACTGCACTCTTATCATAAATTGGCGGAAGGATTGAAGGGGAAGCTTTGATTCCTAAGAAATGTAATATTGTAGAGTTTAGTCGATTTTGTAAATAGGTACCATATGATAAAAATAAAAATTTATAAAAGCTGTAGCCTGACAGATTTCCTTATGTTTCCTAGCTTTCGAAACTGAGTAGGAATTCAAAATTGGAAATCTGTGAATAACATCGATTGATAACGAAGTAAAATCTAAACTTTTTGATTTTACAGCTTTGAACTAGTAATAGATAGCTGTTATGTAGTCCTTGTCGTTGGTCTTTCGAAAATTTTGATATTACAATGTAGGAACGGATGTGAACTAACAGATGGGACCTTAGTATGGGAAGGTAGTAAGGAACTAGTCTCAACGATCGGTTATCGATCGCAAATTCATTTACTTAACTTTATTGTGAAAACATAAGGCTAAAACTCACTATTTTATCTAATTTGTGATTCCAAAAACTAAAAAAATAAACCTCCAGCCTAAAGAGGAGATATCTTATAGGATGGCTGCAACGTTTGTAACAAATTTCTTGTTATCTAACTGAAGTATGAGCGAAAAATATCGAAGTGAAAGCACTACTATAGTGAATTGATATTTTCCGTTCAGTTTCTGAATCATTATATGCAAGTTGAAAGAATAACAGATAATAATGGTAATGAAAAGTTTGATTATGCGAAACAAAAAACAGCTCCATAAAAGTTCCACAAAGGCTAAAGTCTGCATAAAATGTTTTTTTTTTCTTTTCTGTTCAAGACATTTCAACAAATCAAGACATTTGAAAGTGTAATGATAAGTAAAATTGTTTTTAACTTAAACTTCAAACTAATTTTTAAAAAAATAGAGATTTTGCATTGAAAGAACTTGGGTAATTTACTTTTTAAGCTAGAATTGTTAATTCTGTTTTTTATGACTTCAATGTAATTAAAAGCAAATCTCTGTTAACACAATATTTCCAAAATCAAAGAGTGCTAGAAAGATAAAACATATCAGATGTGCAGTGTACTTGGCGTGGATTAAAGAAGAACATCTTCGTTTATTTATATATTTTTTTTTTTCATATCTTGGTTTATTTTTATCTCTTTTGTCCCGAAAGAAATTCATGGAAAAAATAATGTATTTGTGCTTCCAAGAGAAATTAATTCATTTGCTAACAATGCTATGTGGGACCGGTAGCCAAGCTGTAAGGTTCTTGAGTGTGGGCTGGAGGAGACGGGTTCAATTCCCGTCGAAGGTTGGGATTTTTCCAAGTTGAATTCTTCTCTGGATGGGTCCAAGGGTCCAAGGAGTCCTCTTTAAAATGGGCTCCGGGTTTCCTTCCCAAAATTAAAGGCAAGCGGACTGACTACTTAACTTCAACTTAATCCCGTTGGTCACGGAAGGCCGGGAACCTTACGTCCGACCATCCCAGCAAAGGCAACGTAGCGGGATACTTCAACTAACCAACAGCACTATAATAAGCTTTAAAAGTGCTCACGAGGTTCTTAATAGGGTAAATTACTCTCAATGCCGTAAGCGTGCATTCGTACATATCAGTTACTGCTGGATAGTTGCTGGATCTATTGTCTTCGTGATTCACATTTGATAGAGTTCTAACTTTTTCTTGCTGAGGCGTATCTCGGAATTTGTAATAAAATAACAACCTTAGCAACAACAGTAATAATAATAATAATAATAATAATAATAATAATAATAATAATAATA
>JAFIDM010009631.1:315210660-315242004 GCA_023159025.1 Thereuonema tuberculata | reverse complement strand
TAATAATAATAATAATAATAATAATAATAATAATAATAATAATAATAAACAAGGGTTTAATATTTGTAATTCTTTTGATATTTAGTAATAATAATAACAATAATTATGAATTGAACACAAAAGGTTTCTCCAAATATTATTATTGTTATTGCATGTTTATGTAGTAATAATCATATATTATTGTTATTATTACTATTTTGTCAAATTAATCAGTATCTGTGTGTTTCGCACTCTCCATAAAAGAACGTATGAATAGCTAATAGATCTCGAAACTCTATTTCGACAAAAATCTTTAATCATAACATACTGCGCTAACTTGTGGATTAGCTAAAAGGAGATTCAACTTCATTGTTTAAAACAACGAAGTATTAATAAAAATATTTAACTCAAATTTAAGTTCTTAAGTAGGCTTCAAGTTCTTAAAACATTTTGTTATTTAATAAGTTTTTATCAATCCTATTTTTCCCTATAACGAAAGCTTAAGAAAGCATGTCTGCAGGGTTTTATAAAACTGCATTTTGTAAATTATAAAATTCCATAAGCATTATAAATATCAGACATAAAATACTTTTCTAAGAAATACTTTTGATAGATGTATCATTAAAATTATTCTACTAAATCCTGTTATTATTATTCCATTAAAATGAGACTGACAGTAAAGGAATTATAAACTAATTTATAGTTTAGTTAAAACTTTAAGGCTTTGAACTCAAAAACTATACTTATATTTCTCAGGTATTTATTTAAAAACCCGGTCTTAATAACCATAGATGTTACGTCGCCGTGTCATAGTGAATTTATTATCCTTCCCAGATAGCTTTTGTACTTTCTCTTGAGTCATTTTCCATTAACAAGAGTTATATGATAAATATTAAAAATGAAGGGTATCGTGCATTTATATTCAAACCATTAACTCATTCAGGCGAAAAGATGACGCTTACAAATCGAAAAGAGAAAGTAGCATAGAAAAAAAAAGAAAAAGGAACGTTTGTTATATTCAAGTGCTAGAGGGGTTCCAGTAGACGCGAATTTCTACAAAGATTCTGGGAAATGATAAATGATTTAGGCCTTTCCTTTTCAACAGATGAAGATTATAGAAAGGGGTTATGCTGTGACATTTGTCGTAGTAGGCTATTTTTTTGACACCTGTCGTAATGGCTTAAATGAATGATTAAGTGGAGAATTAAAAGACAAATTGTTTTCCATGTGAGAAGTTTAAAAAAAAAAAAAGCTTTTAAGCAAAATTAAACTGATTATTTCTAAATCTCAAAGTAATAATCTGACGTGTATCTCAAAGACCATCATTTCATTAAAATACAATCACTAAACCAATTAGGAAATAAATACTGCATAAACCGTAAAAAGCGATTATGTTGCTTTAGGGATCTGACGCTGCCATGATAGACAAATCCTATCGCCAATTATTGATTCAAACAGATTTATTCAGGATCGCAGAGGCCTAATTTTTTTGTAATTACTAAGAAAAATAACCCCCTTTATAAGAAAATATTATTAAGAAATGTAATTCAGTAATAATTTTCCAAATTCAAATTGATTTTGAGACATTCCAATACTTCGTTAATTCATTGTCAATAATAAACAATTGCAGAGAGTAAAACAGCAGAGAGTAAACAACATCTTTATTTAAAATGTACCCTTTTTTTTTTCTAGGCCCTGTTATTTGAAATTCGTCAATGAACCCAGAACTTACCTCGAACTAGCATCTATATAAAATAAGAGAGGAAAAGCTTCCTCATTGTACTTTCCGCAACAGGAAAATAGTTAAAAATTTGGATAAAAACAAAATATGTCTATTTTCAAGAGACAATCGGTGAAGCGTTACATGCCCTTCCAGTTCCAATATTACACAATTGTCATAAGTAAGATAAAGTAAGACATTGAATTCACGAAGCAGATAGGCCTATAAATAGAAACGAAATATGCTATTCTGAATTGTTATGTATTTATTAATCCATGACTTTTTTTTTTAATTGTTTTAACTATAATTTTCATTCATCATATTCTTGAACACTTCTCCTTTTTCAAGATTTGAAAAGTTACTTGATAATAAAGAAGCTAAAACTACCGAACATTTAAAATTAAAAGATAGGTTTGTTTCCCTTTCTTTAAATCAACCACTGTTTACTGAAAACCAAAGATATAATTGAAATTCATCATCCTCTTTTAAAATTTACTGCATAAAATAGTGTCAACAAACATCAAAGTCACTGAAAACAGTAAGGAAAATTTGATAGTTTCTTAAAAGAATTTAATTTAAGAACATAGAAAAACAAGGCTTGACAAATCTTGCTCTTGTTTTGCAAGATTTATAAAGTAAATGATTAACTTTTACATTCGAAGTTTAATGTTGATCAGAACATCGTTTATTGTTCCAGTTATTAAAGACACAAAGACTAGAACGTACTTTAAAACTGACTTCTTAACATGATTTATAAACAACAACTTTTATTTACTTCTAGATAATCAGACTGAACAGTAAAATGATATGTAAGAAAATTTGATGTAAATCAATGGTTTAAAAAAGTTGGCTTTTACTATATTATTGTATAACCCATTAAAATACACAGACAGTTTACTTAAAAATAAACAATGTATATTGTAGGATTAAAAAAAAGTATGAATTTCTGGAAATTCCGTTGCTTTTCTTAAATCTTACACTGCCTTTAATAGCTGGGTTGAGAAATTATATAAATAAAAAAAAATAATAATAAAAATTGTATTCTATTTTCATATCACCTTAAGGCTTATTTTTCCCATCACAGTAGTATTTAGAAAGTAAAAAAATTAAATTTACTTCTCTTTCAATCGTTATAAGTAAATTATTATCCTAAATCGAAATGAAAGTTCTGTGAAGCGCTTTGGTATTATGCTGAGGTTTCATTATAAACAACTTCCTTTCAAATCATTTCTAAGAAAACTACATTTGTTCTCAATATTTACTATCGACTGAAAATAAATTAACCCCAAAATACGATTTACTTCTTAAAGGTTATTGGTCACTGTATCGACCACTGGAAGGAGAGAAGTTCGATTTTCATTCGAGAACCTTCTCGGAATCTAAACATGTGGATCAGAAAAAAGGAAATCAAATAATCGAATTTGAAAGTTTGGGAGGGAAATTCGACACTTATTTGAATTCACAAAGCTTAAAAACGCTAAACTAATGTTATTCTTTTAATTCATCAAATAACGAACGAAATTAATTACTAAATAAAGCTGTAATCATGTAGCTTTAATCAAGATTGCTATTGATATTAGATCCAAACGTTTATTTTGTAATAGCTGTATTTATATTGTTATTGTGCAATTGGTGCATAATTAATATTCTGAAAAATACAATTACAGCCTTTCAACATTTCTTGTCTATCTGATACAAATATGCACTTTGTATTTAGATTGAAAAAGAGTAAAAAATTATTTCCTTTTATTTCAAAAGCCAATGGCTTATAGGCAATAGCAGAAATATATAAATAAACCTCTCCTAATTCCGATAGTTAAAAGCATATTAAAGAACGCATGTATTTTTTATTTTCTGAGATGGAACATTACTGTCAAAATTCACTTTATGAAACATCAGTCGAAATTTGACTTTTATGACAATAGTATAAAAGAATCTTTGTCTTGGTTGAAAATTTAAACCAAATGTTTTAAATGGTTTTGATTTGACTGAAATCAAATCTTATTGTCGTAGAAACTTTTTATCTAAAGATTGATAGAAATTTTGAAATAAAAATAGAACAACAATAGAACTATCATATACATTAGAATGCTTACTAATTTTCTGTATTACCTCTCAATAATATATAAAAACCAGAAGATTTAAAGGATTCAGCTTATCGTAACCTACAGAATAGTCACAAAATTTGTTTTTAAAGTTTTTAAACAAACTTAAAAAAAGCAGAAAACTAAACAATTTACTTTTTTCATAGTTGAAGAGTAGTTATTCCCTCTTTTTTCACTTTCTTTATTCGCTAATACTTAATAAATGTGTTGATATAAGTAATGTCGAAGCGGATACGAAGTGCAGCGTAGGATGCAATGCTTGAAATTGGTCTATATATTGTTTCGAGTTCTTTTCGTTGGTTTACGAATATATTTCTGCTGTTTCAATGAATGTAGTGAATTGATATTGTTCAGAAGAAATTCGCTTGAGTGTGCAGCACATAAAATATATTTAGACGAGTGACTCCTTACAGTTTTTGTTGTATAAGACTCGGAATCTTAAAAAAAAAATATTGAATTGGAGTCGACCCTACACATCCATCATTGTATCCATTAACTATCATATTTTTTCTATCTTCATGAAAGATGAAGATGATATATTTTCTATGGTCCATGTATCCCTGCTGTTGTAATCTATTCGGCAAAAGCGATAAACACAGGATTTTTTTCTTTACATTTACTTTCGATTTATCTCCATTTCGTTGAAGTGTCCATCTACTTCTGATGACCACTTTGTCACTATGATACGGGATTACAAAAGCGTGATACTCACATATTTTATGTTAAGCTCTTGTGGCTTTATCTTTAAAAGTAGCTGTAATTTATCAGAACACTATTTATATAAAGTACAAATATAAAAATCTTAATAGAAGTTTTGTTTTCCCTACCTGCACTTCGAGGGCGTGATAAGCCACAATCAAACCCAACAGAACTACGGTTGAAACTGTAATCAAAGTTTTTAATGCAGTCGAATAGAAGTAAATCTGAAATGGAGAAATGACCAGAATTAGTATAAATATATTCAAACATTAATTAACAAAATAAAACAAACAAATGCATAAAAACTTGGGCAAAGAGGAAAAGATTTTTTTTTTAAATAAATACATTACAAGAGGCAATGTAACAGTTTCTTTTCACATTAAATCGTGAGTCGAGATTGTCATCAAATGCTATCATCAAATACATGATTGAATAGTTGAAGCTACACCAATATCAAAATAGCTCTTATTATAAAAATGAATTGGGATATTGTCATATCGAAAGATATTGTAACAATGGCGTTTCTGTTTTACACACTAAAAAGAAAACTAAAATATTTATATTTGATACTTATTTCCTTAAGCATATGTTAACACATAGGCATATGTAATCAAATAGCATGCATACAAATTCAAAATGAAATAAAAGGAATACAAATTAAAAGAAAGATTAATAAAAAAAATTTAGAACTATACGTGAACGTGAAAACTTCTTAAAATATACACAAAATTAAAAATAAACAGGTTAGTTTCGAGTTTTTTACAGGACTCTATATCAACTTGTGTTTATTAAGAAGTTTTCACGTTCACATCTATCATCTGTACATGCAAACTTTTCTTAAATAGAGTACGTTCACAAAAAGCCCTGGAAAGGGCTCGAAACTAGTCTGTTTTTGCTATTTTGCTTTTTTTAACTTTGTTTATTAAGAAGTTTTCACGTTCACGTCTAACATCTGCACTGTAATTTTTTTTTTTAATTTGTAACTATCTAAAGTTCGGATTTTCATGAGATTCCACATTTTTTTATTAAAGCTTCAATTCCATTTTTAAGTGGCTGCAAATATTATCGATTCTTCTGATTCAAATAATGTAGTTTTTATTGTGCACAGTAAATGCTAATTCTCTTCCTTTGTGGATTTTAAAGCAGATTTTTATTTTAAGATCATTTTTTTTTGTCATAATTAGGGATGATTTTCGGAAAAGTTATTAAAAAAGTTGTTTTGATTGGATGAGCTATTTTTTAGAAAATACATTGAATGTTTTAATGTCATAAATGCTTGCGTGAGTGCGGGGCTCAATGGTTTAGGCGCTGGACTGTAGACTGGAGAAGCCGTTCAATTCCAGGCGACTATTTTGGATTTTCCAAGATTGTAACTCCTCCATACGGACCCTAAGGTTTACCTAGCCCTCTGTCAAATAAGTAGGGTTTTGTAGGATTTCTAACTATTAGGTTAAAGGTGGGCGATGTTAGTATGGTCATCCGACCTCAACTACTCTCGTTCGTCGAGTATCGTTGGAGCCTCAACCTCCCTCACCAAGATGGTCTACTTGGTCTTTACTGAAGCATCGTTACCATAAGTGCAAGCATATATTTAAGATTTTTAGATCATAAAAAAAATCGTAGGTACATTATATCTAAGATACAAAATTGTATCTTCGACTTTCTTTATTAGTGTCTTCCTGCTGTTTGAACTAAAATCGGCGAACAAAGAAAAAGAAAAAAAAAAACCTAATTCACCATGGTCTGCGAATAATGGAAATAATTGGAAGAAATTGACTGAAATTTAGATTCCTAGCAATTATTTTGCTCACAATTAATTGAGCTAAGATTTAATATCGGCGCTTGTGCTTTCCCAAAATATTTCTATCTCGAATAATATTTGAGTCTCCTATATTTTGCCAAATAAAGATCACTGCTCCAGGCCAGTCTCACTGTGTCAGTGTTTGTCCAAGGTAGAGAAGAGTAATGCCTTAATCGAGGGATGGCAATTATTTTGGCTGCTGTCTAAGCTTAGGTGAGCTTTACGTTGCTGTCGGCTTGTTGTATCTGGGCTGAGAGCTACGTAATTAACTAAGCTTAAAAAGTTTGGCAGAACAACGTTCAGCGATGTAATATAATAAAATATTGGAATTCCCATCTTTACCTGAAATGCTACAAATGGTAAAATTAACAATTGAATGTTATTGGATCAAAACTTTTGGTGTACAAAAGGTCTTAACCTTTTCTTTATTTAACATTCTTTAATTATTGAGTTAATGTAAGATTGGTACTGATTCAAGGTTTTAACTTTGAAATTAGATGCAAAATAATTTATTATTTGATTAAGTACTTATGGATAGCTTTATTCATTTTTTTAAATATATATAACCGACCATTCGAAAAAGCTTCCATAAATCTTTCACGAACATTTCGAGTTACATCTGATAACGGTGCTTAGTTATAATTCCTTGCATATCTCGTTTTAGACATTTCCGCGAAAAATAAACCGATTGCTCTGACAGCGGTGTAATGGTACAGTAAATATAATACTGTACATCACAGTATTTTTACAGCTGTAATAAACAGCAATGCTACCTGCATAGAAAAACATAAGATACGGAGATTTTTCACTGATTGTTTCCCAGTGTCTTACACACTGGTCCTAGAGTTGAGGGAGCTCTCTATAAAATAAGAGCTTTCTTATTTGAGGAAGTTGAGGGGGGGGGGGTTGATAGGAGCTAGTGTCAGTTCTTAAGAAAAAGATCAGAGACACTGATCACAAGGCACTTGAGAGAGTCTACAAATAGTTGTTGTAGAAATACTTTGTAAATTACAAAACGCAGACTCATTTGGCTGACCTTATATTCGCTATAAAGAAACGCAAATGGAATGGACAGGCTATATAGCAAGGTGAAACAGTCGTACTTGCCCAACAGAAATTCTAAACTGGATATCAAGGAATGAAAGAAGGAAACGCTTTCAAGGCAGAAGGTAAATGAAATTAAATTGTTGCATTCAAATGGTAAGGAAAGATTTCGACCTAAAGAACTGGATAAAACATGGAAAAATAAATTCTTCTTTCGAAAATGATTTGTAATTAGTTGAAAAGATGATGATAATCATTTACATAAGTATGGGAGTAGCTAATTAGAAGATAAATTTAACCATTACAATAAAATAGTAAATTATAAAAGAACCTTGTATTTTTATCATCATAGCAACTATTTCCTACGAGAAATCGATTCATTAGTGCCAATTAATTTCTTAACAGCTACAGCATTTTGATGAGTTTTCAGAAAAATCCCAAAAAAACTATTAGAATAAAAATATTATAAAAGCTGATAAAATAGAATTCAATCAGCAAAAGCTTCACTAACTCCAAATTAAGAAATTTATTAATAAAAACATAAACAAAGTGATTTTTTTTAAACATTGCACTAATAATAATTTATTAAACAAAAGGCATTAACTCTATAAGGATATTTTTTTTTTCTTTTTAAAAAAAAGACAGTGTCAATAAGACAAGGAGATACGACCTCTCCTAAAATATTTACAGCTTTACTTTAGGAAGTGCCAGAAAATTAGATTGGGAAGGAAAAGCATAAAAATTAATGGAGACTACTTAAAGAACTTTCCCTTTAAGGATGATGTAATTGACCTTCCTGAAGATCCAGCGACATTAGAATTTATCACCTAAGACGTTGTCACTGCAAGCCTAAAGACTGGATGAAAGTTAACAAATTAAAGCATGTGTTCAATGAATTCGTTTAAAGGCTGATAATGAGGAATTTGAGGAAGTTAACAACAACATTTATCTACTGTTTAGCATGGACAAATTTAATCATAAAGGGAAACTTCAAACGAAACTTGAAAGTTGATAGAAACTAAGAAAATCGAAGAAACTTAAGCCTACTTTCCTAAAAATACTTTTTCTTAAATTTCTTAATTTTTTTTTCTTATTTATTTAAAATCGTGAGCACGACAAAAAAATGTAAAGCTATTTTCAAAATCTATTATCTCCTTAAAATAAACAAAACAAATTTTTGATATGTTCAGAAAAAAAAATTAATCGGCATTACTTAAGTTGTTGAAATAAGGTTAATTTTAATCACATCAATCAACAACGGCTTAACTAATGGATTAAACAAGTGATTAAAATTCACTGTTTAAAACAATGAAAAAAAATTGAAAATAAAGTAGAAATGTATTGTTTAGGTTAAAAAGTTTAATTGTCGCCTTATCGCGCAAATTTCTCGACATGGATCCACTTAGAAAAGATTTCAAAATTAAAATTTATATAGTATGCATATTTAATAAGTAGAGATTAAGTATTCTATAAATAGAATATTAAAAAAAAAAGAAATACAACGTTAAATATATGTAAACCTTAAAAGCAACTGCACAATTACAGTCAGATAAAAAAGTGATTAAATACCAATCTTACACCAAATGTACGAGGCAGGGACATTGACAATGATGACCATTTCAAGAAAAATGGAAAGATACATATTACAAGTATAATGAGAACCTAAATAAAGAAACAGAGAGTAAAACTTTGGATAGAGAAAACTTTATTCTCCAGGAAACTGGACGTTACATCAATAAGAAGAAATGATTACGCATTATCAACAAAAATTCTCAAAAACGAGAAGTACCTGAGAGAAATAGAGTCAAAGTCAACAGTATTTTATTGGAGTCCATTGGAAAAGATGGCTTCAGACCGAAACAACTGTAAACAATTTGTTCTTAATCTCCATGAGAAGAAAATTATCAGAAAATAATATTAAAAAATAATAATGAAAAAAGAAATGAGTAGTTTGTAAAGAGCTTTTAAATCTGTACGCATATAACCATTAAATTTTTAAGCAAAATTCAAACATCAGAATAAAGTATACTAATTAAAACAATCTATATTTTTTTTGGTTGGATTTAAATGCATTGAAAAATATGTTGGTCCTTGAAAATTGAAAATTTACGAAAAAATATTCAAAAAGTTATTTCGTACAGCGTTCACTCTTTGATTACTTTGAATTTCTTATTTTTTTTTAAATGCAGTAGAATAATAGAGGGAAATTGTGATAGTATATTACACTAAATATTGTGTTGATCAACTAATTCATTTAGCTACAACTTAATTTTGAGAGTTAATTGATTGTGAAGTGCGCTTTCCAGTAAAATCCAGAAGTTAAAAAAAAAAAAAACTTTTATAACATCAGATTTACTAAGCAACTTCGGTGTAATTATTTTGAGAAAACAAAAAATGTAAAGATAAGATTTTAAGTGCTATGTAATAAATTACTGAAATTGCAAAAAAAGTGAACAAAATCAAGAGGTCAGAAGATGACTTTTCTACGTAGTTTACGCAAGATCAATGACCGTCACACTCGCATACCTGTATTGACATCTCATGATTCCTCAGTAATAAGAAAGAGAAGATGAAAGAAAGAAAAACCATATTAAATGTCTGTATGAAGTTTGATGTAGGTTAGAGCTTTTATTTGAATTTTATCGTGCTTTCATGATTCTAAAAAAGAGACATCCAAACACACTGACTGATAAAAATGTTTATAGCAAGAAAATCAAAACTGAAGTATTTTGTATATTTACTGAACTATAACACAGTAGTGAAAAAAAGGGTTATACGTGCCCGATGAATCAATGAAAATAGCAAAAAAGAAGGCACAATGCAAATAACAAGAGAGGAAAGGATTCGCACCCTGAGTTCGCCATCGGGAAGAGACTGGGACGGGCCGTTTCGTCCTTTTTAGGACTCATCAGCCAGCCAAACTTCCTCGGTGACGGACTCAGAAAGGTGCGTTGGGGCCGTAATCCCAGTTCTCGCTCCCGAGTGTGGGATCTCCCCCCTTAGGAATCCTAACAATTAATTAGTATCAATCAAGGATACAATTATTCCTTGGCCTGCACATGGCTAGGCACGAGAGGAATTTAATAAAGGCATTTAAAATAGAAATATGCCATAAATTCATTAAAGAAAAAGGGGTTATACGTGCCCGATGAATCAATGAAAATAGCAAAAAAGAATAACACAGTAGTATTCAAATAAATAAAAATAATATCAATAACTAAACATTTTATTTTTTTAAATGCTAACTTTTCTGTTATTACTTATGAAAAAAGTATAACAAATTATATTAGCTTGTCACTTATTCGACAACCTTCTGTTTTCATTTTAATGGTGGTTGTTTCACCTAGATCTCCTTTCTATTGGTGACGTTTGTATTAAAATGAATTGGAAGCTTAATAATTTCAACCTATTATTAAAATTCATTATTCTTAAGATAAATAGTTGTTCGTTTTATTGTATCAACGCTTAAGTGTAATTAGGACCCTACTTACACAACCTTTTTATCTATTGAATTAGTTTGTATAAAAATCAATAGTAGATTAACGATTCATTGCAATTTCAGCTTCTTGATAGAATCACTTATTGTGATTATGGAACTTTGAAGACAGCTTATTCATTTAATTCGTAGCCTAAAATTTCGATGCTGCATTAAATCTGTAAGAAAGAACTCTTAAAATTTTTACTTTTTCTAACAGTTTTTGAGGATGATTGAATAGATTTGATTGTTTTCGCTCGAAATTATATTTTGAGGCTTTTTGTTCGGCCTTAAATTGCTCTGAAACTTAAATTCTGTTCCAATACATATGTATAATATCAAAATAAGTTACAATTTCTAAACGAGGAAGGATTAAAAATTGCATAAAATAATAAGGATAATTTATCGAAATACAAGGAATAGACAAAACCTTGAAAATACTTTTCATTTGTACAAATAAATCATTTGCACTCCATTAACATGGAGTTGGTCCATCATGAACATTCTGAATAACAGCAGTTCGACTGCAATAGATGCATACTGGTCTCGCTTGTAAAATAATGGTACCGTTTCTCCTGTAAAGTCAAGTCTCGATTGGCCAAGGTAGAGGAAATTGCCGCTCAAGGAGTTCCAATACAGGTTTGACAATATTAGATCAGGCGACTGAGGACACCAGAGTAGTGCTTTACTTAATTCTTTTGCTCTTCAAACAAACTTTTGTAGCAATTTTTAGCATGGATGAAAGCATTACCTTCCTGAAACAGGGACAAAATTCTATTGTCTCGATCAATGGAAGCATTTGGTCGTGGATAACTTTCAGATAAGTTATAAATATTACAGAACCCTTCAGAATAACTAAAGACCCTAAAGAGTACGATAAATTGGCTTACATCACAGATCCGCATTATACTTTACATGGAATCGTGAGTTACGATAGTATAAGTATACTATCTTATAAACTCTGTCTGTGATGGGTTCATCTGACAAAATGATATACCAATCGGCAAGGTTCCAGTTTTGATGTTCTCCGGTGCAATGTTTGCGTTTTTTCTTTTTTTTTAGCATTGATGTCAGTAACGAGTCTTTTAAAATACCGAAGAGCACGGTCATAAATATTTAAATCTGTGAAATTACCGATGGACTGTTCTGATTGAAATAAAATCTCCTGAACGATTTGTAACTCTGCTGTAAATTGCTATGCGCTTGTGTTACGTTTTCGACACAGAATTAGAAAACGGCGGTCCTTGTCTATCAGCTTCTTTTTCTGTTAAGTTTACATCATTAAAGGCAACGAACTTTACTAGCCAAGTTCTATTCCTCTAGCAATATCTGCGATTTCGGCCGTTCTACAGTAGTCGCAGAAGTCTCTCCTACACGAGCGCAATGACCATGCCTGTTTGAAAATCAATGAGGTCTAACACTTTTTCATTGTTATTATACAATGAATCGTCTTATCTGCGATTATAGCGCTGAAGAGAGATAGCTAACTTCCTTATTTACATCATATAGCGAAACCTACTGATGATTTGCATAGGCACTTAATTTATGTTTCTTTTTTCAGTGGGTGTTTCTTTTATACTATCTAGCTTCTTTATATCATAATCATGAGAGTTCCAAGTAAGTAATTTAACTAATGGTTTTGCAAAGTTTTGATAAAGTTATTGTATCATTACAATTCGATGGTATCTTGGATTTACCGAAGGGATCTCCAAATTTTATTAAAATGATTTTTAATTTTGAATATTGATACTGCTTCTGTAAAACTTTTCTATTTTTTTATTTCTTTTATAAAACTTTAACGTCATTTCTATTTCATATTTTTAAGTAAGAAACTCTAATAAAGTATTGGGGGAAGGGAGGAGTTCAAATTTCTAAAACTTAATTAATATAGTTGGTTTTCCATATTATAATAATTTGATCGTTTCCCTATCATTAATATTTAGATGTATTTCATGTAAAAATTATTATAACCACTTCTGTGATTCATGCTTGTGTTTTGAACGAGATTCTGCTGCATAGTTCAACTGCCTTGAAAAGTTTATCAATTGATAATAGCTTCAAAGCCTGTGAAGAATTAAATCGAAGCAAATTCTGTCACCTCATTTAAAATACATACCTAAATTATTTATTAATTGAATTCTGTGTTTTCTGAATTCCAGAAAGATACATTAATAAATAAAGAATAGTAGTACAAAACCAACTAAATTTACAACATGTTCGCGCACCGTAAACGCTACAATGTAGCCACTGGGAATTAAGAAGCAGATTCAAATGTATCGCAGTGCGAAAAAACACAAAGAACTTCGAATTGCCTTCCAGCTTTAGCAGCCAGATCCAAACTCTAAGCAATTGAATGTGTTTGCATATTAGCTCGCATATTAGCTCGCCATAACAAGGCATTGAAAATGAAGTTCATTTATGGGACTGATAAAAGAAATATAACAATGTACAAAATGAATACTGTTGTAATAGAGTCAATATAAGATCCCTACAAAAAAAAAACCACAATTACTAAAAATATTCAGTCTGTATACAAACTCCGCTACAATGTTCACCGTGATAAAATATAAATTAAAATTAACTAATTATTAACAAAGAAGCGTTATTATTACTACTACTAAAACTACTACTACTACTATTATTATTATTATTATTAATATTTCTAAATGAAAAGATACACCATGAGTAGAGTGACCAGAATTTTCCGACGTCAATCTGGGACCACAAAAATAAAAAATACAACCAAACAACGACTTTAACAACCCAAAAAAAAACAAACAAACAAAAAAACAACGACTTTCTCGATTATTTACAAAATGCGGGACATTTTACGGGACATATACTGATGCGGGATACTGCATTGAAATGCGGGATGTGTGGCCGCCCTAATCATGAGTGTCAAAATATATTTCTTGCATTTCGACATCAACTACTTTCTTGAGAACAGGGCCGTCTTAATAGCATTGTAGGACCTGCGCAATGCAATGCACTGGGCCCCTTTTGGACCCTTAAATATTTTTAAAGATTTTTTTATAGACTATTTTGCTGCTTTGAAGTTAGAACATCTGTAATCTGTAATCAAATAATGAATAGAACACTTATTATTTTAAGGACATTTGTAAGAACATTCATTAAATAATATCTCGATTAATAATAACAGTAATATCTCGAAGGTTCTTTTCCATGACTTAACTTTAGTCCATTTTTTTTCAATTATTTTAGAAGTAAATTCAAACTGATACTCAACATTTATCAGTTGGTAATAAATCATCGCAGGGCCCCAAAATCGTGGGCCCCTGTCCAGCGTTCACTTCATTAAGACAGTTTTACCTGTGAATCTTGTTCTTGTAAGTGGAAATCAGGGAGAAAGATTTCATCAAGACAGGGAAAAAAAAGTTACCAGAGAGAATGGAATATGAATTTCACGGCTTACTATTGCTGTATATTGAAAAGAGATGTTTCAAATGAAGCAAATGATAGCGTACGAAAATCAAGGAAGCGACAAAGTCTTTCAAATTAAATGTTAATATTTACAGTACTACTATACATCATTAACTTTACATTAGCAGGAAGACCTTGCAATATTTAATAACATTTCCTGTAAGCTTTACTATAAAAACAGTAAGCTTTATTTTTAAGATGAAAATTTCAATAAAGATTAAATAATGATTTGTGTGTGCTTGAGGAAGGAGAACTGTAGACTTCCATACATCGATTTGGTATAACAGGAAAACAAACCTTAAAAAAGGCCAAACTTAGCGTTGGTAATTAGGTAAGTATATCTGCCGTTCCTACATATATACGTATTTAAAGACGTAGTCAGTTGATAAGATAAAAATTAAAGAATCCATTTGGGTCTTCTAATTAGACGTTAAGGCCCCCGGCGTTTCGCGACAAGGGAATCAAGTTGAGGTCGGGTTGTCAATGACCGACCTCTAGATAAAAACCCAGCACTGATTTGCAGGTTTAGCCGTGGAAGAGAAATAACGAAGAGGTCTCCAAAGGGTTTTTAAGTGTATCTACAAATAACAAAAAATCTGCTAGATATCTCTGGCGATTTGATGCACATGTATCTTCAGTGATTAAAATTTGTGTATTATTACTAAATCCTATTTTTCTGAACTTCATTGTGGCATAATAATGAAAGCAATAAAGTACTTAGAAATTAAGAATTCTCCTTGTATAATGTAGTAGTTTCTAAACCGGTGGGCCGTAACACAGAGGTGTGCCATGAGGATGCCTTTAGTAAGCCGCGAGAAAATTCTGAGAATGCATCTGTAATCAACTTTTAACTTCACAGTAATCAAATGCTCGTATCTATAATAAACTCTAAACATCAAACTATAACATGGGCAAACAAAAAAAAATTCTATTATATTCTAACAATTAAGGCTTAATATTTAATCACATTAAAAATAATTTAAGGTATCTTGAAATATTTAAAAATTAGTCTTACATTCATATTACTGTACATTCATTGGTTAAATTACGTATGTTAATACTAAGGAGTGTATGTAGCAATAAAGGCAATGAAAAAGTTTGATGTAACACTGATTTTAGGAACAAGGTTTGGTGAGCCTAGGGATTTCTGCAAATATAAAGGGTGCGCCGTGAAACAAAAATAAAAGTTGAGAAGAACTGTAATATAGTGTATGTAGGAAAAACAGGAAAATTTTTATGGATAAGAAGAGGTCCTCAATCTATCTTGAGTATCAACAAGCATTATGTTTTTCAGTTTTAACTTGTATTTTAACTTAATAGACGATTTTTTTTAAAACCCTGCTAAAATATCTGTTTACTTCAGTTAATATTCTTCATAGAAAACGGAACTGCAAATTCGACAGATTAGATGATCAACACATTTATAACGAGCAAACTGCCAATAAATACTAGATAATCCTCTGGCTTTACTGGAATACAAAGGAAAATATTAAATATCTTTTTAATCAGCATCTAATAACTGGCTGTTTGAAAAGACAGAAAAGGAATCCATTAACAATTGTTGTCAACCATTATTGATGGCTGCTTTGCATAAAACAAGAGTTGCTGATTCACCATTTCGCAGATAATGAAGAAGATCTCTTTTTGTCTTTCTTCCACATTCTTATTCAAATCATTTTTCGCCTCACGTTATCTTACAAATTCAAATTAACAATTTTAATTCCCTGTTGTCTTAAGAAGTTAATCAAGAGTTCTCTCAATAAAGAAAAGTTTGTTTAATAAATGTAGATTACATTTATCTGAAAATTCATTGCTTCGTTTGAAGTTTTATTACTCTTCAACTAAAGAATTTATCAAAATATTTCTCTCTTACAAAGCTTTTAAAAAGGAGAGGAACTTCGGGTATTATGGAATACCAGTTTTGCTTGTTGTCATAACTCGGGTTATTATTTTTTTAATCAAACAGAAATGTAGAGTGGCGCATACCTTGATTAGTTGACATTATTTGTTATGTAGGCTAATTTATATTCGTAATTGAATAATATAATTATTTTTTTATAAAAATGTAATTATATATAAAAAAAATAGTTATATTGACAGGTAATATGAAATAGGCTGGTAATACGAGGGACATGGTTGTTTATGAAAAACAAACAATATTTATGTACATAAAAAACTCAATGACCTAATAAAAATTGTTACTTACAAATAAATAAAACATAATGTCAAAAATGTTTATTCCATTCTTTTACATGGTATTGCTTGAAAAAGTCACAAATGTAATCAACTTTTTCGAAGGTCCGTGTTCAATGGATCTCTAGCGTTCCCTATAGGGCGAATCCATGGAAGAATCCGTAGAATTTCAAGAGAAAGATGATGAGGCGGTTTCCCGTTGCCTTCCTCAGGAAATCACTAAGAAATGATTGCAGATCTGAAGAGAATGATGTTATGAAATAAGTAGTAGCTCCTCACGTACGAGAAAAACAAGTATCTCATATTGCCCAAATATTCCATAATACCCTAAGTTTCTCTAAACCGTGGTTATTTGATGAATAACCACAGCTGCGTTCCACAGATCTCAAGTTTGACTTGTCTATATCTTTGTTTCGAAAGGTATGTTTCTAAACATACACAGTTTGTTTCATAAGTATATGAAATCTGTTTCTAAAGTTTATTCAAGTAAATCTGCTGTAAAGATAAAACATAATTTTCCACACTTCTTAAAACAAATTAATCAACTGAATTCAAAGATGTGAGACCCGCCAGGCATTGAAGAAACGCGTAGCACAGCACACTAATGCGGTACGATGCAGAAATTTTAATTATTTAACAGTATGCCATGTTTATAATACTAAGCACTCTTTAAATTATCAAAAACTTCAAATCATAAGTCAGGAATTAAACGACTTCAAAAGAAAATGTAAGGACTCCTATTTCATCTTACTAATAAAAGGTAATAAAAGATAATGACAATTTATCAGTTTTTAGTATCCCACAATATGTTTTTTTTCATAAGTGTTTGTAATTTATTTTATTTTTATGCACAAATTTTATTAATTTTATAAAAGGGAAAACAAAAAAGGAGGGAAAAAAAAAAAAAGATTTTTTTGTCCTCCCCCCCCCCCATTGTCCTGTCCAAATGAAGCTTTGTATTATTCCTTAACTTTCAATGGATCCATCTGTTATCACTTGCTCCGATGGATTCTATGCCTTATATTCAGAAACTTATTGTATTCGAACCACTTGACAAAGAAATGTTAGACATTTCGGAAGTACTCGTATTTTAATTGTACATATACTTTATTTTTGATTGAGATGTGCGGGGGCCTTAAATTCCCCAATAATTCAACTTACACACGTTAATTACTTGAAATTGATACTTTTTTTATACTTTTTTTGTACTTTTGTATATTGTATATAAAATAGAATAATGATGTTATCATACTCCACTTACAATTATTACTGTGTTCTAATACAAAGAAAGCTTAAAAGCATTCAATTTGTTTAATTCCTAACTCAAGAGTTTTCAAATTGTTTGTAGATGAATTGTATTGTAATTAAAGATTTGTAAAGTATCACTAAAGATGAGAATCTGAACAGTTCCGAAGGTTCAATCTCTTTTAACACACGATATTGATTTTCCGTGAATCTTCTTTCTGTGTTAATAACTGTTTCTGAGCCATTAATTTTAAGAGAATTTCGGTAGTTGAGATAATTTTTCAATGTTTATCTACTTTACAATGACATGTAAGACGGCATCTTTTCAGTTTGAAAAATTTCCAATTATAACCCATTCTATGTTTCAATTGCTCAGATAATTGTGCAATTGTGGTGAAAATTTAATGCCCTATATGTTATATTTCAACAAAACATCTTATGCAGGATAGGCCATAGTAACGATCGGATATAGTGACTACAAAATAATGAAATGAGAAAATCAATTCAAAAACTTTATGAGACTGAAGAATATACATTATGTAACGATAATATCACAATAATAACGTCCATACTTGTGTCATTGCAAACCTCAGTTGCCTAACTTTTCGCTGTGTTGACAGTCATTTTCCGTACACAGTTGGAATTGCCGCCATGTGTGTCTGCTCGCGCGCCGGAAGCATTTCGAGAGTGATCGTCATAAAGACACGGTGAATCTCTCCTTGAATTTAGACGCCTCTGAATAGTTCGTTTTTCACTCGCAGAAAATGTCTTACTGCAGTGTAAGTATTATCCGATCGTGACTTTTTCTCCATCTCCAAGAAAATAAGACGCAAATGGCGGCGAATTCAACTTGAGCGGAAATTGATGGTCAACACATCGAGAAGTTAAACGACTGAGAACTGCAGTGACACCAGTTATGGACGTTGTTGTTCTCATATAGTCGTTACTTATATATAGTCTCATATAGCCTCACATAGTCTCAAGTTTCATAAAGTTTTTGAATTGATTTTCACATTTCATTATTTTGTACATCCGTACATCATCCTTAAGAATTAAGGAGAACAATTACTCCTTTTACTTTTCTTCTTTTTATCCTAATAGTTTCTTATATGTACTATTCGCTTTTGCATTAAAAAATTTACAATCTTCCAGCATTACTTTATTTTCATTAGAATAATAAATGTGACGATTCTGCGGCAGTTGCTTCTTCCTAAATGCCACTCCTAATCAAGAAGGCACAATTCGCACAAGTATTTCTTAAGCATTTCATAAAATTGCTGCAATGATCTGAATTATTGAAAAAAATAAAATATAACTAATGACTGTATAACGAAATACCGACTTCTTTTTTGTCATCTTTCCAGCAACGAACTAGTAACCTTATCCAATACTTTTCATAAGATCAAACATATGGGCACTTAATCGATAGTGACATTGAAAGTAGGCCTAATTTCATTTATTTAGTCTATTTTCCTAGAAAAGAGAAGCTCCAATATCATTGAATACTGATCCCTAATAAATTTTTAAGTCTTCTTGGATGAATCTTCTTGACATTTGGCTTCCACATTTTAAGGACAGGAGACGATAGAATTTTTATAATTAAAATTTTGACTTGATGATCCTTGCAGAAAAGTTAGAGACACATCAAAAAATTTTGATGTTGAAAAAAAACCCATCAAAACCGGAACATGGAAGTTTTACTGAGTTCTTAAATAAAGATATTAATCCCAGATATTTATAATCCTCCTAATATGTGGGAACTTTAATGTGATTAAAATTAAATTTGTTTTTGAGCTATTTCAGTAAATATTTATTGATTTAATTATTTTAGTTAAGAAAATGGAAAAAAAGTCTATTTAAATTCAGCAGATATTATAAGTAAAAAAAATTTTTTTCCCGATCTTGCTTTACATATATAAAAGTTATATATAAAAGTTAAATCGTCCCTTCTTTCTAACTGGATTTATTTTAAGAATATCCATCGAGAGGTTCAAAAGTAGTAAGAATTCAAAACTCTTACACATTGACACAGATTTATTGATTTGATGAAAGGAAACTAATAAAAGATATCCTTTAAGAATTGAGAATTGGAAATTGATAATTCACAATGTAGAAACACTCGTTATTTCGCATCTCTTCAATATTAAATTCACAAATGAATGAATCACATGTTACAAAGTTGATTTTCCAGTGCACCAAACATACGTTGATAATCCTAGCTGTTGCTTCGCAGTCAAAATGTCTATCAGACCTCTTCGTAAATTTTCTATCGGAAATCTCAATTGCTCAGGCAGAAAATCGATCTTTGTGCGATTTTAATATTTTAAAAGGATTTTTGTTATGTCACATTATTTTGCTGAAACTTTTAGTTGTCGAAACAGACGATTATCAGATCAGTTATTCAATTGACTATCCACCAAGTCTTTGTCTTGTCAGACAGCCTTATTCTGTGCAAATGCCATGTCATTGCTGGAATTAGCGTCTCTTTTTCCTTAGACAACTTTATACCATTCACTTCAATCTCTCGCATGCCTGCAGCATACCAATTCCGCTTTTCCAGAACCCCCTTCCAGGTCGTAAATTCAAGGTTAGTTTTGAAAGAATATTTTAATATGAAGTTATGTTTCAGATAGACGCTTCTTTCTGCTTGCTAAAATGCAAAAATACTTTATATGTTCTGGAGTTATGCAAACTATTTCGTAATTTAGACTCATAAAAACGAAATAGGTTTATGAAAATGAAACAATAAACACAAGTTAACAGTTTTTTTTCGAAAGAAAACTTTTAGATCGTTTCTTGCATGCAAAATAACAGTCCAAAATGTATAATTTTTGCAGTGCATAACAAGTCATTAATATTAGCTTATCATGACAGACATGTGCCTGTTGTTATACGATTAATTTCACTGCCAATCGAATTCATTCAAAAAATCCAATTTCATTGCATGATTTATTAACATAGGATGAAGTAAAATAAATATTTAACGTAATCCAATTGCAAACTGAATTTAAAACTGAAAAACTGAATACTGGTGTTTCGTTTTCTCATTGAAACTATTACGAAAAATTTACCCAATTTACTTAAATATTTTTTCCAAGAAAATAAATGTATGAAATTTTACATTAATTGAAATATTCTCGACGAAACAAGAATTTTTTTTTTGTGATACTGATGTTTATAACTTGTTGTTATATTCAATTTAGCGAGTCATTGTTATTATTTTATTCTGATGTTTTCTATAATACTTATAGAGGCCGCGCGATTGGCGATGTCGCTAAGACACTGGCCTCTCACCTCTGAGTACCGGGTTCGGTTCTCATGTGGGTTTCGTTGATGTTGGCGATCCGCGCTGGGCAGGTTTTCCCGGGGTTCTCCCGTTTCCCCTGCATTTCTCACACCATCCTTTCTCAGTCTTTCTCTCCATCTGTCCTTTCCGTGGGATAGCACAAAAGATCTTTCAGGTCGACGTGCTCGGCTGTCAAGCCACCCACATTCACAAGTAATCTAATCTAATACATTCTAAAGAATTCTTTGAATTTTATAAATAACTTAAGATGATTTCCTTTCATTCTGAGATTAGGAGTATTTTGTATTAAAATAAAAAATCTGAATACAAACTTTTATTTCTACATGAATATTATTAAAATGAGAATACTGAGAAGTTGTAACTTAAACTACGTTCTGAAGCAATAATGAGATAGCAAGTTATTAACTGTTAACTAAAAGTGAAAATTATCTTAAAAATATCCAATACCTAGTAATAGAGAAATATACTGAATAAATAGTAGACAGCCAATGACTACAGTCAATTTCAATTACAATTGAGATTGCAGAAAACAGTTCCTGCTAAAGTTAAAGCAGTTTGTTGATTAAGATCCTTCCTACTAGAAACTGAATCCTATGTAACTTTTGCCTTGGAAATTAATGCTATCTTTTGAATAACGACTCACAATGATATTTCAACCTAGTGATACTGTCGACTGAATTGTAATTGTATATCTCTTTCTCTGATATTCCCACTGGACCGATAAGAGGCTTTATTTACGGAAAAGACCTGTCTAATCTTGATCGATTTCGAAATTTTAAGTCCAGATCTAGTTTATAGAGCAATGAAATTTATAGAGGAAACTGGAAGAAAGGACTCTGATAGGAACGTAAATCTTTTTGATTGGTTAAGTTAGAGAGGCAGGAATACTATATGTAACTGAAAATTTATGACCTTTCCATTCTGTAGCTCTGTGCTGTTTTACTGCAACCACACAACATGTTAACATGAGGGTTTTATGAAGACATGCTAAAAAGCTCTTACCACTGAATCAGTGTAAAGAATTTTTTTTCTGATAGCGTGTGCATAGATGAAACACTGAAAGATATAAAAATTGAATATTTCTTTATTGCAAATGTATGTCTGTATCCTACAGCGGGATTAATAATTAAGCAACAATTAGGTACTTAGAATGTATAAAATTACAGAAAGCAAATATAATAAACTTGGAATAGTAAAATATCATCAAAAACATTGAACTGCAAAACATGTTGAAAAATACCCGCGCGATCATCCTAGTTTTACCATTTAAGTTTCTTCCTTCGACAACCGCATCTCTCAGTCCCCACCAACGCGCGATTTCTATCCCACGACAGCGGAGACGCCACGTACGCTCTCCCTCTGTCAATAAACCGTAATTATTAAAAACCTATTAAATCTTTATCGATGATACAAACTTTATTTAAAATACTTTAAAAATTCTTTTGCTTACCAAGATGAAAGTTTCATGAAAATCAATAAATCCTGTATGAATTTATCTTTTGAGTTGAAAATAAAAGTAATTGAAAACAGTGAGATCCATGTTCATTAAAAAAAAAAAAATTCTTATTATCTCTGTTCACTTGGGGATGTAGAGATGATTTATACATTTAAAGAAGCGAACTTTAATTCTCTACAAAACTCAGAAAACTGCATCAAAATTAATTCAATAGCTCAAAAGTTTAAGCTATAATTTATCGTAATTCGTGAAATCGCTGCGGGGTTTTTGAATTTTTCTTCCTTCATTGCTTGAGTAGCTGAAGTGGTAAAGTGTGTGACCATAAACCTTCCCTAGTGCATCTCATACCGAATGTTGAAAACCTTATTTTTTTTTTATTAGTTTTATTAGTTTTTAAGTTTTAAGCTAACAACATTCAAACATCGTTTTCGTGTTTTTTAGATGTATAGATAATTTCAATACCTTTGATTTTGATTTTTTACAAACTCACATAATTCAAAGAAACACTTCTTCAAGAGTAACTACCACACTATTCTCATTTGGAGAAAGAACAATTTTTTTTGTAGTCCTACATCCGAATCACAGGTTTTTAAAATTAAATATTTTATTTAAGGAAAAATGAGTTTCACGTATAATTTAATTAGTTGATATTTCGATTTTTACTAGATATTTAATAAAGATACTTAGAATCAAATTAATTACTTAAAAAAATTACAAATTACTTAAAGAGTCAGAAGTATGTTTATTTTTATAAAGTATAGATATATAAAAGAAAATGTTTTCACGATGTTTCTTATATTGTATATAAATAAATTTCTTAATGAGCTTCAGGCAATAAAGGTATCAGATTGCCAAGTGAACTCCTTAGCCTCTGATAATATCTTAAATGGATGCTCTTCTGTTTGATTCCTTATGATTAATGGTTCACTGCTGATTGGATGGCTTTCTGTTCGCTCTGAATCGATTGGAATTCACTAAGAGATTTCTTTGGGAGACACTTAAGACCAAGGTTCAAGGTTTGTCTGCAATTTTTGAAATGAATTTCAGGAAAGACGAATGCAGTTCTTACAATTAATACTTTTTTAGAGTAGTTTTTTTTTTCTTTTTTTAACTTAAAGATTGTTAGAGAGATCGTAGTAGAATCTATGCCATCAAAGAACATTCTTGATTTCATAGATTCAATATTACTTTAATGAGAATTATTTCAGATAATGATGCATAAGTGAGATAAGCTCTGGGACATATTTCAGTGAAACATGTTTAGGCTTGGTTTCTAAATGATAGTTAAAAAATCTCTAAATTTTGAAATTATGAATTACATAATTTACAATTGTAAAAACTGACTAAATATTCCTAAATATCATTTACTTCATCACAGAACTTTAAAACCACTCATCTAATATTTTAGAACTTTGATAAAAGTAAGTACTTTTTCCCTTTTTTCTCTTTTAACATGATGATGCTTACTTTTATTAAAATAAACTACAAATGAAAGGATTTAAACCAATGAAATGTTTCTCTTGGAGATTCCTCTTCAACAAAATAATGGTTGGCAAAAAAATGGTTGTAGAATGTAATAGTTGTTCACTACAAAATTCATTTCATATTTTTATTACTTTTGTGCATTGCAAAGTTATATATATTTTAAAAGTTTCAAAAGCCAATTTATCGTAAAAGCATTTTATAAAATGGAAAATCACTATAAAAAAAAATAATAAAAGGAAAATGAGGAAATATAAAAAAATTATAAAAATATTCATTTTATTCAATGTTTATTACAGTTTATAAATTGCAATAAATACTATAAAGACGGACAGAATATTGCAAAATATGAAGATTGATATTAATATACGTTATTTTGGAAAGGAAAAGAATACTTTGTTGACTAAGTGCCTTTAATACAGGGATAGAATAGAAAAGAAGGGATGAAGATGAGATGATACTAGAGAAAGAAAAAGAAAAGAAGGATTAGGATAACCTGAAGAGAGAGTAGTCAATTTCAAGCTGACTTAAAGATGCCATGTTACATTAGCTACTGCAAAGAATTGGAGAACTTACTTTAATGTGGAAAGATGATTCTTACGTTTATCTCTCAACTTACTCTTGAATAGGAACGAATGTTTTTCGAGCATTTCATTGTGAAATTGGGAACTGAATTGCTGACCATTTTAATATCAAACATTAAGTAAGTGTTTGTGCTTAAGAGTCGAACTGCGGTTTTGTTTTTATCCAGGCAGAGATATTTATTCTCAGTGAATTGTTTCAACTGTAGCTTCTGGATTATTAATCCAGGTTACTTCTATGACTGCAATTGTCTAAGAAATTACTTCAGGTATTTTGATATAAAGCTTTTGCTTAATTTATTAAGCTATTCCAAACCACAACAGACGCTCTTTAAGAAAGCAGTTGAATAAAGAGAAAATTAATGAAATCCAACCTATTTTAGATTTTAAAAGCAAATTTTGAGGAGATTCTAAGAAAGAGATCGTATGAAAAGGTTATAGCTAAAGAATGAAGTTCCATAAGTGTTTTATCATTGGTCATAACATTTTATTATAGTGATGAATCACTATTTAGAGGATGATTTTTAAGCTGTCTACAGAAGAAGCCCGAGTTTTTATAAATTGCCACAAATATAGTTTTTAACGCATTAAAAACTGGCCTTGCACTTTCAAAGGAAAGAATTATCTTCACACTGATTCAATTGGTAGGTGATTGATGTTAACATTCTTATTCAGAGAGAAATTTGTATATTTTGAAAAGTTTCATCATACATTAATTCAAACTATGTCCTATGATATACGTAAAAATATCTCCTTTATAAGACTTTTTTTTTTCAATTGGACCCTCAATATGGCGACTTTAATCGACGATGTGACGACTGCTGTATCAAAGCCCTTGAATTCTCATTTTACCTAAATTTGAAATTTCAAAACACTTTCGTGTATCTCTGTATATAGTACTGCATAATTACTTTCATTTTCAAAACAAAAATCATTCCATGACATTTCAGGGAATGTAATGTATAATTGGAATGTTGCTTAGGTGATATCTGAATCCACCTTATGCTTTCCATCTGACGAATTTTAATTATCAGAATTGCAATAACCACTTTTTATTAAATAATTATTGCCTTTTAAATGGTTAGCATGTCTTCTTCTTACACTGCTTTCTTACCACAAATACCACAAACAGTATAAAAGACAAAACTCCATAAAAATAACTGAAGAATAATTTTACAAAATCAGGGAATTTCTCGGTTTCTTAAACTAGGATTAAAATTATTATCAAGAAAATTTTAAATCTTTAAACAAATCTATTTCTTTTTTCTTTTGGAATTAATTTGCTTCTGTAATTAACTAAGAATTGGAATAAAGAAAAGGAGATTCATTCTTAATGTCTAAAATTCTATTAGATTCAAGAATAGTTTTTAAATAAATTCCCTGAGGAAGGTATTTTTTTTTCCCTTTCTTTGTCTTTGATAGGTGCTGACAGCATAAATACCAATCTATATGCAAAATGTACCTATCTAGACATAAACAAAGGCAATCTACATAAATTAAATAAAGCGAACGATTGTGAGATTGAATACGTGTGTTTCTGGAGGCTCGCTCAGCTACTGAAACACTTTTTTTTATGATGTTTTCCTCTGTTTCTGTAAATTTAGCAAGGAATCTTCCATTTCTTTCATGGATTTGCGTAAAGACTTTTGCGATAATTTAAGAATTTATTTGTTTTCAAAAGACAGCAGCATAAGAATATAAAACAAAGAATATAGGAACGAATGTTGAATGTTAAATATATGATTTTAAAAATTATCGTTCCATGTTCTAAGAAAATATAAGCATAGGAGATTATTTAAATGAACCAGTCCTACTCTTTTGTAAGGAAATATTATTCTTTACGACAGTGATTCTCATGCAATAGTCAAATTTAACAAAATGCTTTGTCATTGGGATATTGTTGTAATCGATAAACTAATGAATTGTAGTTGTCTAACAATTTCTAACTGAAATTAATGTATGGTAAAACTTTATTTGAAAAATCAATTTTGAAAATTACACTTAAAAAAAACTAAACTTTTAGAAAAAGAACAATTAAAAAAAAAAAGAAGTCGGAGAGAGATTTTACGATTACAACGGCATAAAATTACTATGGAATATTTAAGGGAGTCCTACTAAAAGAAAAGAATTTATTTCAAAGAAATAAAATCATAAGATTAAACTTTATGGGTACATTTACGGGATTTAAGATTCAAAAAAAGAATTTGTATAAATTTGCAAATCATTTTGAGAAAAACAATAATTGCAATAACTATTCATATAAGTTTTAACAGAAAGTATGGTGATATAATAAACAATTCGAAAATTATTTTCACTTCTCTTTTGCTTTCTTTCTATTATTTTCGATAATATTTATATATTTTTTAGTTTTCAAGAACAGTTTTCAGTGATCTTATCCATTATTTTTAAATGTTTCTTAAAGTTTGGGCAAATCACTTCCAAATCTTCATTCCATGTTTTAAGATCTCTTAGAACCCATTTTAACCTATTTAATTGAAAGTTGCTATGGAAAAGATTTTCAGATTTTAAATATATGATAATCTCTGATTACTTAATTACATTAAAAAATCTGATTTTAATCTGCACGAGAAACTAATAATTAAGTAATTAGGAATTTTAGAATTTAATAAAATGAGCTTTTAGTTCAATTTTCAGTGTTTAATGTTCGCAAGGATAATGCCAGACAGACATTAGTGTTGGATCAATAGTTTTATAAATATGAAACAGAATTGCTTTGGGCGTAAAGCCAATTGACAAATAATTCGGCAACACAGGGCTTACAGTCAATATTATGATAAAAGGTCATAGATAACAGCGGCTAACTAAATTTTTAATTTTGGGAAATCCGCTAACTTTATTGGCCTAATGACTTTTGCCGAGAAACGGCTCAAAATGAACAATTGCTGAAACTATTTAGATTTTATTTAATTTCTTATGTGTAAATTTCGTATCGAAAATGCCTACGATCTGTTTGAGCAAGTGCCAAAGGAGATTCTGTGAAGGCGAGAGTTTTTGTTTCCAGCGCATGGAAATCCCGTCTTACTGTAATGGCTTACTGAACTTTGACTTTTCCTCTTGATGCTATGCTTACACTCTGGAAATGTACATAAAGAGATCGACGGCTGAAAAAGACTGTAGCAAACACTGGCCAACTTAGTTGAAGAAAGTCTGCTCTTGGGTTTTCTGCAGAAAACATAATTCAAAGCAAGTTTTACGAAACTACGAGGAATTTTAAGCCTAGAAAAAATTATGAAAGGGAATCCTTTTAGCGCTTGTTTTCTTGTCTGACGTTTTTTGTTAATAGGGTTTGAACAATAGTGGCCCTAATTACTTAGTTCTGTGTATCCACGGCTATATCAAATCAATCAATCAAGATAAATTATTTCATTTATTTAATGGCATTTGATTTTACTCCTATCGTGAAAGGAATAATAAATAATAACCTTTCCAAAGCAATTGTGCCACAGAATAACACTACTTTTTGTTTTTCTTCAACTACTATCATACATTCAGGTTTCAAATAAAGTAGGTAACATTTTTCTTATTAAACAATTGAAAACTTACAGTTTATAGATTCATGGTCATAGCGTTTATAGTTCTGTAATATATATGGAACGATAAAAGCAGAGCTTTCCTAAAATACAATATATTTTCGATAAAATATTTATCAAAGAACTAAGAACTACATCCTTTAATATAACTACGCGTTTAAAAAATTAATGTTACTAAAACTGCCTCTAATTCTTTCTTGTACACTAAAGTTGTTTTATTTAGATAAGGAACATTTGATGTATCTCTCATATACCGTTT
Organism: Thereuonema tuberculata; assembly: GCA_023159025.1. Classification (NCBI taxonomy): domain Eukaryota; kingdom Metazoa; phylum Arthropoda; class Chilopoda; order Scutigeromorpha; family Scutigeridae; genus Thereuonema; species Thereuonema tuberculata. Next base: position 315,213,666 of record JAFIDM010009631.1, on the reverse strand, counting down.
TTAGAATATGAAGTTTTATTAAACAAAATCTTTATCATTTCGACCGTATGAGATAAGATAACTATTTCGTGTCCTATCAGCGTTTACACTTCTGTACCTTCATTAGACAAAATATTATCAGCTTTAATCTGGAAATTATCTCTATTAAGAACCACTAAGTGAGTGGCTTATCTGAATTTTTATCATAATTTCTTGTAGTTCTTTAGATACTATTAAAATACCGTGACCCAATTACTCATGACAAGAGAACTTTTTTAACTGAGCAATGGACAAAAAAATCAAATGTATAAAGATTTTTGGGTGAATTTTATACTAAATGAAATGAAATGAATGAGCTGTGAAGAAATTATTTTTTTTTTCTGTTATTCCTTTGTATTTACCATTTTTATGAATCATAACTTAACGTATAGGAAATTAATGAGAAAAAGAAAAAGAATGTAATTGAAGCTGTTTTCTTTGAAATTTGTAAATTTTCAAATCAAAATTTGTAAATCTACAAATTTTCAACTACACCAAGAGAAACTTTATAAATATTTGAAGACATATTTTCATTTTTCAAAATTCTCATGATACGGAAGTTTGTTAGAAATAAAATTAAAACCGATCTTCCAATGGTTTTGACATGTTAATTATCGCTTTCATTTTAACGTCCAGCTATCCCGTTGTGATGATAGGCTTCTCTCCAGAGTGTTTCAAAAATCCTTCAACTAAAATTTCCTTCCAATAAATAATATTTCGCTGAAATTAGACTGTCTTGCAATCTCATTCGTTTTTTGGCTTTTGTTTAGATTATTGGAGATATGTTTTCTTGAGTTGAACATTATGAAACTTTACTTGATCATTAAGATAATGCTATAATATTTTTACAACATCTGTGCACAAATTGGTTTATAACCATGGTAAGCTATCAAGGGAATGAAGATGCCATTAATTTTATTTAAAACAATTTTAATCAGGTTAGAAAATCTGACTAAGAGATAAATTTGATTAAATTTGAAGTTTTATGTAATCAGTGCATTATTGTTTAATTTAATGGCTGGCAAATATAGCTAACCTACATAAATAAATATAATTATCTGTTTAGAGTATAGACAAATACTAAACCTTTAAATCTGAAATTTCATGTACATCAATGTACCACGGTTTGCCGTTACCTGAGGATACATAGATTGGGTACACATGCAAATTGACCCATATATTAATATATGGAAGGTAAATCTAATCGCAAGTAAACAATGAACTAAACTTTAAATAAAAATTGTCGTACAATGGTTTACTATTGTTAATGTTACATAACAGCATACTTTGCGACTTCAAGAAAATAACCTTAAATTATAACGTACGTAGTAGATATTTTCACTATTATGAAATTAGAATTAATAAAGTTAGGTGAAGTAAGGTTTTCAGGAAAGATGACAAATTTCTAGGGAGAGATGATTCAAAGAAAGGTGACGGAAGGAAAAGGTAAAAGACAGAAAATACAAAAGCTATTACTGGCTCCTTTCATTTGAGGTTTGCTTTGACTTGCCTGCAATGAACGGGCCACTAAAGAAAGGTATCAAAGCCACTTATCTTAAATCATTAAATCACAGAAGAAAAAAAAATCCCTCAAGAAACACGACCCCCTCGTTTTTTTACTATCGAAAAAATGTCATAGTTATGTTCTTTATTTTTTTTTTATTTTTTTTTAAGTGAGGGTATTTAATCTTCATAGATACTTATCAGCTGCTGATTAATTTTCTTTTAAGCTTCGGTTGACTACGTAATCTTTTAATCCTTGGCAATTAGGAGAAACTATCTTTAAGACAGATTGACGAAAGAAAACAAAAAAACCCTAATACTTTCATCTACTTTACAAGCATTAAGAAGCGTGGAAAGCCTCTAACAATGTTTCTAAAATCGTAGTAAGTTATTAATTAGTTCTGATTTAAAGTCAATTTAAAGCTACTTTTTTGATGGAAAAAAAAGATTTATTATTGAAGGAAGTTTTGAACTCGACAAGATAACAACCGACAAGAAATGAAAAAAAAATTCAAGATTAAAACTTTAATCTATTCTTTCTACAACAGTTTAAAAATTGACGAATATGCTAATTAAATAAGTTTTACTTAACATTTCAGTACATTTAACAATTTAATACTGAATTGATCACTAGAATAGAATATTTTATCCTTACTAATTTTAATTAATTTAACAGAGTAAAAACTTATACAAAATCAAATTCTTCGTGAAATTACAAATTTACTTTCGTGGTTCTGAAGTACTTCTGTTTAACATTTGTTACCTGTTGGCAGTTGATTCGCTAAACCATTGGTCGTTTAGATTAGGTTCAAACGACATCTCCTTCTCTTTCTTTAGTCATCAATTAATTTCATCGTTTTTCTAATTATGCACAAAGTTCATCAATGCATAAGCCATTGGTAAAGGTATGAATCTGCTAAAAACCATTTCCGATCATGAAGCGTGAAATTTTGAGCATCTATCACTCGGTTGCAAAGCAATAATTTCAAATATTATCTCCCTTCTAAAATCCAATCAAAACATTAACTTTTCTCTAAACAACTTCAAATAAAAATAAAAAAATATTGTTTTCAGAAGTGCTGGAAAAAGAAACTCAATTATTCAGATAATTGCGAAACAATATTAATAATATTTATTTAACTTTTTTTTTATTTTAATATAACTAGTAAATAAAATCTGGCATTGCGTGGGCGAAAAAAATTGTTCATCAGGCAAGTTTACTCATGTTCATTTCACTGTCTTCAATGGATTTCGCTTTAATTATAAAGCGAAGCAAGGTAATGTATTTCACTAAGGAACGTTGCTTTAGGTGATATCCAGTTCACAATGAACTTCGCTGAAATGTAAAACTATAAGCATATATCTTTTCGTCACTTTACAGTAAACGTTCGACCTTTACCAAAGATGGAGCTGAAATCCCCGCTGTTATGAAGCTGTGGCTGCTTTAAGATTTCATCGTCACAGTTATCGAGCTTTTGTAAAAGT
>JAFIDM010009631.1:315179114-315210260 GCA_023159025.1 Thereuonema tuberculata | reverse complement strand
CGTTAAATTTCTTTTCATTTTAAATATATAACTTTTGGGCTTTATTTTATGCCACATTTAAATTCCTTTTGCGCCTAGCAGATTGCAGAACAAGGAATAGTTGTTTTTTGTTTTTTATTTAATTTTTGGTTAGGATTCTTCGGGGGGAGTTCCCGCTCTCGGGAGCGAGTCCCGGGAAAGCTAACCCCTCGCACCTTCTGAGTCTGTTATTCGGTGGAGTTTGGCTGGCTGATGAGTCCTAATAAGAACGAAATGGTCCATCCCAGTCTCTTCCCGATGACAACTCAGGGTGCGAATCCTTTCTTATAGCGTTGTGCCTTCGTTTGCTTACTTAATTCTTTGAATCATTGGGCACGTTAAATTTCTTTTCATTTTAAAATAAAAATTGTTCACATTATTTAATAAATAATTAAAAAAATGCATCATTCTTATTACAACTATTTTTATTTAAATTCGTTACACTTTTCCATTCAAATCGATTTTCTGGCTTAGAAAGGATCCACAAGTAGATGAATCATGTCTCACTGTAATACACGGTCCAATTGTTTCCGAGAACAAGAAATTGTAATCCTTTGGGCGGCTTGGATTAGATCAATGGCCTCAAATTCGCATGTGGTCCGCGACAGGACTTAGCTCGACCAGCCCAAATAAGTTACAGTTCTACATCCCGTCATTTAGTTCTAGGTGAAAAGTCCACATTTTCTGGTTCTTTCTGAGTAATTTGTTCAGAAATGGTAAACAGTGCCATGAATGGAATTTGTTCCGAAATTATTGTCAGTCAAGAAAATATTAACACTTTAAGAATTTCAGGAAAAAAAGATTTACTGGATAAAAAAAAAGTATTTATTTTTCTAGATTTTTTTTATTAATTTAGTTTTTAAATAAGAAGTGAGAAGTTCTCACTAATATTTATTTGGTACAATGAAAAAAGAATTGTTGTTGTTAGGATTATTATTATTGCTAATATGAGGTTGAATAACTTTATTTAAACTCGAAATAATAAAAGAACATTGTTTTCCTTGTTAGTAAAAGTATTTGTAAACGAATTAAATTTTTTAGTAGAAAAATGGAGTGTCGATTTGCTTTTTTTAAAAATTTCAAAAGTTATTATTATATATAAAATGTTTGAATAGAATTTCAGATCACAAATTAACAAGATTTTATGTTGTCATAAAAGAAATATTAACGTGTTTGTAATATCTCTCTTCCTTTGTTATTCGGCTTTATTGAGTTTCACTTAAATTGTTCTAGTCACTGAGTTAATGCTGTATTTGAAAAATAGAATTAGGTTGGACAATAAAACTTTAATATGAATTATTTTTAAAAGTATATGTTACAATGAGTTTTAAATGCAATTTCCAATGTATTCCAAACCGTAGGACAGATTGGTCTTCAATCTTACATCCACTATCAATATTTTATAGACGTTCAGAATTCCATTCATGGAGTTTATTTAAGGATCACTAAAGCATAGGCTAAATTTGAGAACCATTGAGAACCATTTACAATCTGCAAAGTATAGGATATGGATAAATATATCGGAATGCCGATAACTGAGTTACTGAATAAGAATGTCTCATTTTTAAATAAGGAATATACCTAATTTACTACCTTTGAAATACTAAACAATGCGAAAACAAACTTATAGAGAAATAATACCCTTACATTTTTATTTCTATAAATCGGAAAGCCAAGAAATGCAGGTTTAATGGAGCAGTCCCATCTTTGGACTGACTATAGACCTTTCTGAATTCGTAAATACAGTAATAAAAATAACACAAGGTCGATTTGAATTAAATCAGGAGGGGAAGATCCAATTCTTTATCCTATTTATTTTAGCCTATAGATTTTGTCCAGTCAAAACTTTGGCCTACAGACTTTCGCGTACTATTTTATTACATTTGTATGTTCTATAATATACCATCTTGTTATACCTTTTCCAATCATTTAACATTCAATTACTAAGTATACATGTTTTCTATATAAAATACTTTTTTCCATGAGGATGACGAGGAGCTTGCATTATTTTTAACTCATTAGGTAAAATGTAATGATGTGAAGAATTTTTAGCAGCTGTTAATAGGAAGCTTCTTTTTAATACATTTATTAAACCGCGGTTTCTCCTGACTTCAATTTTGTAGATAAAAACACATATCACCTACAAGAATTCGTTTTGGAACAAAAACAAATTATGATACATTTGTCATCAACATTGTCACAGAAAAGAAAAAAAAGCGGACGATAATAAGTCAATGACAGCGGTGGATGATAGCTACTATTTCATTATTTTTTCATGTATTTATTTGTTAGTTATTATTATTATTATCTTTTTTTCGTTAATCTTGGGTTGACAGTTGAATTGTGTGCGCGACAATTTAAGCATTCAATTGTGATCTACAGAGTAAGTTAATTAATGCTGGAAGAATTACAAGGTTTTTATAAGTACTTTACTTAAAAAAAAATCTTTAGAGCTGCGTCGAAATACACTTTTAGAAAATTCAGTGATCAGTAGGTTCTTTTTCACTAATTTGGTAAGTTTCGCTAACAATAAAAACATAGAAATACAAATAGAAAAATGTTGGGCTCTGTTCATACTTTAAATTAAACTTACAAAATCATTAATTAAAAGTTTATTTAAGTAATGAAACTTTTAACGAAACAAAACGAGGTTTTTGGTTGTGCAAATCAGCACATTTATTCTTGTTGTTTTTCTTGTTTCGGGGGTCACTGCCAGGTGTGACGGTGGCCTTCACTTAAGATCTTGCCTTTCTGGGTCTTTTATCGGGGAGGGCGGATTGGGCTGATGAATCCCATGCAGGACGAAACGGCCGTTACCGATTTCCTTCAATAATTGAATCAGAAAGGCAATTTATTTATTCTTGTGCTGTCCTTGTTTCTTATTTTGTTTTGTTAAAAATTTCCATCACGTTAAATTTGTTTCCTTAAATGAAACTTTAGCCAATATCTTATTTACATCGAGTGAAGAAGCAGCAATTTAGAATGATACAGGAAGAGGAAATCAAAATCCTTAAAGTTATTATTACAAAGGAATTACCTTAGTTCAGACTAGTGTCATGAAGGGAACCTTATTTGATTTCAACTATTACACGATAGCTTCACATAGAAAAAAAAAATTAACAGTAGTGAAAGACTGAAACCCAGAGTGGAGCAGCAAATATAATTAAATATCAGTTACATAGAACAGGCAAGAATACTCTAATTTAACATGATCCATAGAAGATGTGTACAATATGTTTTAAATGTTCGCCATTACGGAGCACATTTCGTACCGTTCCCGCAAGCTCAAACCTTGAGATGACACGGTCAGGAAAGATTTCATGAAGGAATTGCCTGCACGCCACACTTGTATGACAGTGTTTGCATCTTGTTCCAAAAGATGATCATGATTCTTGTTTCTTGCTACGGTCCGAGGCCGTCCCGTGTACCCTTTACGCTGTGCCAGCACACTACTTATGTTTCGGAATTTTTGAATGAAGCCAAGAATCACACTGTCACTTGGAGCATTTTTTCGAAACGTAAGCTGAAACCGCTCCTTCACGTATGCAAGGCTAGGTCTGTCTTTTCGTCTTAGACCGAAAATGAACGTTTGCAATATTTGACTGAAAATTATCGTCCCTCGACTGATTCAAAACCTAATATCAGTTAGGTTTACGGTTTATATTCATACAGACCGTGACGTTTGGACACACCATATTATCGAGTAGGGATGTGAAATGTTTCACTACTGTTTGTATGTAGATACAGAAAAATTGCCAGTTCATTAATGACTGAATAAAAGTGATAGGTTCTAAGTTTTTGGGTTTTTTTTTGAATTTTTGAACCAGCGCATTGCAGTCTAATCACATGTAATTGAATATCTGTAAGTAGTTTAAATCAACCAACCAAACAAAAACAAATTTTGCTTTACAATCAACAGAAAACATAAAATACAAAGTTGCATTTGAAGGAACTGTTAAAATTTATTATAGTTATTGAATTTTATAAAATTCAATAAAATTTTGTATAAAAAATGATAAAAAAAATCATTAATTATATAAAATTTATTTGGTTCTTTTGGAATAATATTACGTTTGTAAAAGACTTATTTTGTTATTCCACCGTATAATTTTTTTTTTTTCATTTACTAATTTTTATTAAGGTGCTTTTTAAAGTAGAAAGTTTTGAATGTTTACTATTTCCTTTGAACAAATGTTTTTGCTGAAAGTCTATTTTTAATCCTTAAGCCATCATTGCTTTTTTTAAATTCTCATATGCTGATTTATATTCAAAAAGTTATTTTCTGTAAATTTATGATACAGAATGTATCGTAAAAAGTATTGTCTATTTTATTTAATACTTTTGGAGGGTTTGTAGACATTATTTTTAATTTTGTTAAAAGCATCTTAAGTTTTGACAGAATTTTCTTTGCTGATCGAATGATTGTTATTTGATGTTGTAAGCTTAGGAATTTTATGCTTCCACATTTCTGCCATATTAAGCGAATCCACTTGTTTATTTGTTTTTCAAACTTATCAGTTTTCTTAATAATTATTAAGTAGAAATGTATTTAATGGTAATATCATTAATTTCAGTTTCTTAGAACATTTGAATGATTTTACAATTAGTCCAATCTGTCTTTGGGATTTTATTTCTAAAAATTAGATCATAAATGACTGCGTCCAAGGTTAATTCATTTAGGTTCGATTCCTTTGTATGCAGGATGAATGAAAACCTAGTCAAGTTTTATTTAATCTGCGTTAAGTAAAACATTATTCTGTGGAACAAACATTTCTGTTAATGAGGAATGTTGAAAAAGTCGATCTGACAAAGTCTAGGAAAAACCGACATATGGAAGCCATGAATTCTTGATTTTTGCACTTCCTAAAACGAAATTAAGTGAATATGAGAACTTTTGTCGACAAATGTAATATGTTAAATTTTACTTTAAATTTAGATGACGATTTTAAAGTCATTCAAATTATATGTTCGGAATAAAAGTAGCAAACTTGAGAACCCCATTAAAAAATTCATTTTATTGTTTCGTTAACTGAAACAATATAAATGCCATTTTCAAGAACAGCTGTATTTTCCGATTATTGCAGAAGCCGACGCCTAGCTGTAGAGACATCTGGTGGCTTTTTCTGCGGCTGCTAAGAGTGGTTTTAAAATATTTTAGAACTGCAACACAATGACCAGGTTTATGAGGACAGAAACCAAATATATTAAGTGCCGCATTCTCACACAGAAAAAGGAAATTTCACGAAATCATATGGCTTTTCGCATTGATCCCAAAAAAGATAATAAAAAAGAAACCCGTTTCCTTGAATTAAAAAAAAATACTTTACTGTTAAAAGTAAAGTGCATTACATCAATTGATAACAAAATGAAGAATCAAGCTTCAAAAAAACCCAAAGAATTCGTCATAATCAAGATATAATGAGAAGTTTTACCTCAACTTTAAAGGTTAAAAAACGGCTGTACAATATTTAATACTTCTATTAAAAAAGACAAACAACAAATAACTAAGCTGTATAATTTTTTTTTTCGAGACCTATGTAGTTGCTTTAATCTCAGATTATTCGTTTCAGTACGACATCAACCTAATGTTCTACAAACCATTTCGATAAACCAAAGCGATAAATTTCAAAATATCTTAATATCTCACTGTTCTAGAGATTAAAGATAAAATATTTCAGAATAATATCATCCAATCGAAAGTAAGGGAGATTTATTAAACCAGAAATATGTTTTCAATTAGTGAAAAGGCGAAAATTCCTTTCTTTTATTAAACGAGTCATAAAAAGTTCCCTACTTGGCTTCCATTCAATTTTCAGCAATAATAAAGATTTATATAATAATTTGCCATCAAACAAACAATCCTAAACATTCAACGCTTCTTTTCTAGTTTCTTCCAGTCAATAATTACAATTTACTTGGTATTTTATTATAGTGAGAACATTGCTGATAAATCTAACAATCTCAATGAAAATGATAAAAAAAAATTGATTTGGATTTTTGTTTTAGAATGAAGAAGTTTCATTATAATCAGCTTTTAAATAATAATTTTAAGCCTCAAACTCAATAATTAAAGGATTTCGACATTTTATTGTAAATGTACAAAATATAAATGAGTTTATAAATATAACAAGTAAATATAATTTTGTGCTAAAGCATAAATTTAACGGCGACCCATAATAATATAAAAAATTAAAAAATAATAATAAAAAAAGGAAGTACAATAACTTAAGGAAAAATAAAAAAAAAAAGTTAGGAAAAAATTTTAAACAATTAGGAAAATAAGAATAGCAAAAAAACAAAAAAAAAAAAAAAAAAATCAACCCGGACATTGAGAAAAAACATTAAGAAGAAAAAAAAAACGAAAAAAAAACCAACAAACATACGGGTTTTGTCAACCCTTAGACAACCTGAAGACAACCTTCAGTATATGAGTCCGAAATCTTAACCATCAGGATACAGCTGACAACTGAAACGCGTAGGTTGCATTTCCCAACATTTAAGCTATTAGCGGAAATTCAATGAAAACAATGCCAATTATCTCGAACATGGTGGGGGGGGGGGCCGTTGGTTCCAGAAAATACCCCATTCCTATAGTGTTTGGGCCCATTCCTATAGTGTTTGGGCCTCTGAACACGATGGTAAAAATCCATTTATCGATTCGACCTTCCGTTCGGGAGTTGTTAGGGATCAACAGACACGAACGGACGGACAGGACAAACTCAATAGCTACCGATTTTTGATCGCTATCACAATAGCTCCCAAATGGTTCGCTAAAAAGTAGTACTTATAAAAGATAATGTAACCCAGTATTTCAATAACTACAATTAATATATGAGGAGTAGAAGCTTTTTTTTTTATTATAAAACATAATGTAATTAAAAAAGGGTCTTAATTCTCGTAGAGTTACTTTGAATCTGTTATTACAGAATATATTTTGCGATAGCTGGTTTGGAATGATTTAGAATTTTCTTTCACAATTAACAATATGCTATTGTTGTTAGAAAATACACTATATAAAGTTAATATTAAAACTTAACAGTAGGGGAGGGTGTTGTACCTTTGACCGATTGTACCTTTGACCACCCTTGCTTGTGCTGTCATCTATCAGCATACTTTAAAAGCTTTTCTGTTTAATGTGTAGCATTCGCACTATTTGCGCCTTTAAACCTTCAGTGGCAGTTAGATCTTTGGCTTGCAAGGAGTGAAAAATATTTTTCCAATTCCATCACCGAAAAGTAAGTATTTTGCAAGTGAATGTTTCTTTAATAACATTGTTTGTTTTCTTTTGATTGTTATTTTCAACAATAATGAGTAATACGTATATGCCTATAGATTAATTGTTAGGACTTTTAAGATGACTGGATTAACCTAAAAATTATAGCATGGCGTGAAACGTAAGTTCGACTGATGTTGTACCTTTGACCACAGTAGGGTGTTGTTCCTCTGACCAGGTCAAAGGTACAACATTACTTAATAATATGTAAATGTTTTTACTTACAGTCATTTTAGCATTATGTAAGATGGAAATTTAAATATTTTTTGCTAAATTTTTATTTTTTTTACCAAATCTTATCCAAAGAAAGTAAGCAATCGATTGTTTGTCCACGACTTTGAGTCTGATGTTGAATATTCATCAGGGGAAAGTGTTTTTGATCTTTCAGATGAATGCCATGAGTTGGAGAAGGAACTAAACTTATTAATTAAATTTAAGTTATTTGAAATAACTTGTATCTAACTGTCAGTTTCTACTATCATCTGGTCAAAGGTAGTTTGACGTAGTTGTACCTTTGACCACAGGGTATAGTTTTTTTGTAAAATAAAAATAAAATACTTATACTCAAAATATAATATATAAAATATACGCAGTTGATGGCAAAATGCGTGAAGATCACATGTGTCCATTCAGATAAGGATTTATTTGAGTACAAAAAAAAAATTCATTTAGTGAAAGCTGGTCAAAGGTACAACCCCTTCCCCTAATCAATTTAAATTAGTTAGGCTTAATCTTACATTATAAACTTAATATCTATAAATTATTATCACTTTGGTTTACAAAATCAAGTGATTTTCTGACTTCGAAATTTATCTCCATTCCAGTTCTTCAGCTTCAACAGTTTAGAATATTTAACAGTGATAAGTGATTCCAGTCTGATTATTGTGGAAAGTCTACCCTAAGAAGGTTAAGTATGTTTCTGGTTACGATTTAACATTCTCAAATTACGCTTTATCTTATCTTAAAAAACAGAAATATTAGAGGCCACATCATCTCTTATCTGTTAAGAGTAGCATCAAACAATCTGCTACTGACGTTATTCCTTGAAAAATTTGCTTTTTCAATCTTAAAAATTATATCGTTCCTTTTGAAGAATACAAGTACTCAGGATAAATAGCAAGATTTCAGTATTGCATTCTGGTCTTTAAGTCAAAAAGTTATGTCAACATTTGTTCAAATAGTTAAAAGAAAACATTATGAGAGTTTAAAGAAAAAAAAAGCCACATGGAAATAGAGAAACATAGTCAACAATATCAACAATATTCGAAAGCTCTGACGTAGCAAGAACCATCGTCCTGAACCGTTGTCTGTCACAAAATTCCTGATGACATTTTGCAAATGAACATACCTCTCACTTACTACTGTACAAAGACTGATGGCTAATCGCTATAGGCGAGGATGAGGCGTAAAGTGAGGTTTGCAAGAGGCCAAACTTGATTGACCATACTTGATTGCTGGAAATTTTCTAAAATATATGTCTTTCAACACGACCGCAGCAAAGGTGGTGTGAGTGGTTCACCTGCACTAAGCGCAGTAAAAATGGAGATTTGTTGTTTTGTTGTTTTTATAAATTTTAACAATTTTCTGTTTAATAAAGAAAGCAATTCATATGAAGAAATAAATTAATTTATTTTGATGTACATTATCTGTCCTTTTAATATCATTAAAAGAAAAGAAACTGCGCTCAAGACTATTTCGTACCAGTCGCCAAATAGAGTTCAGCGCTGTCTTTCAGTCTATATACAGGTTTGTATTGTCTTTCACTCGCACAGCTCCGTCTCCTTTAATGATTTGGGCACACGTTGCTGAGGACTTCCTGAAACTTGATAATCTCAAAATATTGTCTGAAAAATTATGACATTTCATTGTGAATCACCCAATGTATCATTAGCATTGATCACTCAAAGATTTACTAAACTGAATAGAAATATCATTCGCAAATGCCTTGAAATCGTTTCTAGTTTAAACGGAATCAAAAATGGCTGCAACAAATTCTCTTCATGGAAAGTAACAGATAAATCTGAAAAATGATATACGTTTATCTTCAAAGTAATTCTTGTGTCAATTTTGCATTAGGCCTCAATGAATTGTTTTTCTTTTAATTTAGTGCTTTTAATAATAAACTTGATTAAAAAATTTTTTGTGTAGGTTTTTATTTTTTTAAGAAATCTCTTTTCTAGGACATAATCGATTCTAAAACACAATTTTCCACTCTTTATTGTATTTAAAAGATATGTTGTATTTAAAAGATATTTATTTAATCAAATTTGAGTGAATTCATAAGGATTTCTTTATCTTCTATGTCTTTAGTTCTGCGAGCCTTAAGATTCTTAACTAAAACATCACAACTCTATTTAGGTTTACTTCCTTCTTAAGCATTCTCCCAGACCTTTTCTAATGTTTATCATCCACTTTACATGATCTTTTTCTCTGGAAGTTTTTCACGGATAGTTCTTTGACTTGACTACCTAAAAATGACTTTTTGACTTGATTCAGCTTTCACGAGTATGAGTATTTCTTTATATAATTAACTAGAAAATTTTATTAATGTAACTGTTTTTATTAGACTTAATAGAATAAAGATTCTTATACATTCAGTGGATTTACAATTCATGGAATTGTGTTAATACATAAGGCTCTTGTGGAGCTTTAATTAATTTAGTTACCAATTGTATACTAACTAAATTTAGTAAACTGACAAAACACTTACAGTAAAGGGAAAGTTATTTCTAAAAAAATTAAAGAGTTTCAGTTGCTGTTACTGAGTTACTTTTCGAAATTTTTATATCTAATCAAAACAAAATGCTCCCGAAAATATTCGAAAAGCAGTTTCTTCAGGATCAGAGTGATCCGATCGCTTTCACCGATGTAAGATGCTCTATTAAGAAATTGTCCAAATCTTCTGAATTATCAGAAGTCTGATGCCAAATGTTAATAAATACATAAACTAACGCAAAGCATAACGCATTTTCTTTACTCTGTTAGTGATAAAAGTAACTCAGTTCAGTTACTCTATTGAGAATAGCCCATTATTTCCCAACCTTGATCATTCATCAGTTCCTTTATAATCTATAATAAAAATCCTATTAACTCCTATCACTGTACAATAATGGGACTGTAAATTCGAATTATTTACTGTATTTCTAAAAATAAATTTGAATTCAAATAACAACTTTAATTTATTTCCTTTATTGTAAATGCTTGAAACTCAATTATTTCTCTTCTAAAGCTCTTTACCTATATTTTCCATCCATTTTTAATAGGTAAGTCGAGTGCACATTAGTTATTTTCTCACTAAGACACCATTCTCTTAAATCGAAGAAGCTTTGTTTATAAAATTTTAATTTCTGACACCTGAACCACATCTGTTGAAATTGACGTTAAAAGGAAGAGTTCACAGGAAGGGATGGAGTTTATCACGTGGAAAATTTCAGAATGTTCATTTTTCTAGTTTGAAGGTTTAAAGTTGGATGATAAATCAGATTAACAAAACTTTATGTGACCGCAAATTCGAACTGTAACAATAAGCCGTCGCTGTTTTAAAGTCATCAAAAAAAAATTAAAAAAAAAAGAGGGAGAGAGATAGAGAGACAGAAAGAAAGAAAACATTTTTCCAGAACTTCTCTGTAGTTCCTCTAAAACTTCGATTCTCAAAGGTGTGCCGCAAGAATAAAACAACAAAAAGTATATTTATTAAACCGGGAAAAATAAGAGAAAATGTAAAAATAACTATTAAATATTTTCAACAAGGTTATTTATTACCGAAGGAATCAAGTAAATTGTAAGTAATATGGTGAAAATTAATGAGTCAATAATTACATCCTTTTTATAATTTATTAAGAAACGTGGGCTTCTTTTTACTTTGGCACAATTGTTTAATACAAATTTTAGAAACAGCATGTAGTGCGCCCCCCGATTTTTTTAAATACAGAAATGTGGTGTGAAGCAAAAAAGATTGAGAAACACTGCTCTAAAGAATCAATACTTATTAAAAAAAAAAGAGCGTTGGGAAAGAAAATAATAATGTTGAATTGCTGAGTAAAACATCTTTTCATGATAATGTAAGATATAAATGGCTTTTTGTGAAATTTGCTGGAATAAGAATAAACAAGTGACTTCATACTTTTGTTGAAACCAAACAATCCCATACAATTTACAATTTATCAAATGCTTTTCAAGCGATACCCGCATTGAGTTATTTAGTATGTCTAGACTCCCATTTTGCATCTTTCGAGAAATTTGAGTAAGTGTCCAGTGATCATCCTGAACTGCAAGTCGGATTTTTTTTTCTCCGACCAACATGAACGATGTGTTACTCCTGGACTCCGACCTCCGGTTTAGGATTTACACACACACAAACAAACGAACCTGAATAATTGCTCGTTCAAAGCCCAATGTAAATAATAAATCATTAAATTTTAACCAATAAATGGAAAATAGAAAACAGAAAATCAAATCTTGATAACTATGTTAATGATAGAGAAAATAAAAATAATTAATTACGTAAATATCTAAATAAACTCTAAATAAGTCTGTTTACGAAGAGTTTAATTTGAGTTTAATGGAGTTTTGTAATTTTTGTTTCCATTATTGTTTTCCTGATGGCTCTAGGGTTTACCCAATCCTCTATGTAATGGAATCAGGTTCTTTGCAGGAATTAGTGATAAGCTATCTTCCGGTCCAGTTTGCTTCAAAAATCGCTAGAAATCGAAACCATTCTCATTGGTTGTCTTGGATGTTTGTAGGAGTTTTACAAGAAATAAACTCTAGAATTTAACATTTTAATGATCAAGCGTTGCAAAGGATATTTAATCCACCCGAAAGTAAAGTAAGCAAATACGTGAAATGAGATATTTCAAACACTTAAAGCAGGCAGTAATAATATTCTCAATGCTTTCAGATCTTAATTAGAATAAAATCATCAAATATGGAATTGAGTAATGTAAGGAATTCTGATAATTTTTTTGCAAAAAAAGCGAAATGGCAGAATTAGGTCGATTTACGGTTATGTTATTATTAAGATGAAAAGTGGTTGAAGGATTAAGTTCTGAAATTCCTTGTAAATATAAATTTGCTCTAATATTCATGTATAATCTTTTAATCCATTGTTGTAGATGAATATCAGGTTGTTTGGTACAGAGTATTCATTGATAATTTTAGTTTCTGAGCCCATGTAATAAACAAACTGTAAATTGATATCTTTTTAGTTATTTATCAAAAATCTTAATATTATTAACAGATGACGAAGAATATTCCAAATTATTAGCTTTTTCATTTATTTTCTCAATAGTTTAAAAATACTTTAAATGTAAAGCTTTGAACTAATATTTAAGTCTCTCATTTTTCTTTTAATAATTATATTATTATTTAGATTTTTGTGTAGAAAATGTTTAGTTGTATTGTCTTTTTTCGTCTTTTTTATCTTAGCACATTAGAAGAAATGCAAACACAATCATGAAATTTATTTTTATACTTTTCTTTGAATCTTTTAATTTAAACAAAGAAAAAAATAAAGTATTTTTGCTTTATTTTTCAGAGAAAAACCCCGATAATAAAATTACAGTTTTTGAGTTCTGAATTTCTTGAAAATTATTTGTTAACACTTTCTAATCATGAAAATCGTCTTGCGATAGTTTTTACTCACTTTTCAGTTAGGATTATTTAAGACCAAGTGAAATGATGGAGCACAAACGTTGTACATCATGAAAATGAAATTCCCGATGAAATATTAATCGAATGAAATATAGGCCTAAATTTAAGTTCGTCAAGCAGAAAAACCAAAAATTCAAGAAAGAACTATGACTCAACGGGATTGGATATACTTTATTAAACATCGAAGATTAGCTTCATAATTTGGTAAATAAATTAAAGCAACTGTTACCTCATTTCATACGTGATTTTAGTCGGAAACCTTTCATACTCTTAGTAAACAAAGGAGATGAATTCTGTATTCTTCGTACCATTGGAGTATTACTGTACCATTGTAATCCCCCTCCCACTCCCTCACCTCAAACATTGGAAAAGGAAAGAAATGTAGCATTTTGGCCCTGGTTGTTTTTGGTTGGAAAGAGTTCGTTTTATTTGTAAGCCCTCATTCTCATCCATTCAGGAAAGAACGTTTTTTTGTTTTTATTGTTTTGATTGAAGGGCTAAGAGTGTATCGTAATCAAATTCCTAGATGCGCCTAAGCTTTATACTCTTAGCGATTAAAAGTACAAAGAATATTGAAATTTTCTTCCTTTGTTGGATAAATTACGATAGGAACCGAACTCCTCTATAAAATAAAGTAAAAGTAATTTTATTTGTCAAACTATGAAATTGACTTGACCAAGTATTTCCAATCACGGAGATGCATTTTGTTCAGCATTCATTGGGATGTTGAATTGTTGAGTATCATTGCAAATACGCAATAGAATTTGTTATCGTTTTCGCATGACCTTTGCCATTAAAATTTTTAATATAAAATTTTCTGTAGGACCTTATTATTTCCAGAAATTGATTGAATCGTATTAGAATCATCTTTCATAGAATAGTGATGAGAAGTTTTTCTAAAAGAGAGAATCCTCTGTTTTAAAATTAGTTCCTGCTTAAATTTATCTCCAATAAGAACTTTTTCTTTTTTATAGATGTTTTAAGATGCTAGTTTTCCATAATTAGAAATCTTCTAATATTAATGCATTTTTTTCTTTCTTATCTGAGAAGATGTTTAATTATCTACGGTTTTTAATAGTTTGCAACTAAATAAACAAGATAACGGTTTTAATTCGTCTTTACACATTAAAGTACAGACCTTTTTTTTGCTTTATTTGCTCGAAATTTAAAGCAATTTATTCCTTCAATAACTTCTTATTTTCTTTATATAGAAATGGGTGTGATTTAACTTTTTTTACATCAAAGCATTTCTTTCGTAACCTGCTAACAATACAAGTACAAAAAAAAAAATGAAATGACAACGTACAATCTCACTAAAGGGAAAAGAAAAACGATGTTATTCCAGAAACTAGACTGGAAAAATCAATTCTACTTCAAAATTAAGTCAATACGTGATCTTAATTACAAAAAAAAATTGAGGACTTCCCAAAAGACTTTCTTACATCAAAAAGAAATTCTGAAGATATTGTTCGGTCTTCGTTTACACCAAACGTCTTTAAAACACATTTAAAAGGGACAAAAGGGAAAAAAATGAAGCTTGATGTAATTGGGAAAAGTCTTTAGTATCATCACTCTTTTAAGCTTTTTCTGCCGTGTCACGATAATATTCCGTTACAATTACTTGAATTTATCGCTTTATTAAGCTTATGATTTATCGACTTCTTCCATTAACGCTGTTGCAAACGAAAAAGAGTTGCTTTTCTATTATAGTTACTTGGCAGCTGTGAAAGTCGACTTTCAGCAAATATCGGTAATAAATGAAAAACAACTGCTTCACCTCGTCGCTTTCACGAAACATTAATGATTTCAACATCGTATTTCAGTCTTCGATGCTTTCTTCGTTAAAAACTAACAGGGGTTTATGTGTATCAATTCCTGCTGTGAGTTGATTGTCTCAAAAAAAAAGAAGGCATCTTTAACATCTGAAAAATTTTTGCACACGTTCTGTTACATCCAAATTTTACAAAGCGATTGATGAATTAATTATTGGTTTACATACAAGAAAAACAAACTCTTCATTCACGAATTATTTCTACGTCTTTTTTATTTACTTTTACGGCCTAATTTCTTTAATAATCGAGTCAGAAGTTTGATATTTGAAGATAAAAAATACAATTTAGACTCGATTTTTGAGACGGATTTAGTTTGGACGATTTGAAGAGCAGTGTGATAAGGTTATAATTAACGATAGTAAGGTAAGATAAAGATTCCCTTTTTGGAGGCTCTGTTAGCTTTGGAGGCGTTGGAGCTATAGGCTCCAACAGTTGCCCGACCATCGGGATATAGTTAGGATCGAGTGATCGACTGACGCTCTTCCTCTTTTGACCCCGGGAAAGAAGATAATGAACAATGATTTGCTTATTAAACATATCATTTTAAAAACTGTATAAAGAAAGTTAACAATAAAAATAATCTGTGAATTAGAATAATTGACTAAGAAGATTTTAGTACTGTACAGCTATTGTAATTTATATTTTTTTAAATTATCGGATGAAGATGGATTTAGTTATCTAATAGTCTACAGCTTACCCGTCCTGTTCTCAAGAAAGGAAACCAGTTCTACAGAGCATTGGATGAACTTAAGGAAGCAATCAGAAAAGCACCTGACTGACAAGAAGAAAAGAAGCTGGGACTTCCAATTATAAGCCGTTCTTTCGTCTAAGCAATCTCAATTCCATACATTATTCATTATTTAAAAAAGACAGTTCTTTTAGTTAAGCCCGTATTAATCAAAACTGAATAATAGCTTAAAAGTTCATTACCATGGAATAAATAAAATAATTCCGAATTGTTAAGAGTAACAACATAATGAATGAGCAAAATCTGAAACCAGAATTACTCGTACAAGCGTATTTACATAATAATAACAACGAAATTACTATATATACGTAAAAGAAAAAAGTGTTAAGGGCCACCCATTCCACACACCCATTCTCCATCTATATTAATATCGATTTTGTCTTTTAAATCTACCGAACTATCGAATTTCAATCACTCTCCTTCATACGAAACTTGTCAGGAATGCCAATTACGAAACGAAAACGGAAATTAAAATAAATAATAAAAAAGTAGATTCCGAAAGTGAGACTCGAACCCTGAACTGCAACCATATTAATGAATGAACGGAGTCAATGTTTGCAATGAATATGTACGTGTACATAAATATATAAGTGTACTTTTGCAATTAGATCTCTACTATTAGTAAACTGACTTAATAAGTCATACTAGAAAGTGACCATTGTTATTGAATAAATGTTAGTGACCATTTCATATATTGATAATTACAAATACTTAACATTCAACTGAAAAAATACAAGTATAGCTTTGTACATCATACAATATTTACGACTCAGCATGATTCACTTCCAGGTTATTATTTATTGACATAGGTTAAGCTAATTTGTACAGTTAAATATCGAGAAGTAGTGTTTAAAAGATCCTTCTACACAGCTGACATTTATTTTATTTTATATATAAGTGAAACCGCCAGGGTTCTATTCAATTCTATTGCAACCGTAAGAATCTATTGTATTGATCCTTGAGAATTAACAAATGACCAGTGACAATCTGAAGGAGAGAAAGAGAAGAAGAAGTAGACAAATAAAGAAAGGAAAATCCATGCCATACTCGTGATTCAGACATATTAGCCACGTCACTACGCTATGCCTGAAGATTTAAGCTGACATTTAAGCAAATCAGTGATAACATTTTGGAATATTTTTATTTTATCATCATTAGTTTGACTTTATATTTATTAACACCCAATACAATAAGAATTTTAAATTGGTTATATAAAAATGTAAAAGAGCTAAAAAAAATTATCGGATCAATCAATATCTGCCATATCTATTTTCAGTATTACTATTTGATAATGAATAATCAAGAGATATCAATTCCATGTCTCGGTGGCCTTTCTAGAGAAGTTTATTTCGCAAAGGATCCTCTCTTGCTTTTGCCTTGTAACTGTTTGGTATTATATCTGTTATTCTCTAAGGAAACCAATAACTTTATTTAGATGGAAAGTTTCCAATAAAATGAAGTGACCATATTTGTAAAAAAGAAAAAAAAAAAAAAAAAATCCGAACCGACCTGATCGCTCTCTAGGGAGTCAAAAGTAGCTATTTCCGGTTAGGGGTAAAAGGTGGATGATCAGACCATGGAAAATTCCCTCTGGAGATAGAGTCTGCCAAGAGAAGTTGCTCTGCTTTTGACCCACTTAAAAGCTTTCTCTTTTTATCTTTTCAAGTATTGTGTGTTTCTGAATAACTTCGAAAATATCAAAGGTAAAAAGTTAAATTGTGTTTCAACTAAATATTGTAACATTTGAACCTCTTTCGTGAAGTTTATGACAATCATTTTTCACAAATATGCTCCATATTTTAGAATTGACTCAAATTTAAATCTTTTAAAGTCTGGAAAAGAAGAGAAGAGAAAGTAATAAGAAAGTCTTTTAAAGAGAAAAGATGAACCCCATGCATAGATTCTTAAATTCCAAGAAAGTATACATGGGGTCGTCTCTTTTCTTCAAGTCCTAAAATTAAATTTAAGCTAAGCGGAAAACTTCAAAAGAATAAAAAATAAGAAATTGTAGACTAATATAAAATTTGTAAACATAAAATATTAGAAAGACATATAATAATTGCAATTTACCAACTGCTTTATTATATTTTTCCGAATAATTTTATCATATTTTTTTTTTATTCTTCCTTCGAGATCATTAATTTTCTGACATGAATTAAAAAATAAAAATGAATTAACATCCAAAAGCTTTGGTAACAGTCAATCCTATCATCTCTTCTCAACAATTACAGCTTTGACGTAAAAAAAACAAAAAGAAACAAATAAACTTTCTTTTTTTGTTATTTCTTTCATGAATGCTGAAATACGCTGTTGAGATTGCCGACTGAAAATAAAATAACAACATCTCTGTTCCGTCTCTGGAATCTGCTTAGTTAATCGGAAATTCCATCAACTTCATTTCCTTTAACGATCTCCTTTCCTTTCATACATTTCGCGAAACACACATTCACACAACAAGTTAGGAAAAAAAAATAAAGGAAAAGAAAAAAAAAATACCAGCACTTTCTTTAGAAAAGGTAGGAACTCTTTGATAATTCTACTGAATTCAATTTATCATTTAAGTTAATAATTTGGATACCTTTTATTGAAATAGATACTCCAAGTAGAAAAAGTAAATGTATGTATTGAAGATAATAATTGATACCCTCTAGCCATAATTTATTGTTAGAAAACTATCTATTATTAGTTTTTGTATAGGCCTACATAAAATTTTAATGAGTTCGTAACAAAAGTGTGGATTTAATTTCAAGTTTATTAAAATTTAAGGGTATCTCCTTTCTTAGTGATTTGTCTCTTCCTATACTAACACCCACACCTATGAATTTACTAGTTTCTAAGTTTTCATCATTCAAGTGTTTTTTTTACAAGTCCAGTGCTTATTCGTTATGTTGATAACAATCACATAAAACTTTGGTTTTTTTTAAATTGAAATATTCAAAAAGTCTAAAAATAATGTTTTTCTATATTGATCAAAGAGAATATTTGATGGTGGCGATATCTTAGTGGCTTTGTTTTGTCGCTTGGCTGTTTGCCAGATGGCGGTTGTGGTGAGGGCGAATTTGTTGGTCCCCTGTCGCTTGGCCATCACTACAGGCCAAGGGAAACGATAATTGAAGGAGAATGGGCGGACCACTGCAGCCAAACTTGACTTTCAATGAATTCTTCAGATAACAAAATCTGACAAAGGACGCTCCGCTTCGCACATCTGTTTCTTACAAAACAGAAAAACAAAAGTTTCTATGACTACAAATGTCTTAGATGAAACGTACTTCGTTTCCGAGCTGTTTCATTCATTACGCTGTTAACTGGGCGTCATTTATAGATAGAACTTTCCAAACAACCTATAAAACCTTTACGTCTGCATTTATTTCTGTTATATCGTCTTAATCCAACTTTCTTGAATTAAAATAAAAACTAAAAGACGAATGATGACTTTTGTTTGTTTGTTTTTTTTTTGGAGGGGTTAATATTGTCATTTTGATGAAGAGTAAAACTTTTCTTTCATATGAAAAGTTTTATAAATTCAGAATATTGGGATGAACTTCTTATTTGTTACCATTACCATTACACCAGAACTAGCAGATATTTCTACATATTTTTTATTAAATAATAGCATTTTTTTTAGCTGAAGATTTATTTCATTGAGTTTATATCCTTACGGCATTTAGAATATTTTGAAATTTAACAAAAATATAACAGAATATCCACGACTACAAAAAATGTTTGGCAATAAAACTATTGGTCCATTTACAAGTTACTCAAATATAAAAATTGTTGTTGAAGGGTATTTTAAATGAAAGCATAAATATACAATGCCAAACATGAATCTTTCGTTATTATTAGCAATTCATTATTAAGGTTAGTTTTGAAAGCTAATCCACTTTCATTTTATCATTAAATAACCTTTGGCTTAAATATTTTTTTAATATAAATATTATTATTGAAGATATCCCCTCTTTCTTCTCTATTTTTTTCTGTAAAATCACACAACTTGAAGATATCAATATGAAAATGACTATTAAATATCTTGCATTGCACTTAATACAATTAAATCATTCAGTTTTGTTCATAGGAATAAAAAAAATCAATTTTTGACATTTTATTCACGCTAAATCCTTAAAAAAAGAAAATGCCAAAAAAAAAAAAAAAAGAAAAAAAGGTATGCAAAATAATTCTTAAGGCGATGACAAGAAGCATATGCTTAAGATTAATCTTAAAAATTTTTCTACAGCTTAATCATTTACATCTACGCTTTATTTTTACTCTTCTAGTAACTAATATCTTCCACTCTGATTTTATTAATTGTAAAGTTTTAGTTAACATCGATCCAGTTTTAAAATTAATAATTCCCACTTGAGATAATTACAGTCACTAAAAGAAGTTGAATTTACAGAAAAATCCGTTGAAAATTTTGAATCTCATTGATTTTATTAATTTTAATCTTTTCAATGAATATATTTTATTGTAAACTATTCAAGTAAAATGTTATTTTTACGTTAAAAATTACCGATCTGGTCTTTAAGATTTTTTTATTTTTCTCCCCTGAAGTTCTTCTTTTGACCTTCAGGATCTCAAGAAATTGATAATGTGACTTGGATAGATGGCGCCATTCTTGGTCAGGGCGTGTAAATTATTTAAGACTGAATTTATTAGCTAAAGAGCCGCAATATTACGCCCACGAGTTATTCACCAGAGGATAAGGCTAGAAATACTTTAAAAAGTTAAATTTATTAATAATCAATACATTTATAATGTAAATGTATAAATCTTAAGTATTATTTGTAATACGGCAAAGCAATGAAGTTTGATCTCTAACCACACAAAGATTCTAAAATGACTTAAGACTTCAGAATGTACTTCGTACAGAAAATTAACTTCTTTAATATTCTTTCTACTTTGTCAAAGAACTTGAGAACTTGTTTTTATTTGTTTTCTCTTGATTTTGAAAATAAAACCTATAGTAGCTCAACATTTAAAATAGGATCCATGATATAGATTCATAAAAGGAAAAGGAATTAAAAATCACACAGTGCTACGTTCTATCTCTGATGATTGTACAATAGTCTGGCTAGCAGTAAAGCTGCAGGAAAATAATTAATATAAAATAAATAATGATAATGAGAAATCAAGAGAAATATTGAGATTTGTAATAAGCTTAATATTCATTTTTCTCTTTTGAAGTCAAGGAAATCAAACTGAATATATTCTCCATACTTCTCTTCTAATCCAGTTTGTAAAGAACTGGCCGCAGTGTAACATATCGGTAATTTCCATTCAGAAATATTACTTCTGACAATATTGATTTAAATGTAAACCCAATCCTAAAGATCATAAACTTGTTATGTTCATTTGCAATTTATTTCTTTATTACTATTTTTATCGATTTAACAATGTTTTACGTCAATAATTCAGCAACACTTTATATATATGTCAACCGTTCTTTGGTCTCAAACAGTGTGTTTCCTTCAATGTTACGGATCATTATGTCGAAGATGACACGGCATCTTTCTTTGGTACAATTAGTGGATGGCACTGACTTAGCCTGCCTTTTTTTTTTATTTGGACAAATAATCAAAACCCTGCTCCAAATAATTTTATGAACATTTTAATCACACAATCATTGCTATTGACTGTTGAATAACTTTTCATTAATATAAGAAAACAATTTGTAATAAGCAATACTTTAATAAAAGAATTCTTAATTTAATTCTTTAATTTTAATATCGTTAGCTATTTATTTTTGTTATGAATGTCTTTCTGGTATATATATATATAGCTGATAGATATATTGTTATTTAGTTTCATCACTAATGTTATTCATTAATTGTAGATTATAAGGATCATTGTTCTTCCATATGCTCGAAGGCTTTTGTTTCTATTTATATTTCTTGTATAATTTTTCATTTATTGTGAATCATCTTTAAATCCTCTGTAAAATTGGTGTAGTATAATCTAATCGATATTCCAGTCTCTTCGGCATCTTCTCAAATTATCATACTTGTCTTATCTTTAATTAAAAACTTAGTTTGCGATTGTAGTCTTTTATTGCTTTTATTTCTTAGGGTTAGAGAAGATTCGAGATTTATCTCATATTTAAATGTAGTAAGTTTTGTTCTTTCAACGTAAAAAAAAAAAAAAAAAAAAAAAAAAAAATCATTTCAAAGTTCATAATGGCGAAACAAAGGTAACATGATTTTTGTAATATTTGGATGAATTCTTTAAGCATTTCTAAAATACAAATCGAAATGTTAACCATCAAAAATTACATTTCTAAATGTAATTCCTTCGTGCAGAGTTATTAAAAGTTATCAATAAATATTCTTAATGAATATTTTCTGGTAGAAATATGTTTATGTTTTAATTTAAGAAATTACGAATATCTCTTGTAGAATTAACTTTAGTATTGAAGCTAGTTAACTATTTTATTAATAATTTCTTTGAAAATTAACTAATTTCCTGAAAGAATGCTTAAGTCATTTTATCCAGATCTAATATTTCATGGAAATAGCGAAAGGCATTTTTGGATAAAAGCTTTAGAGATGAAAATGTACCCTAATGTTTTTAAAATCGATTTACAAGAGCTTGTTTGGTGGTTTATAAAATTTAAAAGGTCCCACTTTAAGAACGTAAGTGAAGTGAGGAACATAAATTCCATAGAAGTAGCTTTATGAGAAATTATGTTTACTAAATGTTCTTGCATCAGCCATTCATTTGTTTAAGTATCACGTTTTATTAAATTACAACACATTTACTACAGAAACATCAAATAAGCGAACATCACATTGAAAATATGAATCTATTGTATGTTATATTACAAAAATATTATTTATATTGTACTACGTTTAGTATAAGACAATTATAAAAACAAAAACAAAAAAAAAATTGATAGGGAACCTTTCAGAATTATTTAATGGTGTAGAATTCTTTAAGGTTTCAATGATTTGTTTCAGAAGACTAAAAATATTAAAATTAAAAAAAATCAAGTAAATAATTAAAAAGTAATAAAAATAAAAGATTTAAAATTAATTTATCCGATTTCGAAACCTTATATTACTTGAACTTCAGATTTTATAAATAATAATGTAATTAAGACAGATGTTGGTAATACAACAATTTATTTATTTACTGTGTTAAAAGTTAAATTATATTTTTTTAGTTTGTCTATGTAATTGAGTATTTGGTTCACGAGTTCTAACTTCGCTGAAATAATATGATTCTTCAGGCACAAAATATTTGCTTGATTTTTTTTTAATAAATAAATAAAAAAAAATCAAGGGACCAGTATTTTCATAAAGTGCAACCTTTGTAGCAGTTTTATCTACGATGACTGTGAAAACATTAAAATCCAGCTACGCAATTATTAGCAACGTTAAATAAATAGAAGCGTAGTAGGCTAACAATAAATCTCTAAATTATTATTTTCATGTTAAGTCAATAGAAATAAACATAAACCTATAGGTGTCTACGACCATTTATTTAGAGCTTGTACCTTTCAATTCAGTATTCGTAGGGTAAACCCATGGCCTAAATGTAGAATAGGAAATATTGTGGAGAAAGCTAACATTACTACAATATTTGAAATGAAGTTTCCTTAGCATGATTAATCTTGAAAAGATAATTTTAGTAACCAATAAATCATGAGAATAGAAAAACCTGAATCTTTGAATTTATTTTATTATGTAGCAAATCATGCTGAAAGAAAACAAATAGAAGAAATGAATCATTCTTCTATTCGTCTTTCTTAGGAATGAACATTACTGAACTTATTTTACTTTCTGATAAAAATGATTGAAAATATTATTCAGCTGAAATAGTAAATTATTGATTTTTACTGACATTTTTCAATGATAAATCCCATCTTTTCTTCGTGTGGCTGCTCAAATATATGCATTACTCCAATTTCAAGCCGAATCGGATTTGAAAGTGACTTTCTCAAAATAGTAAAGAAAAAACCGATGAAAGTTATTTGAAACTAATTCGTTTCAGTTCAGGAGAACCAAATACACTTGTTTCCCAAAGTTACAACGGAAAACTAAAAATTCAATACTTCGGAAATCTAATAATTATTAATATGAAATGTAAAACAGTGAAGTCATAGCAAATAAATTACGAGGCCAGAATGCGTGAATAAAACCTTATCATGCATTAAACGTTCCAAATCGTTCGAATAATTGTACTGAGATTTTTATTTAATGCTAACTGAAAAGAATGGCATTTACTTTGTCGTAATCGGTAGACACTTTCTGGACCATTAATTTCACAGAACAGGAAATGATTCTCCTCATTCACCCAACTCCATTTCTTGTTGCTGAGTTGTTTTGAAGATTCACGAATCTATAATAAGAATTCTTCTAGATCTAAGAAAGTTTTTTGGGACGAAATTTTGTTATATCAACTTTGTTACTTATTTTTTTGCATAATAATTCGTATGAATTAAAAAGAAATAAAAACAAACAAAATAGACATATTTTGAAAATTTTACTCTATTTTTATATATTTATTTTTCTTTCTTTTGCTTTATGTGAAATCTGTAAGAGAATGAAAACTGAAGAATCAGTTTTGCATAGAAAGTATTTGCATTCTACGTAGCTCTGAGTATTAAACGTTTGACTTAGTTCTGCCAGCTTTCGTCTTCTTTCATGAAAGACTTCCTCACAATACTAAACAAGAAAAGAGGAAAAGTAACTATCCATACTTCTTGAGTTTTACAATGGACTAAAGCATTATTTCCTGTGATTCACTTGTTAAAATGAATAAATATACATTTAAACATTGCCATTAAGTCACACTAAGATTAAGAAAGTTAACTATAGAAAGAAATCATAATTTTATTGAAAGAAATGGTCTACTTGATACCTTCAAGGAAAGTTTGATTGCACATGATTGAGGATGGAATAAAGATTCTTTATTTTTAATCAATCAAGCACCCTACAGTTGAAATCCTTTAACAAAAAAGGTAGGTATTTTCTCAAATTTTGTATCATCTGTAAGATAGTGAAATGAAGAGTCTGTTTTGCGTAACTAGTATGTGAATTCTGAGTGGCTTAGGTATTGATTTTTGAAAGTTTTCTATTTCGTATTCTTTCACAAAAAAGGCTTATTTTGATCTAATATGTTACAGTATAAAACTTTCATATTAATAATGACTATTTTTAAATATTTTAGTAATACTATGACAAGTTTCATTTTTTCGACTTCAATTCTTACATATCCAAAAATTACAGATTGATATTTAAGAAAACTAGTCTAACATCTAGATAACTAAATGGTGGAAGATTAGACTTTTGAAACACTTTAAAACTATTGTAGATTAGTGATTCTGGATAGTTTTCAAGTTTACAAGTTTATTATCAAAGGAATTTATTTAATTTATAAAAATTATTAAAGATCGGACATCAACAACGTTAAATATATTTATTATTACAATATTATTTATCAGATTCTGTTTATCTGATCTAAGAAACTGAAGAGACACATAAATCGAAGCCAACAGTTTATGGGTGGGATCTTAGGCGCTATCCCTCACATAAAGAAGAAACCAATCCGGAGATTCTGGTCTGGAAACTTTAAGTAGTATTAGTCACAAAGCACAACGATTTATAGGATGTAAAAGAGATGCCTTATGTTCAATTCTACAGGGACGTTGTTGGCTTTAACTTTAATGCCAGTCAGATAAAGCTTTTAATTGAAATGGAATACCTTACAACATCAACTGGCCTCAGACCTTTTAGAGCTGCTTTGAATATCACCAATATAAATCCCAAAGGGAATTCGTCTAGACCTAAAAAAGTTTTTTAGAAGGAAATTGATACTTTGGAACTTTGTTACTTATTGGAGTCATTGTTTTTTTCATGTACAGTGTTGCCTCCTTTAACGGACACCCTGAATAGCGGACACCTCTAATTAGCGGACATTATTGCGAGTCCCAGTCCCTTAAAATAGGACATTCCATGTTATCCACTCCGAATAGCGGACACTCTGAATAGCGGACAGTTATTTTAACTGTAAAAAAAAAAAAAAAAATTTTCGATTAACATTTCGACAAACAATCATGGTTGTATTTACATTGGTGTCCCATATATTGATACATTGTATCGATTCCCCCCCCCCCGGGCCAATACATTGATACATTTTATCTGTGTCCCATGATTCAATGCACTAATCTGAGGCCCTTTTTTTCTTTGCAGTTGCTTTGTAAATGTCAATACCTCATAAAGCTATCCTATAAACGTGTTGATTAAATTTAGTGCGAATTAAAATGGCGTCAAAAAGGAAGAGATTGGCACTGAAAGAAAAAATTGATGTTCTTGAAGTTGCTGAAAAAGAAAAGCTGGGTGTGCGTTGTCTTGCTGAACGTTTTAAAGTTGGAAAAACTCAGATAAGTGAACTTTTGAAGGACAAAGATGAGATTAGAAAAATGTGGATGGTGAATTCAAACGAAAATTCGAAGAATTTGAAGTTTCGTAAAACTGAAACAAGCAAAATCGACGAAGTGGTCATAAAATGGTTCCGGTCTGCTCATGCAAAGAACCTTCCTGTAAGCGGTGTTTTGCTTTAAGAAAAAGCCACAGAATTCGGTCAAACTTTAGGATTTGACACGTTTAAGGCATCAAATGGATGGCTAGAAATTAATTTTGTCATTATTTTATGTAAGACAAACAGATTAGCACTCATTTAAAAAGGAATATAGCAAATAATTTGTATATTCTCTCATACCGCAATGGTAATTGTAGAAATTTAATTAAGATTGTACGTAATTTTTCATTAAATGACATGCTATAAGCTAAAAAATGAAAAAAAGACAGTCCTCCTCAATAACGGACACCTCCCAATAACGGACGAAACTTCCGGTCCCGTGACTGTCCGTTATTCGGAGGTAACACTGTATTTGTTGAAACATTTATTCTTGTGTAATGCTGTGGATTAACGTGTGTGGAAATGTTGAATATAAACATGGACAATACTAAAAACCTTTAGCGCACACAATAAAAACTCAGATTAGTGAGTCATCTAAAAATTAAGAAAATATAAAACGATACTTATAAAAATTCGGTTTCAAACCGCTATAACTGCAGGTAACCTCCAGTTTCTGCTTGCAGTTGTAGCGTGTTGACACCGTCTTTTTTTCAGTATCTTTTCTTAATTTTTGAATTTTTATTATGTGTGCTAAAAGTTTTTAGTATTCTCCATGTTTAAAAAAATTCTTTCAACCCGCACACGTTAAAAAATAATATAAAATATAAACGACAACACACTTTCCTCTTGTATTTTCGTCGTTTATAAGAATTCTCTAAGGACTGCTAAGTATATTTCTTAAAAATCTTTTGTGTGGATAATTGAAAAATTTTCACCTCAACTTAAACATTTTATACTTTTTGGTTTTTTACAAACCGTCATCGGATTGTAATATCGTATTGTCCATGTCGGAACAACTGCAATAAATTTAAAACGAGTAAGAAAAATAAAAATTACTTAAAGGTATTGTGTTATGAATTAAGGTTTAAATCAAATATAAGTTAAATAATACTTACAATTCCTTTCTTACTAGTATGTATTATCAATGCGGCCAGAGTTGAAACTCTCAGAATGCAACGCAGATTATAGATTTTCCTTTCCTGGCCGGTCGGTCACATTCAAAAAGAAGAGAAAATGGCGGTCGCTGCTTCACATTCAACATTTCGACTAGGAAAAGTTCTCAAAAGTCAAGCTAGGGAAATTATTCTTAACGTTGCTCGTCGATTTCAAGAAGATGTTTGTGAGATTTTTGATATTTCCTATTTTTGATAATTGAGATTGATATTTCCTGCAGAGCTTTTGGCATTAATACTGGAGAAATTAGTCAATGATAATGTGTTTCCGGTTTCAACATTCGCCGTGACGACTGTAGAGATATACTTCTGTTGCATTTCCGTATTTGAAAAGCGCTAGGAAATTTAATGCTCAAATATATTTCTTAATTTTATAAATGTACATTAATTGGAGAAATAGGTATTTTTTTTTTCTTCATCTTATTATGTGTGAAGTTATGTTGAATGTGGGGTTTATTTACCAAATAATTTAGTTTGATTTTAAAGTAATTTTCAAGTAGGAAATCGAAAGCTTTTTTTTTTTATATTCGCAATTAATAATGTCATTTAGGCTTATTACATTAATAAATTAGTGAAATTAGAAAAATAAGTCATAACCAGGACGCTCATAATCAAGTTTCTTAATCAATCAAAGCATAGTAAAACGTTGTTGCTTTTCTATGTTTTCTCAACCGTTAAATAAAGTAGCGATTGAATTTTTTTTTTATAATAATACGTAATTTTTGATCCAGACTTTTTCAACCGCCTTTTCGTCTATAATCCTTTTGAATTTTTGATCCTACAAAATCATTCACTAACAATCTAATTTAAGAAAAAAATAGAGATATGACTGTCAATTTATGAAAAATATCATAAAATCAACGAAGCTTATATTGTTTGCAATTTAAAGTTTCATGTTGCTACTTCATTTACAATTAAATATAAAATCCAAAAAAAATTCAAAATATTTTGAAATTATTCGGCAACAATGATGCACAGAAAGAAATAAAACAATCAAAATAAAAAAAAAAAGAAAGAAATATTTTTGTCCAAAAAAACTAAATTGAAGTACATACACTGTCCGGCCACTTCATTAGGTACACCCCTGCTGTGCGCATGAATGTCTGGAGCTGTCACGTCTCACAATAACTCTTCAAGCCGGTGGGGGCAGTGTCATGGTGTGGGGGATGTTTTCCTGGCACACGTTGGGTCCATTGATAGCTCTGGAGGCAAGGGAGGATGTTAGAGCGTACCTACACACCATTGCTGACCAAGTGCAACCGTACATGTTAACAGTTTATCCTCATGCAGATAGCTACTTCCAGCAGGATAATGCGCCGGTGCACAAGCCTCGCATCACTAAGGGATGATTTGAGGAACATGACGATGACTTTTCCTTGCTGCAGTGGCCCGCTCAGTCCCCGGATCTCAGCGAGCTGGAATGGGCTGTTCGCTCCAGGCCTACACCTCCATCAAATCTTCAGGAACTGCGTGACACACTCAGGTCTGCATGGTACACAATACCTCAACAACGTTTGCAGCATCTTGTGGAATCCATGCCTCGACGAATTCAGGCTGTTTTGAGGGCTAAAGGAGGCCCAACACGCTACTAGGTAGGTGAACCTAATAAAGTGGCCGGATAGTGTATATGTTTATATATATATATGTATGTACATATTAGCTTCTTAACTAAAACAACTCGGCCGTCCTAAGGTAAAAGGAAGCAACTAGCAATTTGGAAACTGATTATTTGCTGCCTTTGACCGTAGGCATATAAGCATATTGTGAGCCAGTTGCTACCTTTGATCATCGAAATAGGGGCCAAACTGCCCCTCTACCAAAGCAGATCTCTATCAAATTGCTTAGGAAGATGTGTAGATACTTCCTTACGTAGAAAATGCAGAAAACGCAAAATCAGAAAATTTGCAGTTACTTCCTTTTACCTTAGGACGGCCGAACTGCTGCTGAACTTACATAATATACTTATGGTGAATATGGTGAAAACTCATACATAAAAATAACATTTAAAAAAAATGCTTTCTTTGCCGTTTATCTGATGGCTTTTTGAGATAATCGGAAGATTATGGAAATGGAAAATATTCAATTTGAATTTCACCATTTCACTTTGTAAGTAAAATCTTTTTAATTTTTGAGAGTTCATTTCCTCTAATCCGAGGATAAATAATCACTTTATATTTTAATCTTTTACACCTTTAAGTTTTATTTTTTTCATGCATCCCATAAACTTTTGAAATTTATTCTGGTTGGATCAATTTTTCTATAATCGATGTAAGAAATCGATTGAATAAATATGCATTAAATATAATCCACTGTAAGTTTCCCATTGACCTTTCCTTCAATTCCTAACTTCTTTCTCGTTCTTTGTTGTCAATAATTCTTGTCTTTTCGCTTGTTTCCTTGTTCTTGGAAGCCAACGCCTGAATAATTTAACGAGAGCCGTCCTCATGCACTGGGTCTTTCACAGTAAATTGCATCATTCTCATTAATGTACAAATAGAATTAAATACTTACCAAGACCCATTTCCATCATTTTAATAGATTCGGTTTTGTAATTGCTACTTTCGTGGAACTTTTAATTAGACTATAAAAAGATCGTAGCTCTTTCAATTTTTTTTTAAGTTGTTTTCTTGTATTTATTATTTTTGTCTTTAAATTTACAACTTTTGTTTTTATTTAAATTAAAAACCTAAAATAAATGCATTTTGTTTTTCTATTTAATCTTGTTATTTTATTTACGAATCCCTTATTCAATATCTGTTCAATATAACTTGGATAATTCGATAATTTCAAATTAATTCCAAAATTTTAAAAAAAATACATTATATATTTAAAATGGATTTTATATTTAATGTGTAAGTGAAGTAGCAAAATGAAACTTTAAATTGCTGACAAAATACAAGCTTTGCTGATTTTATGACTTTTTCATAAATTGATAGTCAAATCTCTACTGTTATCATATTAGATTGTTACTGAATAATTTTGTAGGATCAAAAATTCAAAAGGATTATAGACGAAAAGACGATTGAGAAAGTCTGGATCAAAAATAAAATTACATTAATTTGGCAAAAGTTCGATAATAACAATTTCTGTTTTATTTATTAAAAATTTTACTTATAAACAAAGTTTAAGCTATTAATAATAATTTCGTAAACTTTAATAGAATTATATTAACTAATAAGAAATTTAAATCCTGCAACATTTTGTATAATTGTCTTATTGTGAGTAATTATAATCGAATCTTAAATAGTATCTTAAAGAATAATTTACATTATCTAACTGAATTAATGGAAAAAATTAAAATAACCGTCAAAATTTACATTCATTTTAATTTCTCTAAAATGATTTAAAAAGCAAAAACAAAAATAAAATCTTACTTTATTGGAACTGTTTAAAACAAATTTAAAAAGTTACATGAAATTCTTTTTCAATACAACTTTTATATGTATTTGAAAAACTAATTCAAAGATTACTGAATCGTAAACGAAGATTACTGAAAATCCAAATGGTTCAAAAATAGTTCAAAGATTTCATTAATCAAAGGACAATATGAGCAATCTCTGCCCTTGCTTGTTGGGACATTATTTTTTTGTTTACTTTTCCCTTCCAATAAGATGACAATCTAAGGTGATTATTTGCAATTAAATTATTTCTTCACAGTTTCTCATGTTCTCAATGCCTATAAATAAAATTAAAAAATGCGGATAAATATCATGAAATTGCATTAAAATACGGTATACAGTTATTAGTCCCGTATTGAATTTATAGGGACAACGGGTCTCAACATAAAAAAACGGGACAATCCCGTAAAATATGGGAAGTCTAGTCACTGAGGTCTTGCTTGATTCTATATTTCAATCACGAACTCCCAACGAATATGCTATTTATAATTTACACAAATCACTTTATTTGTGTATTATTGGCCTTACTCTAATAAATAAAGGGCAGCAATCTTTTGGAAAAAGTAAAAAAAAAAAATACATCATTGTTGGAATCTGTAATAAACAATGCTTCAATAAACTATTTTAAAATATTAAT
>JAFIDM010009631.1:315063693-315150550 GCA_023159025.1 Thereuonema tuberculata | reverse complement strand
TTAATAATTGGCTTTAAACTTTGTAAATTTTACCATGCGTGCCAACAGTGCCAAATTTGAAGAGATCCTGCAAGGCGACTACAGATGCTAGATAGTTGCAAATTTGGCAGTAACATGTCTAGCCCAAGCATAGTGCTTGTTCAAAATTTCAAATCCATACCTTTTTTTGCCTGGAAGTTGCCAGAGTCTAAATATTGTCAAATTTTGTGGCGGGAAGTCACAACAAATTTTTATGCACACTTTGAGTCAACTTGTTTGACTGAATTTTGCATTCATAATGTTAAAATTAATTTTATTGGAATCAGCAGGAAAAATTGTATAGGATCTCAAATGTTTAGCCATTTTTTATAAGTTAATTTTAATTTTATTAGACCCCAAAAGTGGCATTTTGTTCAATGTTGCGCGAACATGGACCGATTACCCTTCAGATAGGGAGTCTAGATCAACAACTACTGAAGCTTGAGACCTCAAATTTTTGGGAACTTAGTTTAACACCTTACCGGTGCTACAGCTAAAATTTGAACAAAATTGGAGACATGATGGCGGAAACGTTTAGACCACTTGGCATGAAATGACCCAGAATGCAGATTAAAAGTTATAAATTCCAACGGTTCGACTCGCTATTTTTTACTTTATATAAAACTCACTTTGAACTTTATGACTCTATATATGTCTGTCATACTGTAATATATCAATTTGTCATTTCATAACTAATATGTCTGCCCATGCTATACATCGATCGTCGGCTTTTTCATCCATTTCCGATGTATTTGGAGCGCCAAAAATTAGCACTCAGTGCAACTCTACTGAATCTATTAATAAATCGGCTAAATGAGATTTAGATCTATCATACCATACAATGATCCACAAACATATGATACCACAGAAATATCCAAAATAAAACAAACATAAGTCAAATCAGCTCTAAAAATAAAATAAAATCAATGCAATGAACAAAGAAAATCGTTATTTTTGACTTTTTCAATGCATACACTATTAATATGAAGTAAGTAAAGTGAATATGAGTGGTCCGAATAGCCAACCTTGTAAGGCGGTTGATGCGATCTGGGGGAACTGCCTAAGGCTGAATTCTCTTCCATATGAGGCCCTAGGGTCCACCTAGCACTCTGAAGAATGGATACCGGATTTTTTCCGAGGGTTAAATTAAGGCGGGAGGGAGTCGGGATGACCACCCGACCTCCAATTGGACTAAGTAGAGACAGTAGGAACTTTACCTCTCGTGCTCCAAGGGTCACACAAACACATAGGATACTTTACTTAAAAAGTAAATATAATGCAAATTTTAATAGTTTCTTTTTTAGCCTACCTTCCTAAGAAAGTGAAGCTCAACAATTCTGTTATAGTCTGGTTGCGTGTGGGTGTGTACGTGTGCGCCCAAGTTGCCCATCGATTTCGAATGTTCGATGAATCTTCTTGAAACCTGGTGTACATATTTTGAACTGCAGACGATCTAGCTTTTAAATTTCAAATATTTTTCCGAGTGGATTTTTGGAAAAGAAGGCGACAAAAATTCCCATAGAAAAGCATTAGAAATTAAAACAATGTTTTTCTATCGATGTCTTAAACAATCAATGTATTAATGTTTCTAAGTAATCTTTTATTTGTGTTCAGTTACCATGATCATACTATTAATAGGTACGGATATTTGTAAATTTGTAAATTTGTAAGAAGAGTCGAAGAAATAATCAATCGCAGTGCACGTCAGTCATGACGTCACGCCTATTGGAAACATGGCGCTCTACTATTTTCCCCATTTCAGCACGACGGACCGCGATTACACAATTATTATCAGCGTATTGAGATTTTCTTCCACACATAAATGAAGTTTACACTGAAATGCATGAAGTTCATGGGTCAAAATTTATCAGAGAGTTCGAAAATCTCAGTTTTTACATAATTCCACAGCTTCGGCTGTTACCCCATTGAACTCTGGGATAGCCGCTTGTTCACTACTCAACAGTAGGGGAACACGTGCTGTCATTGTTGACCAGGAAGGATGATTGGTATTGGCTGTTGGACATTCGTTATTGTTTTTGTTAAAACTGGTAAATTCATTTTTTTTTTTTTAACAAAATTTGACTTAGTCATTCAAACTATGTGTGGGCTATTACGGAAGTCATGGCTTTTAAAAAATGAGTTTAGAACATCTTTTTCAATCTCGTGTTTTTCAAAAATGTGGAATTTGTTTTACTTCCGTGAATATTTCACGGGTTGCCACTAGTTAAAATTTGAGTAAATAATGGGATTTTTTTTTTTCGAAAACTGAAAATTTTCAATTTTATTCAGCAGGCATCATTATTTGAATGTAAGTATAGCGCTGGGTTCCCTTTTTGTCGCTTTTAGAACTTTATGAAAAAAAAAAGGAAGGAAAGTAGGGTTTGAGTTGTTTCAAGAACTTCTTGTTTGCTTTTGTTTTTGTTTAGTTTTTTTAGAGTTTTTTAAATTTATATCACTTTTGATAAATTCATTTAATTTCAATGCACGATTACGGAACAATCTAACTATTCAGATTTGAAATTAACTATTTATTCAAACTAAAGAAGTCTTTTGCTTTGAATTGTAGGAATAGTATCCATGGCTTAATAAAAAACTTTTTCGATGGGGACATTATAAATGGAAATAACGAAAACATCTTTACAGATTCAGATTCAGATACTTCCGTCTAAGGAAAGAATCGTTGAATTATGCAACTATAAATGCAAGTAAACGAGGGACATCATCAAGTTTTAATTAACTTCACCAACAATAAATTTCGAATGAATGTTTAGCCTGTGGTAAACATGAAATGCTTCAATAATTTTTTCCATTTACTTCAATTTCTTACAAATCTCGCTCTTCAGTCTTTCTTTACATTATTATTATTTTGCAGGAGTAAATACTCAGCTATTCAATCTCTTTCGAACCCATTTCCCAATTTCAATTTCTCCTGTTTACTTAAAGTAATCGTTTAATGGTGCAGACGCTGACAGTTTTGCTTCAACAAGGCAAAATCGTATAGTATCCATAGAGGGAAGAAAAGAAAAGAATCAAAGAAGACGATGATGAATATAGGTATTAATTTTACTAAACTCCGTGTATCAAATCAGCAATGCAGCATCAAGTAAACCTTAACAGAAATATTTAATGTCTAGATAACGAGTTCGACATTACAAACTAAAATTTAATAAATGTTTTACCTCATCACATTATCTATCGATTGGCCAAATATTAATCATAGCGTTCTCTTCATTGACACTTCCTTTGTAATAAACTTAAGTCTAATTAAACCTTATCTTACAAGATTAGCTAATGTGATATCTATGTGAGATTATCTTTTCGAATATTAAAAAAGAGGGTCACGGCGAATATGTTAATGAATGTGAATTAACTAAAATGTAAATATGTTGTAATATTTCTCTGACATTTCGAAAATCCATTTATTAATTTAAACTCTTTAATTATTCCTGAAATTTCAGGAAGCAGTGTCTATTTGCACGTATTTATCAAGTTACTAAACTGAAAATATTGAAAATTTGTTGTTGTTAAAGAATAGTTATTCTAGAATAATTATACCTATACAATAACTATCTCGCACACGGTATTGTAGGTTTGATCTAACGTCTATACGCTTTTCAAATTAAACTAAGAAAACTTGTAAAATTCAACTTTTATTCGAATTTCGTATATCCGTCTATCTGAGATCACAATAACTTAAAAATTGTACATCCTAAAAAGATGAACTTTTAAAGATAGATGTAGACTGTTACTAGAAAGATCTACAAGGATTTTGATACACATTCGACCAAAAGATAAGGAGATAGGTTCAAAAACAAAAAAAAAATGCCAAAATACCTTATGGATAGAAAACAATAATTGTGATGACTCTGAAATTAACATCCAAATAAGTTGAAATTTTAAAGGGAGCTGTACGATTTTACAAAATAGATCCGTGTTGCTTTGCTACATATCCTATTTGTAGATAAGGAACTAAAGGCCAAAATCTCCTATCATAATCCGTTGCCATCCCCTGAGATGTAAAAAAATAATAGTAAAACCATTTGTCCTATGAAGCAGAACTTTCAAGAAGGTACCTCTAGATAAAAAAATATGATAGAATCTATAAAAGTTTGCAAAAATCTCCAAACTGTTTTTACTGTTTAGATCAAACAAGGCCAAATTGTTTTTGCAATTGTTTCGGACAAAAAATTTTTATATGCTGATGTATTCGAAAGCTGATGTACCAATTATATCTTGTGTGTTTTGAGTTTATTTTAATGTGTTTTTAAATTTGAAATCGCTATTCTATTACATGAATTCTATTGTCTGGTTGTAAATTTTGAGAAATACTTCTTTCCATTAAAACTCCTAGGTTTCTGGATTATTTTTTTAATTTCTAAAATTTCATTTGAGACATTAATAAGAAAAAGAAAAATCGGAATGGAATTTAACATAAAAGCTTCAAATAGGTTGAATTTTCAACGTAGTAATTATTAATAAAAAAACGACTTGTCCTCATTCCTGTAAACCTTACTTAGCTTATTTGCAACCAGCAATCACAGATTTTCTCATAGAGAGGTTCTGTTTAATTTCAGAAGATCTAAAAGGGCAAAAGTTTAGGATCATTATCGCAAATATGAAAATTTACCCAATTATGAAAATCTGGTGTTGAAAACGTAATTGGCTGTTACTGCTTTAATTTCTAGACATTTACGTAACTTTTTAATGACGATTTAAATGTTTACGGAAATGTCAGAGCATTTACCTACGATTCGAAAACAAAACGGGAATTCCTTTGAATCCCCGAATTATCTCTTTCACTGATAATTAGTTTCTATTAAAAATAAGAGGACGTTGACGTAATACACGGATGCTTCTTTATTATCGACATTTAATAGACAATAAGAAATTTTAAAGCTACGTGTAGCTTTAAAGGCTTTCGAATATATGCAAGGAAAATACACTCATTACCAAAAAAAAAACGACGCACCTAGAAGGAGTTGTCCGATTGTAATGAAATTTCGTATGCAAAGACATTGGGACCGCCCAAGCAATTGATTAAACTTTGGTGTCCAATGAATGAATAGCGAGAGCTACAGCGCATCGGAACTGCGCACTCAGCAGGTGTATATAAGAAGCGATTCTCAATCTGATGGTCAAAATTTCTGTTGCATTGCAAGTTAGGATACCTTTCAACGACTGAAAAAATGCCTCGTCGCAGCATTCGAGCTCATTACGTGCAACTGTCAGAGTTTGGAAGAAGTCGTATCATTGGATTGAAAGAGGCAGGTTGGGCGAATCGGAGAATCGCTCGTCATATGGGTCGAAGTGATGCGGCGATTAGAAGATGCTGGCAGGAAAGGGTGGACAATGGCAGATTTCAGCATCATGAAGGTAGCGGTCGACCTAGGGCCACAGCAGAGCGGGAGGAAAGAGTGATTGTCAGATCAGCTGTCACAGCGCCTGAATCCTCGTTATCAACCATCAGACGTGCGATCCGCACACGAGTGTCCACCATGACCATTCACAGACGGCTGAGAGAGCGACATCTATGCTCGTACCGACCGCTACGCCACCTGCCACTTACGTCTGCACACCGTCGGGCCAGATTACAGTGGTGCTTGGCTCGATCCTGTTGGAATGATGCTAACTGGGGACGTATAGTGTTTAGCGACGAATCCCGCTTCCAACTGTGTTCTGACGATCGTCGCAGACGTGTCTGGAGAAGCCCAGGGCAGCGTGCCGATCCTGCTTTCACTAGTGCACGCCACACAGGCCCTCAACCAGGAGTTATGGTCTGGGGTGCCATTTCCCTTGATAGCCGGAGCCCTTTGGTCATCATTAGCGGCACACTTACAGCACAGCGGTACGTCGACGACATTCTGAGACCTGTTTTGCTACCCTTCCTTTTGCAGTACCCTGGCCTTATTTTTCAGTAAGATAATGCCAGACCACATTCGGCACGTGTTGCTATGACCTGTCTTGCAGCTTGTGAAACACTTCCTTGGCCAGCCAGATCCCCAGATCTCTCTCCAATCGAGCATGTCTGGGATATGATGGGAAGGCGACTGCATCCACCAGGGAATGTGGATGAACTAGCCCGACAATTGGACTAATTTGGCAAGAAATACCGCAGGAGACCATCAGGGAGCTTTATTACTCTATGCCACGTCGTGTGGCAGCTTGCATTCAGGGTAGAGGTGGGTCAACACCTTATTGAGCTCGTTACTTTATAACTCTGTAACTCTGAAATAAATCATTCAATTTGTCTGAAATTTTAATCATTTTCTATTCTGTACATAATCTTCCTCTCCACCAATTTTTGTCTCCATCGGACAACTCCTTCTAGGTCGTCGTTTTTTTTGTTAATGAGTGTATTAGCATAAAGTTATTTTGATTTATTTACGTGAATCTTCAGGATCTAGTTTCTTCTTCAATAAACTCAAAAGCTAAGTTAACGACAAACTCCCATGATATACGGTTCAATTATTTTTTACTCATTGGATG
The DNA here is from genome assembly GCA_023159025.1 of Thereuonema tuberculata. Taxonomy (NCBI): domain Eukaryota; kingdom Metazoa; phylum Arthropoda; class Chilopoda; order Scutigeromorpha; family Scutigeridae; genus Thereuonema; species Thereuonema tuberculata. The sequence goes on along the minus strand of JAFIDM010009631.1, from coordinate 315,144,046 downwards.
TCACTTGTTTTGATAATATTCAATAATATTCTTACTTAACATTTAAAATTTCCCTGTTCAAGCCTACATTAGTCTTTGTCATCTAATATCAACTTCAGTTCACAGAACAGTTGGCTGTTTATTTAAGATTATTTCGGCGTTTCAACGCAAAGTACATGCTTTTATTTTACGCTTATTTACGTTTACTCTCAATCTACAGCTGATATCAAATTATCAGTTATTATCACCTTCGTAGGATAAACAATTTCTGAATAATCTTTAGCGGCAGCATGTAATGCTCTTTTTTAGTCCCATACTCTGCTTTAAACCCTTGCTTTAGTTGATTGATGTCAATAACTTCGAACTTTCTAGGAGTAATTAGCTTTTACTAGCTAATGAAAATTTTATTAATATTTTTGAGTTAAACTGAGTATTGATTGATCGACTAATAACGAACTGATTACTATTTTTGTTTGAACTTAAAATTGCTTTTTAACCTCCTATATTAACTTTTATTAATTTTCTATTATTATTTTTTGTTAAGCGATATATTCAAGCTAGTTGCAAATATAGATTAAGTAGCTGAAATATCCGTTCTTAGTATGGGTTACAAAAAAAAATGTCCTGATATGAATGAGAAAGAAATTGAAATTGTGAAATCACTTTGAAAGTTTCCCACACTTCTCACCCCTTTCTCCCAACCTCTATCACATCAAACCTTCCCCGATTTGTAAAAAATCACGTGATCAGTACAAATTAATGTTATATTCTTATTGTACAACCCGAAAACTCCGTAGAAGCATCCTTCAACAATGTTTGGCCATCCCCTTACCTCCCCTCCGTTTACCCCTTAGAGTTCGATATCGAAAATCCCATCAAATAGCATCTTTTCAATTTTGACAAAGAATACTCACGTCAAAAATTTCGTATTTTCAACTAAAAAGCACTTGTATGAAATTAATATCAAGTATATTAGACTTCGCACTCTTTCTGCCCTTCCCCACACTCATATCACTTCAAACTTTCCCCAGTTCGTAAACAATCACGTGATCATTACAAATTTATATCTATCCCGAAAACCCCGTGGAAGTATCCTTCAACAATGTTTGCCCTCCCGGTTACACCTCTTAGGGCTCAGTATAAAAAGAAAAAGCATCCCTTCAATTTTGATAAAGAACATTCAAACAACTTCGTGTTTTCCACCTCAAGCGGTTTTGGAGATATGCAAACCCTTCAAGAAAGATTCCCATCTCCCGTTTATACCTATTAGGATCCGAATATCGGAAATTTGTCTAATACATATCGTTTCGATTTTGATAAAGAACAGGAATGGATGCTGATTATTTTGGTCACTATTTTTCATCAACCCTAGTAGATTATATTGATCAAAATTAAAACGGAGTATTTTCTGGAAAAATGTTTACATGTCGATTTGAATTTGTAAAAAGTTTAGAGAAAAACAGAATAAAAGGCAAATATATTCCATTAAATGATTTTGATTTATTTTTGATTGCAATTGGTATTTTTAATAAAACAGCAAAACATAGCAATTCTGTACAATTCCTAACTCTATCAAATACAAATAACCTCTTTGCCAGGCATGCAAATTAGGATAGTTTCACAAATAACGAGCATCAAAGTCGTTCTGAGATTGTATTTGAATTGTACATTGTGTGGACTGTTGAAGGGCTGTTTGACTTGCTGTGAACATACTGGCTGTTTACAGTTATCGCTAACAACGTCTGGATTACCGAAGAACAAGTTCACGAATTTGAAGGAGGTCGCGAATATGGATTAAGGAAGCAGACCCGTCGTGTCGATAAATCGCCGCCATAAAATTAGCTATAGTGATGCGGCAGTGGTATGGTATCAACAGCAGTGGATATACGAAGATATCACACTCTAAGAAGACTTGGCCCAGCCAGACTGATAGGCGTTAACGACTGAAAGATATTTAATAACTTATTTATCCATTCGTCAATTCTGCATGTGCACACTTTCTTATAATGAGTTGTTTTGATGTAAGTCGAGGTTTTTTTTTTCGAAGAGTATATAATAGATAGCAAATTAATCAAGATGCGAAAATGAACGAATTGACAATGTTTATTCCTGGAATATCGATGACCCCCACCGTTTTTCTCTTTCAAAAGAAACGGATGCTCCAGAAAGTTGTGCTTTGCTAAGAGGATAAATAAACTCCAAGGGCAGTCGCTAAAAGTCATCACTATTGATTTATCGGAACAAGGCTTTCCATAGAACAATAGATAGAGCTTCGTTCAGAAGTGGTAATCCTGGGAGATCCTATGTATATATGTACATAAGTACACTGCCAACATTTGAAGTACAACAACTATTTACATTTAATAAACATCTTTTTTCATTTTTCACATCATAAGAATAAGAAACCTCCATACTTAACATTCATATCAACAATAACGATAGTTTGAAGATGAATGAAGAGCGTGAGAAATATACTAATGAGTAGTTGTTTTTTTATTCTGTATAACGCCAATATTGCTTACAAGAATAATAAGAAAAATTCTTATTAATTTAATACTTAAAAAAAATAAATTTAGTTATCAATAAAATTTAAAAACTAGAACTCAACTTTCTGAAAAGTCATTGGATAATGTATGTCACATTAAACATTAGATTTTCAAAATGCTACATGTTTTTCCTCATAGCAAAACGAGCAATATCATTGATCTAATGAAGAAATATTACAATTAAACAAATAATTCCCTAAGGAAAAACGAACATTTCTATTAATAATGCAATTTTTGGTATTTCTGTGGGTTGGGTGTTTTGCTAAATAGACCCTTAAGAGTGTCTTAATACTTATCACTTTTACACGTTGCTGTTTTAGTTCTTATTTTGAATGTTCAATTTAAATTTGGACTAAGTTTGAATAGAACACTACGTATTTAGAAATCATAAAGGAATTATTGTAATAAAGATTGTCTACTCATACAGACAATGGTCCTTTACAAAGCGAAATTTTAAAAATCTATCGTCATCTGAAAGCAATATGTTGAAGACAATTAGCAAATCAAAGACAAGTTAGACAGGATATCGACGAATCTGTGGTTATGTGATCTCTGTCTGATTGAATGGTGGGACTCCGCCAACGTACAGTCATGTTTTGATTTGTGATGCGTGAGGATGTTACGTTTGCGAAGTTGGGGGAGTGGCTTGTATCATTAAAATGAATAACTGTATGAGAGCGACTAGAATTTCACATACGTTATATGGATGTGCTTATTCATTAGACCAATTCCTCTCCTGTCACTACTACTTATTCAAAGTCTCAGAAGTAAAAGATAACCCTTCTTGAATTCAGTTATTCAGTATTCAAATTTGAAATATACTCTGAAGTTTTCTACAAAAAAACAACAAACAAACAAACATTGGTTTTCCTAAAATTTCATGGTTTGTCGAATTGCCGAAAATTCTAAATTTTAATTCCATAACTGTAGTAATAGGGAATTACAATAGATATGAAATATTAAGTTATTTTACACCAAAAATCTTAATAACAAATTACAATCCAAACCTGATATCTACAGACCAAAAATTTAGCTATTTCTCCGTTTTAAGTAATTGAATCGTTTGCTAAATAAATTTTAAACTTTTTCTTCGGAATAAAAACCAGAAAAATGAAGCTGTTCCATTTCATTTGTTTAGTAAATTTGCGAACTTTAAATTTCAAATTACAAAAGAATGAATCAATATCTTTAAAATACGAAACATTTACACAAACTGTTATTTATTCCAGCAACTATCATTATTTCTGATCTATTTCAAAATGCAACCATAGTAAATTAAACCATATCTTTTACGTTGGCAACTTAGTTTGCAATTAGAGAGATCTCTCATTTTCTATGGTTACACGGATTCACAACATGTCTCTAAGATTCATGTTATTTTTATCCACTACAGCTGTTCTTTCTCTCATTCTTTCTATCGTTAGTATTTCGCATTGAATTTATGTGATTTATTAGCTTAACTATATCTTAATTAATGTGGATGAATTCGGTTATTCGATGTTGTATTTTCCCGTATTTAAAATGCTTATGATGTGGTGTGAGAGAAGTGCCTCATAAAGGTAAAAGGATTCCGGATATTTCCTACAACGTTTTGAAAGTGCTTCAAGCTAATGATCACTTAAAGATCTTAATGGAGGTTATGGTCCGAAGACTTTTGAAATGGTCGCAAGGTTGGAATTGAGTTCAAAGTCGGTATCTTTGACTTGGGACAGTCCTTAGCGATGGTCCTTCATCTTAGGAAATCGATTTCTTCTAGTTATTTTGAACAAATTTGATTATCTCGGAGCTGTCAATACCCTGAAAGGATGGACGCTGTACCTTCAGAGGGTCTTCAATACGATTGACCTAATTTTCTTATTTTGTATTTAAAATAGGATTTTAGAGTTCCTGTGAATTATGTCTTCGAGCACATAAGAAAAGACTGCATTTTCTTAAAGTTCTGGTTTCTACATTCAAGACATTACGGAAACAGTTTCCATTGATTTTCTAGCTGCCAAGAGAAATTAATAAGAAAAATTCCATTTTTAATATTGATACAATTGAAAGTTAATTAACGGTTACGAAAAAAAAAAACCTTGCAACATGCTCTTTTATTTAACTTATCAAAACACAAATAATTGAATGAAGCTGTAGATATTTCTTTCTAAATTTAAAAGAAAAAAAATCCCTGCTTTGTATTTATGTTGAAGGTATCTTCTCGTCAGCAATCTCAACAACGACAGGAATGAAATGAAAAACACCAGCATTTAATGGAAATATGCGAACGCAACAACTTCTGAATCTAAATTTATCCAACTTTATTTCGAAGACAATTAAAATTCACATTTCAGTAAGATAAGTCAAATTAATTGACTGAGCCCGCGAATTCTTACAATTGCGTTTTTCTTCTGTTTGTCATTTGTCTGTTTGTAAGCGCATCATGATAAAACTGCTGGATGGTTTTCCATAAAATTTGTTACGTAGCTTATTTACGATTCAACTTAAAATATTTAAATCCAACCATAATTATTTCGGTTTCTTCGAAGTGCTACATTTTCAATCCCCTCTATACAATGATAGCTGAGAAATAACCTAATGTATACTTACACATGTATTAAAATACGTTAGTCTGACTCACAATATATGTTTATCTATACATCATGAAAATATATAAAATGAAAGATTATATTTATGTCTGTTGTTGTAATTGTATACTCATATGTAAGCGTTTTATGGTTATATAAAGATGAATTATAGTACATGGATGTGCTTAGTTTATTCTGATATTGTTCTTGTAGTATACTATGAACTTTTTAAATTAAAAAAAAAAGATATTAAACTACAAGTGTTGCACTATTAAAATTTCAGCTTTTCATTTCTGATACTTTTTTTTTAGTAAGCTCTAAGGTTTGGGATATAGCAATTTGCTAAATGAGTCAAATTAATTACCTTGTGGTCTAGCATCGGAATTCAGAACATTAATAGTAATGAATCATAGAGATTCGGTATTGTTTATCTGATGAGAAAAATTTCTAATTTCAAAGAAATCATGGTACAAAGTTATTGTAATTGTTGGAGTTCAAAAATTGAAGAAAAAGAAAAAGTGACACAAAAATAATCAAATATTTATTATCTTACTTCAAGATAAGATAATATCAATTTTAATGAAGATTCTTCCGAAAGCAAGCTTCTGCGGTGAGTTATAAAGACAAACGATTAATTGAAGACGACAGAGAAAAATCATGCGGTCACTGTTCGGTTTTCTCAATTTAACTTTGTGAAAGAGGTTTTAACAAGTATTTATGCTGTATTTAAACAAACTTCAAATGCTATTAGGCTACTTTCGTTGAAGATTATAACAAAATGGTTTACTTTGTACGTCGCTTTTAATAGATTTTGATTTTGACTTCGATTTTTACTTTAAGTAAATTTCAACTCTCATATCTTAAAGAATCTTAATTTTTGTTAGGATTGATAAAATTTTTTTTCAAGAAATGAAATTAAGGAATAATTACGAACACATTGCTTCAGGACAAAATCCTGTTTTATTATCTTTCAGTTTCCCGTAGATATTCTTACTCTGCTTAGAGTTGTAAAACGAAAAGCCCGTATCGTATTTCAAAATTTTTTAGACTTTGCTATTGCTGTAACAGTAATAATAATAATAATGGCGATTGTTAACTTTATTATTATGTCTACATAAACATGTAAAGTGTTCGTGTTCACTGTCGTACACATATAGGCTACTTGAAACGGGAGTTTCTTAGGAGATAAATATATTGAAGTCTGTGAATGGTTAATGCATGATTGACATTGAATACATTTTATCAAATAATGAGGAGGAAGTAAGAGTATATTACTGCTTTGCTATAAAGTTAAAATGATTACAGACACATCAGTTGACGTTAGAGAGCTGCCTGTTGAACTTTGAATTGGCTAGGTCCATTTTTTTTTAATGCTTATATATTTAGTGAAATGAAAATAATGATTCTTATAAAATTACTGAAATTTATTTTTATTAATAATAAATAATTATTTGCAATCCTCAAAAGTTTCGATGCATTGAAAAGAATGTGTACTAAAAGTAATTAACTAACTAAATAACTACTAATTCAATAAAGTCTATTAACGCCTGTACTCTTGACTAATTGTTTTAATAAAAATAAAAATAAAAACTTTACAAATTAAAAATTACATTTAAAATTAATTTAAAAATACATTAAAATTCACAACCAGGTTTCCTTCCCGAGAGGGAAATTTCTCAAGTGATAAAAAAGTCACTGCAAAAAGTCCAAATAAAAAAAAACAAAAAAAAAACAAAAAAAACTTTATTCAACTTTATTGAACTTTTACAGTACTCGTCAACATTACTATTATGAATAACTACTAATTAATTAACTCATTTTTTTCCGTTCAACACTGCAAGCACACAACCACCATGAAGAACTGAATTTAAAAGATAGTAAAGAAAAGAAATATCATATAATTATAAAACTGAATACTGTAGTTAAAGTTTTAAATCCTGGTGAAATAAGACATGCGTTGCTCATTTAGCAAATGGACGGATAATGAGTCATTCATAGACCCGGTGAAAGAACGACACAACTCGAAATTTACCGTTTGTAAGGGCTTCACTGTCAGCATTCAGGTACTCCACCCCTAGGGAGAAAATCGATGTGGAGCGTTTAAAATAAATTATAAATGAATCTTCCCATCCTTGATTATAGCTTCAGTAATCGTTACAAAAATTTAGAAAACAAATTACAAGCCTAAAAGCTTACAGTACAGTTTTTTTTTTTTGTTTTTTTTTTTTTCACCTAACATAAGATTATGACTTTTTTACAGTTTTAAAGCTCTATTAAATCCCTATTTCGCAGCTGTTTATCTAACTTAGTTATCATAGAATTGACACCAAGAACAAGTAAAAACCGCCTTTAGGAACTGGATTAATTAAAAAAAATTAACAATTGAATCAAATTTTACATTAGGTAATTATTAATCATTCTTCTGATTTCTTTAAAATTATTAATTTATCATCTTTTTATTCTACACCATCATTTTATTATGTTGTTATTCTACTATTCTGTTGTATTCTGATCTCGAACTCCATTTATTGCTTAAGATTTGCTGAAAGCCTAGAATCGTCAATGAAGCCTTGCTACCTAGTCTCTCGAGTCCGAGTCCGTACCTTTCATTGTTCTATTAAATTCTTGTGTAGAATGTAGTATAGTAAATCATTCTACTAACTACTTTACTTACTTTCAAAAAACATTTTACTATTAACTGATTCATATACATTAAGTAAAAAAAAAGTTTTGAAAGTCAGAGATAGTGAAATGCTTACAGCATTAAAGTTTAAATTTTGAAGTGTAAATAAAAAAAAAATAGTGAATATAAAAATAAATATTCTTTTTAAAAAAAAAAAATAACCTTGTGATAAATCTCAATAATTTTTTATTGGATTAAAAAAAACAAAAAAACAAAAAAAAAAAACCTTCTTTTTGAAAAAAAAAGAAAAAAAAAAGAAAGAAATGTAATTGGGCTGTAAAGCCTGTTTTGTTGACAGAAATGCTAGTGATTCGCTCAATTATCGATTGAACGTTGTTGGGTTATTTAATATTAGCTTTTTCTCTCATTAGGGTAAAGTAACAACAAAGCTGTCAGAACTCATAGCTCGGTTGCAGAAACAGTGACAATAAGCTTCCAACGACAAAAACATTTTTAAATGAAATAAAAAAAAAATGTAAAAATTATTTTAACTAATTAATAATTACCAACTGATAATACATCATCATTGAGCCAAGTTACTAACTAATGCTTTTTATAACCATCTCCAAGTTGTGCGAATTAGATATCACATATTTATGTGCATTTAGAAGCGTAAAATTCTCGTTTATGATATAAGTAGACCTCGAAAAGAATGAAATTGAAAGCAAACAACCTTTTAGCATCAAGTGTTAAAAGCATAAAATTTAATATATCACAAGAGAGGAAAAATAACAAGGAAGCAAAGCACGAGAACTCGAAAAATATGAAGGGAAAAAATATTGCCTCAAAGCAACAATTTTACAGAAATTTTCAACATTTTTGTAAAGCGGTCAATTAATTTTTTAATTAAGTCTTTTTTTTTAATCCAAAAATAAAGTGAATATTTTTTAACTAACGTAGATTCAAGCTATAGCATGTTTGGTAAATTCTCTAAAATTGGCGTTTTTGAAATATACATGGATGCTTCATAGTTGTATCAATGGACGTTAAAAAACTAAGTCTTTTTCTTTTATTTATGCAAAGTAGATGTTTATGAAACAAGATCGACTTTGTTTTAAAACTAAATGTAAAGTTACATTGTTTATAATTTCTAGGAATTTCTTGTTAAGGAAATGCAAGGAACAAAAAATCATTTGCTTTGAATTGTTCATGAACACGAGATCGATATCAAAATAATCGTTAAAATCCATACAAACAAATGTTAGAAGAAGAGAATGAACTAGATTCCAATTAAGGAGTAAGTCAGTATGTGTTTATGTTTAGTTCAAGCGTTTTGGAGACTGGAACAATAAATGTCCCAAAGAAAGATAGCGATTCTAAAGACTGTCAACTACTACTAAAAGCAAAATGAAAGGGTAAATGTTTTTACCTTGCTGTCTATATCGTCCGAAAACACAAAAGAAAGTTCATTTTCGATGACCATTGTGATAATGCCGAACATTCCCATGACCAATGCATAATCACTGATCCTTTTTCGTTTTTCGAACAAGGCTTTCCGCCGACCGAGCCGATAGCCGACGTTGGGTTTGTGGCTGCGGCGAGGTTTCTTCTCTTCGGTGTAGCGTGTGTACTCGGTGTTGACGCTGACCAAGGCGATGCCGGGATCCTCGTCTCGATTCGCTTGTCCCCTCATCGAGCCAGGAATGGACTGAGTGGACGTGGGTTTACGCAGCTGCTTGAACTGGCGGATGGCGCCATTCACTCGCATCGAGTCGGCCGCGATTTCGGCGAACTCGTTGTCTGCGCGCGCCACACGTGGCGGCGGGGGCAGCAGCGCGTGTTGGCAGTGGAGGCAGGTCTCCGGGTGCGAATGCTGGCGGATGATGCCTGCTGCTGCAGGGGCATCGCTACTGCCTCCTCCCAACACGAGACTCTCGCGACTGACGGCACGAGGCAGCCCCCCCACGTGGTCGCAACGGCAGCGCGTGTGTGGCGCCAGGTAGGCCGCCTTGGGCAGGTGTTGGTGGTGGTGGTGGTGGATGTGAGTCGGGTGGTCAGGCAGCAAGAGGTCACTACTACAGCGCCGGCAGTGCAACTCTAGGTCGGGCACTGAACGGGTCGAGTCCTTGCCTCCTGCGTCCCCGACACCAGGACTTCCATCGGCAGGAGTTACAAGAACCACGGACATTGAGCCTTCATCCAACTGACAATACAACCACCTGAAAAAAAAATAATATGAATAATTACTCACTATATTTATAAGTCAAAAATAAAGTTCACTAAATTTACTTAACATAGTAAGGCTTAAAAAACATTGCATTTTTTTAAAATTAATTTAAAAATTAATATTAAAATTAAAATTTAGAAACCAGTAATAAAAAAAAAAAGAAAAAAAGCCTGATGTAAAATACAAGATAAATTTCAATAACAACAGGTTGAATACTGTGATTATTAAGTAATACTAATTTTAATAATAGGGTGATTTAAAGAATTTATAAATTTTAATATTTTTTTTTTTTTCTTGAAGATTAAAGATGTTTGTAAAGAAACATTTTCTATACAAGTACTTCATTTTTTAGTACTCATGCCTTTTATGCATTTTTTTTCCTTTTTTATTCTTACATATAGAATTAAAAAAAACTTTTTCTAATTAAAAAACAGAAATTTACCTAAAAAAGTTAACATTATTAAATAACATCATTTTTTAGTTACAATAAATTCCTAAAATTAAAAATTCGGCGCTCCATTAAGGTCAAAATAATCCTTCTAATTAACTTTCCGAATCCACTTATGTCTTCCTGTTAGAGTATTGATTGAATTTTAAATTTCCATACCAAAGAAATTTAAATTAATTTAAATTCCCTTTTCTTAAAGAAATATTAGAATAAAGCAATTAGCATTTCTTTTCCTTTCGTTTAAATGGAAATAATTAAATGACATCCATTTGAAGTCAATGAATGATTCCTTGTGTTATTAAGATGGTTTCTGGGTGAACATCTCATTAGTGTCTCCCTCAACAACAGTGTTACGCAAGCGTTCGATCGATAACGCAAGGGTCGATTCGCTTGGAACAGAGAAACAAATCAAGTGGCCATTCAAACAAAATTCAATTAGGCTTTGTTATCAACAACTTACAACTGCTCTTGCTACTAGCATCAAAAGCGGTTAATTGTTTTTCTAGTAAAAGCCAACAGCAACTAAGTTAAACTACAATTAAATTCAATCAGATCCCACCAAAGCCCAGATTGCTTTAGCCAACAGTTCATCGGCATTTTTCAGATTTTCCAATCGCTTTAACCCAAAGCCTCAGGGAAGGGTCCTGCAAGGAATGGGGTCATTGGAATGGGTCTCATGTTTATATTTATTATAACTGAGTAAAGGTAAATAGATACAAATTTTGTTTTTAATAGTGTTTTTTATTAAATATAAAAGTGTGTCAGCTAAATTTTAATACTAGAATTACTATGTTAGACAATTTTACTAATTTTAAAATTCGCATTTTACTCTTATATAATAATCTTTGAATGGGACAATCCAATGAAAACCAAGTGTGAAATGAAGTAGATGCAGGTATTTGCCTTTTCCATTTGCAGTTAAATAAATAAAAATGTCTAATAAGATTAATGAAGTACGTATATGTAGGTGTAGGTAATAAGTGTTCCCAAGATGGACCCCTGATGACTCTTGGGGACTAAAGTGAAATCGATGGTCAGCCCTCCTGGAAAGAAACCAGGTCTCATTTATATGAGGTTGGATCTTATGATCCCTCTGGAGAAGAATTAAATTACCTATTTGAATTATCTACAGATAATTGTTTACTTATGTTTCAAAAATGTAAGTAACTTAAGAACTTACTTTCGAAATATAAGAATGACAAAGAATACATCTTTTTAATACCTCTCATTTAAGAATACATCTAATTTAATCGGTCATTATTTTAATTAAATTAAACTCATTAATATAAGTAATTTACGTGTGCAAATGTCAATAAATAAGGCTTCTGGTCGAATATAAAAAGAAATTAAAAAAATTAATAGCACAAACTAGTTTCAAAATGCTACAAACTGCATTTCTTTTTCAACGTTATAAACTGCTTTTTTTTTTATCACATTGAAAAAGAAATGCAATTTGTAGCATTTTGAAACTAGTTTTTGCTATTAAATTTTTCAATAATTTTTTGTCATTCATTCTCTGTGTGTTCGGTCAGAAGTCTTATTAAACTCAATAAATTGTTAAGGAATTTCAGACTTAGATAATTACAAAATTAGAGCCTAGATAGAAGTTTTAGAAAAAAAAAAACCCCGACCAAAGCCGGCGATCGAATCCATGTCTGCAGTTAAGTGTCTTATGACTAAAGCTAGGAACCCACAACTAAGTTAATAATCGTTATAAAATTTTTGTTATTCATTAGAAGATAGATAATTGAAAAAAAATTAAAAACAACCAATTCAAGATTTAGAAGTCGGCAATATAAAAAATGAAAAAAAAAAAAAAAAAATTGCTCCTTTGATCTTTGATTTTACTTATTGGAACATGTACTTATTGGACCCAATAAATGTTCTTTATGAGAGGAATTGAAAAGATCTTCTACAATAATATTGTTAAAAGTTAATAAGAAATATCTTGAACTATTCATTTTGAGATTAATATTTTAAGTGAAAATGCAAAAAAGAAATGAAAACAAAAGAAAGAACTGATATGAGTACCAAACCGAACTTATTAAGTGATTAACGTAAAGAGAAAAAACATTTGAGTTAATAAATAAATTTGAATAATAATTTCTGCTTTTAGATACATTATATAGGACACTAGTAGTATCTATATATTTTTTAATAAGTTACAAAAAAGAGTAATCCCAGTTAGTTTTTTTTTTTTCATCTTGATAATGTTTATATTTTTTTTTCCTATCTTAAAATCTTTTTGAATTATCTACTTTCAATAGTGTAAGAAATTAACAATTTCTTTTCGAAGGAAATTGAAGATGAATGTAATATTTTTTTACTACTTAATCAGTCATTATTTTAATTAAATTAGACTAATGAACTCCTTTAAGAAATTTCAAACTTAGATTTTAGGAAATTCAGAGTATAAAGACAGCAGTTCTAGAGTATAAAAAGCATAAATTACATCTCTACGTACGCTAATGGGACAATTCCGATTTAACGCTAACTAAAATTTAATTTAAAAATCAAAATTGATTGTTTTTTGTTATTAGAGAAAATGGGATAACCCAGAATCTAGGATTATCGTCATTAGCACTCATTAACGATAATGATTATCGTCTTTGCAAATTAGCAATTTAATAGCATTCAGTGTCTGAATTCCAAAATCTTAATTCCCCCATCATATCTCAGAACGAACTATTGAGAATCTTAAATCACTTATGAAAGCACCTCTTGACACTTCAATATGTCTTTTTTTTTAAAAAAAAAAAACCAAACAAAAAAACAAGTTTTCAATCTGATTTCACCTCATTTTATTTTTTTCAATCTCTTTCTAGAAGGGTGTCAAGATATGTATTTATTCAATACATGTAGTTTTAATAGTAGCATTAAGATTGAAAAAAATGTACAAATATATGACAAATTTACGATGTGTTTGATAAAACTTCGATAATTTACAAATAAATTGTTACTAATAAAATCAAGACAAAGATAAATATGAATATAATATTGATCTATTTATTCTGTAACTGAAACATAGAAAGTCACACAATCATAGATCTGTGTATTTCTTTTTCTCTTTTTTTTTATATGTTTTCATTCAGTTAACTGCTCTGTCGGCAGATTTCCCTGTATAGGAAGTATGTAGTGCAGAGTAAGCTACCTATGCTTCGCCGCACAACAACCTATTATTAAACAAACAAATAAAAAAAGATCTCTCGTTTCCAATCTAGTTCCGCTTCCTTACTGAAAGGTGAGTGCTAGCAATTATAACATTAAATTACTGAAGCATTTATGTTCTTAAAAATAGGTTAATACATAATTCAAAATACGGAAATGACTGACCCAAACAGAAAACTTCCTTCCATAACTTTAGAACATACGCAATTTGCACAACACATTTAAAATTTTCCTTTCCATAAATATAATAAATTACAATTAGAAATCCTACGAATTTTTAATCCTTCTTATCTTAAAATGTTGATGACTTAATAGCCAATAATAAAATATTTTGAAGATGGAATGGATATGCTTGAATTATACATTGAGTTAAATGTATTTCATGAAAACTACACCTCAGGTCTGTCTTTTTTATTGTAATATCATTATAAAGTTTATCGTAATTTCTGAACGATCTTTTATGATCATGTAACGATGATACAATAGTGGATTTTATTCATATCTAATTAATTTAAACACGAATAAAATCAACAAATTATCAGAAATAGAGAAATATCATTGTCACCTTATAGTCCACTAGAAAACGCTGCGTGAAATGTAATAGTGCTTTAGAGGATAATAAAGTTAAAAAACTGGGCTGTTGGATTTCTACTCTAAATACATTAAAAAAAATAGTTTTCATTCATTTAATTCTTAGCTTTGTTCATGTTGTCTTTTCTTGGCAGCCCATTTTGCCTTATAGCAAGTTTTTGTTGGATGAAGATGTTGAAAATCAAATTCACTTTACTTCTATTTGGTAAACTTCTTTCCAGAGTACTTTAGGTAAAAACTAGTAATTTGATCAAACAAACAATGCCGTATTTCTTCTTGAACTCAAGTGATGTCAATAAGTGGAGTTGTATTTTTTTTTTTTTTACTTACGTTTATTTCTAGGTATATTCAGATACATCTCATGATACCTGACTGAACATGAGGCATCATTAATGTTTGCATCCGAAATCCGCCTTCCTTAAGTTGAAAATCAAAAGCTTGGACTTGATAATTATTCATATTCATAGCTAAAGTTCCACTAATAAAAACAATGGGTTTCATTTTCTTTTAACAGAGCGCTGTTACTTATTTTTCTTTTCATTTCCAAAGTTTAACGGATTTTTTTTTGAAGGACGACGGTACTTCGAGACAAAAAAAATTTTAAGACCATTTATGTAAGAATCGGAATGCTCAGTGGTCTAGTGGGGTAGACGCTGCTCTGCGGGCTAAAGCAGATCACTGATTATTCATAGACGGGTCCTAAATTCACCAGAGGTTTCTTAATCGCAAGATGGCATCACATAACCTGCAAACCTAACTTATTGTATCATATGATTAAAAGTAACAGAATGTAGACTACTTTACTAAGCAACGCATATTTAATAAAATTTGTTCAGAAAATGGAAAATTTCTACTAGTTTAGCTTTGTATCGTTTTCACGATTTAAAAAAAAAAAAAAAATTAAGGAATGCATTTTAAGGTAACTAGACTTTAAGTTTTCTTAGGGATTTCTTTTCTTTATTGCATTACAAAAGCTTTCAAGATCTCAGAAGAACGTTCTTAGGTGTTGCCTGTCATATTATCTTGTCATTCTTCTACCATTTAAAGCTATAGCGGCAGCTATTCAATATTATTGATTTGCTAAAATTCTCTTTCAAAATTTTGATTTTTTTCCTGTGAAGTATTACTAAAAAATTATATTGCCAGAGGAATTTTATTCTTAACTGCCAGATTACTATTAACTACGACTGATGCCAAAGTAATGGAAATCCGACTTTATTTACTTACAAAAACTAAAATAAATTCAGAAGCTTCACTATTGTAGAATCGAAGTGCAGTGTTTCATTATTGCAAAATAATAACATTTTATTCGAGGACTAATTGTTTTAAAATAAAATCTTCCACTTCAAAATAATAAACACTACTTTAAAAAGTAACTTTGATTTTGCAAGTAATTCAGTAAATATTAATTCCGAGTTTAGAAAAATAAAATCATATTAAGAATCCATTTATCTAATTTCCTGGAGTCCCTACTGTTCTTGCTTTACGCACTTTATCTTTTGTTAGATCCACTTTTAGATATTTCTGTTGTACAATATTACAGTTTTCTTCTCAATAAAGGTTGCGACTCTCTTATATGAAGCATTCATTGGCATTTGAGGCAATCTGTAGAAGGTTGCTGTTAATGAATGAAATAGAAATGAATAGGTAATTTATGCGATAGTCTGATAGATGAACATTCGTTTTAGCGAAAACTGAACGATTTTAGGAGCTTGCCTCTTTGTTATCGTCCATTACTCTAAGATTACATAAACAATGCTACGATCAGTTCGAGTTTTAAAGTGTAACTGATTTATTTTAATATGTGAAAATGTTATCAAATAGACATTAAGACATTAAAGGACATTAATAGCATAAATTGGAAATAGGCATAGATTTGAAAAGATTTCATATTTATTTTGAATTGAAAAAAGAATGTTAAATTAATGAAATTTAATATTTATTTTAATCAATGAATTTTTAAACAATAATATGGATTGTAAATTGATAGCATGAACGTGGCTGATGTCACGTTCTCTGTTGTTTGTTTGATTGAGAATAATTCTTGTTTTGTATTATTTTTCGTTTTTTGGGAAAGTGAGAGATGTTTCTCACTTCCTATAGAGGTATGATTAAGACTTTGGAATTAAAAGTCGAAATATAACCAAAAGGTGTTTATGGAGTTTTTTCTAATAAGTTACAAGATGAATTCTTTTAAATTTAACAACCGGAACCTTATCCTATTCCTCCTGACGTACTTTTCAGAGACCCTTTATTGGTCTAGATCTACGTTGCGAAATGGCAGGTTAAGTAAGGCAAAGCCACAGAAGTCCATGGGCGATCATTGTGTGATTTGACTAAATGTAGCCGAAAGGGATAACAGAAACTGATAGGAGAAATTCCCGTTTCCTCTGCTCATAGAATTGATGATCGTCAGAAGTGGTTCGATGCATTATTTATATGAATATTCATCTTTTCGAATCATCGTGCAACTGCGATATTTCAACCTTGTAAAATGATGTCTTTACATTTCTCCTGGGAGGATTTTGAATTTACCTTAGCTTTGTTGTAGACAATGCTTAGCGTGAAAATTAACGAAATTAACTTCATGAAATCTTTGATATCTTGAATTTTCTCGGCTCGATATTTTGTGGCCTGAGCCTTGTACAAAACGGCAGCTGCCTTGTTGCAATCATCAAGATAAATCTATGCCGTGGTGATAATCCAATGCCGTGACAACCTTCAAAATGGTTCTCGTAGATCTTATAGCACTTAATAAAAGATTCGTTTATGTGCCACGACATTAATTTTTGTTACGAACCTTAAGTCGTTTCAGAAGTACAAGGTTGGTGTTTGTGATCCTGCCCAACATCGCCGAAGACGGACGGGTTTTCCTTAAAGATTACGGCCTTTATCTGCAGTAACTGAAGATTAGAATTTTTGATTAGAATTTAGATATGAACATTTCTGATCTGGTATTAGGGTTTTGTTTTATAAAATATTTCGGATGTTGCCCACTGCTAACTATTAATCAAGCAACGTTTTTTGAATGAATTGTTTAGTACAACTAGTAACTAATTCGGAAAGACCAAATATATATATATATATATATATATATATATATATATTAAATAAATATCAAATTATATTCATTTTGCATTAAACATATTCCATTCTTAACAGATTATCATCTGATTAACTAGTCGGCTACCCGTCGCTTCGCTCCGGAAGCCTCGCTTATGTAACAACTTTTTATTTATTAAAAACACACACACACACAAATTACATCAAGGAAACTAAAACTAAAATTTAAAAATTTTTTTTTTTTTAATTTAATTTTTGATGTCTATATTCTCTCAATCTACGACTGCTTTTAGAACCAGCGTGTAAATCTTATATCTATGATATATTTTTATGTTTTATAGAGAGTAGAATGTAGGCCTCGTGGTCTAATGGCTAAGACGTCTAACTTCTGAGCAGTATTCTACTTAATTCAAATAGTGCATCTTTCTTTCTTGACTCTCTTTTTTTTTTATTCCTATTGATACTTTTCAGTGGTTTTCGAGTTAGAAATAGTGATGGTTTTTGAGTTACAAATAACTTAGTGATTTTTCAGTATTCTACCTAATAGAAATGGTGGTTCTTTCTTTCTTGACTCTTTTTTTATTCCAATTGATACTATTCAGTGTTTTTGAGTTACAATAGTGTTCAGTAATCTACCTAATAGAAATACTGCTTCTTTCTTTTTTGAGTCTCTTTTTTATTCTAATTGTAACTTTTCAGTGGCTTTTGTGTTCAAAATATTGATGGTTTCTGAGTTACAAATAGTGATTTTTCAGTATTATACCTAATAAAAGTAGGCCTACTGCTTCTTTATTTTTTGACTCTCATTTTAATTGTAATTGTAACTTTTCAATGGCGTTTGAGTTACAAATATTGATGGTTTTTGAGTTGCAAATAGTGATTTTTTCGGTATTCCACCTCAAAAAAAGAGTGATTCTTTCTTTCTTGACTCTGTTTTCTTTACTCCAACATCTGCCGTGTACAGGCACTTATTTTTCAATATCACTTAGAATTTAGTTAAGTAAGAATATTTAAAATATTGCAACGTTTCGGCAATTATAGTTCTAATTGTCAGTTTCGAATTACAAATAAACTGACGGATGGGAAAAAAATAAACAATCTTGAGATTCAAAAAAAAGGTTGAATACATTCCTTATTGATGGGGGAAGGGAAAGGAGATATAAGTCAAAAAACAATATGAAGAGAGTTGTAGTCCCTATGCCCTAATGGATAAGACGTCTGACTTCTGATCAGAAGGTTGGAGGTTCAATTCCTGTCGTGGATGTTTCATTGTAAAAATTATTTCTATTTTCCATTCTCACAGAAAATTGCGTCGGACAGACAGACACACAGAGAAATAAAAGATTTTAGTAATATAGATTCAACATTTTACACTGAAATGAACCTCCGTAACACCGGCAAATGATAAATACAGATTCCAAGATTAAAATACTCGAGATTAAAATTTAGAATAAAAAAGGCGACCACTGAAGTTTATTCTTGAGCATCTGATTGAGCTGAAGTTATAAGGCGTTGAGATCAATCACAATGCACTACTGATCTTTAAGTAAATAAAAATAAAATACATCCATTTACAAATAATTGTAATGGGAAACAAACAGAAGAAAAAGTTCTTAAAAATATTCAAAAACTTAAAAAAGAGGAACAAATAAAGTCACAGAATTACATGATAAAAGTTTCTTAATATCGACAACATTTGTTTTAAGGTAAGTTGAAAGAAACTTTTCGCTACGGCACAAAGGTCATGAGGACGGTGAGGTACAGGCTCTGATACTTCAATGCCAACAGGGATCTGGATGAGATCGGATGTCCACACGACACTCGCTTGTCTGTAACCTCCGGGAACGAACCCCGTCTCCTTTCACAGATGGTTGAATTGACCGTAGGACTCAAATGGAGGAGAAAGAGCACAGGAACAGCTCCTTCATCTTTTATACAGCTCCAGCACCATTTTAGCGAGAGAGCTTAAAGGGTTTGACGGATGGAGATGACAGTTATTTCAAAGATTTGAAGCAGCGTTGCATTCGATTCTATAACATTAAACTCGTTCGAAACTAAGGCATTTAAAGCCGGTCACAAAATAGATAATTGTAATTTGATTATTGTAAAATCGAAAACGGAAGTCGACTGCACCATGATTCTCTTCTTCCCACTTTTACTGAATTACTTTCGGTCATTCTTTTTTAATTCTTTGTTTTATTTTTATTTTTTAAGTGAAAAGTAAATGAAGATTTCATTTTTAATAAACTGACTTTTCGAGGATACTTAAAATACGATTATATTCTGAACTTCGTAATTGAATTTATAATTGGCTTTAATCTTATCTATAACAGCAAATATGACGCCATTAACGCAAAAAATTTAATTAAAAAAAAAATGTTTTCTCTTCAATTTTTTTGAGCATATCTTCAATATACTGCTGAGAGAGCGCGGTCAAGTTTGAGAATCGCTGATGTAAACGAATTAGTTTGATTAAGAGTTGACAGAATTAAAATTAAAATTTCAAATAAATTCGAATTTCTTCACAGTGAATAATAGAATTTTAAATTTGAAACACTGAAATTAATTGTAGTTCAAAGATTAGAAGGGATCTTCTTCAAGCTGCATTTGCTTTCACGGGGATTCATTTCATCATGTTCTTAATTACCTGTCGTACTTTACTAATTAAAGAAACAAAAAACAAAACATGAGATTGTTTGAGTGTCAGGTGTTCATTTACTTACTTACCTTTAAATTATTTAGGAAATTAACTCAATCACTCTCATGATTAAAGATTAGATAAGGACACTTTAAAAGGTTGACAATATTTTTTCCAAACAAACTGAAGTTTGGGAAAACTTTGTCTTCCCAATTCGGAATTTTTATTTTATTTTACTTTATTTTTTCATTCAGTTCAAATGAGTTTTAATGGTTCATCAGAGATCAATCCAACACCAAAAGGACTAAATTTTTTTAGTATTTTTTTTTTAGAAAAAGAGTGAAGCGATGAATAAATTCGAATCCCGGTGTGGGCTTGCCTCTTTCTTTCTTTCTTTGCTGTATGTTTCTTTTCTTTAAAAATTAATGACGCTTATACAGTAAGTCTTAAAAAGACTGCAGTGTTAGTGGGGTGCATCAATGATCCTTCAAAATCTACAATCTAATAATGAACATTGCTTTATCATTAACTGCAGAGAACTTAAACTTCATTAACTAAGAACTATGTAATTAAATTAAATTTTTTTTAAGAAATCATTGATTTTTAATGAAACATACCAACATATCAGCTTGCGATCCAACCAAAAAAAAAGAAACCAAAAAGAAAAATAGGCCTATTATTAAAAGAATAAGTGACTCCTAAGAAACTAAAGTCAAGAAAATAAAAACAATAGTAAAGGTCTATTTTTATTACACATTTTGAGATTTCGGCCCTCCCCTAAACATGGCCATGATCCAAAAGTTTCTTAAACAAAAGTTTCCAGTTCTTCAAAGCCTCCTTAGCTAAATTATGCTGCTCGAACAAAAATTGAAACCAAGATATAATATTTCTGTCCCAAAAACTTAATGATTTTTTTTTTTACATAAAAGAAATAACAATGCAAATACCTAATCGAATAGAATATGTTTGTACATTATATCAGGGATTTAGACAAAACCTATACTACAAAAACCAAAATTCAAAAATTTCAGAATCACCTATTAAGAATATTTTAAATTATTAATTCATTAAATATGTAGCAATTTATCTTGAGATGTGGAAATTTTTGTGTTTCTTAGTTTTCATAATTTCGTAAATTAAAAAAATCACCCAACTTTTATTCACGTAAGCCATCCTTAGTTTTGGTACAACCAGATGAGAAACCCTGTCTGATATCTTAGAGAGTATTCAATTCATGTACTACGAAGTCTTTCAAATACCATCAGTAGTACAGATACTAGAGGATGAGAAACCATACCTTATAACTTAGAGAGCAACACTTATTTAAAGATTGTCTTGATTGAGTTAATAATTCTACAAAATTTAAGATGAAATAAAAGTTAACCGTGTTTTCGACTTAATTTGAATAGTTTGCATGTTAAGATAATTAGTTAAAATAATTAGTCTGTTTTTTAGTTTCAATTCATTTGAATAAATTATAAAAAGTTAATTTATGAATTTTAATTAAGAGAAACAATGTAATTCAAGATTTTATGTAATATCTTTTAACTACATTAGAGACATCCACATAAAATGATCTTTCCGCTTTACCTCCTCTACGTTTCGAGAAATTTGGTAAATGTCTCTGCAAGAAAGTAATTTCAGACTTTTAAGCGACCCATTTGGGAGCTGTAATGATAGCGACCAAAATCGGTAGCTGGTGCCTTTGTCCTGTCCGTCCGTCCGTATCTTTGTCCTCCCCTCCCCATGTTCGAGATATTTAGCATTGTTGTCAATGAACCCCCCTAAAAACTCCCAAACGAAAGATCGGATCAGCAAACGGACTTCACCTTCGTGTTCAGAGGCCCAAACATCGTAGGAATAGGGTATTTTCAAGGGACAACGCACTCCTCCCCATGTTTGAGATGTTTGTCATTGTTTTTATTGAATTTCCGCTATTAGCTTAAACGTCAGAAATTCACCAATTCATTTCAGTTGTTGGCTACAGCTTGATGGTTAAGGTTTCGGACTCTATACTGAAAGTTATCGGTTCGAATCCGTTTATTTTGTTTTTTCTCTTTTTTCTCAATGTCCTGGTGGTTTTTTTTTTTTTCTTATTTTGCTAATTTTTTAAAAAAATTTTTTCATAACTTTTTTTAATTTTTCCTTACATTATTATACTTTCTTGTTTTATTATTATTTTAAATTTTTTTTGTTATTACGGGTCGCCCTTACATTTATGTTTTAGCACAAAATTTTATTCGCTTGTTTTTTTTTTTTAATTTTAGCCCTGATATTATCAGAAATACATCCTTTTCTGAACGGATACGAAGTCTGTTGCATAGTGTTGCATTTTAGATTATCACTATTGTTACATAGTATTGTTTGTTTATCATTAAAATATTAGATATCCAACAAAAGAAGACATAACTCGAGAATTAAAAAAAAAAAAAAAAATTAATCTTTGACATTTGGAAAATACATATGAAAAATGGTTAATTAAAAAAACAAAAGTGTACTATTTTGATTTTAAGATATTTTAATTAATCATTTTTCATGCCTACCCACATTGTACCTGTAGATCTGTAAATTGTAATCGTGAAGATTGCTTTGCTTCGTTTTTGTTTTTTCCTTCCACCCATTGTTAATTTTGTATCAAAGTCGAGAATTCCATTAAATTTCGGGAGCTTTTGTATTGTGTGATAATAAGGCTTCTAATTAAAGCTTCTTGACAAATTAGAACCTAAATAAAATAAATGATCATATAATGTGCAATTAGTTGATGATCTTCACAAACGTGGGCGCAGGACCTTATTAATTTTAAAGGATATGGTAATTGGTTTAGGAATGTGAATAATTGTAAGCCATTTAATACCAAAGTGAAACCACACCAAGAAAACAAGATAGATATTAATACAATTCAGCAAGATTGAATTGGAAGGAAAATGAGAAGAAAACCAGTGAAACAAAACAAAAAAAAAACCCAAATTATCAAAGGAGATCCTAAGGAGAAGAAACAGATGTATTTCCTAATTCAAAATCATCCTGGTTTCCAAGAAAAATACAGCTAATTAAAAAAAAACACCAAATATGGAAATTTTACTCATCTACAAATACTGAAACTTCGTGAAAAAGTATATTTTTGTCCAAAAATTTAAACAATTACTGAAATGTTATTAATAAAGTTTATAAACAATAAATAGTGTAAACAACATTTGAGAATGTATAAAAAGTTAATCTGACTTTTTACCTACAATGAAATGAAATTAAGAAATAAAATCAAAACTTGGTTACTTAAGAAAAGCTTTTATGGTATTTTTTAAACTTAAATTATAAGCCTTGCATTTCCTATATCGACAAAATAACAGTTCACATCCCATTTGGACCCATCATCCTTCTAATTCCTCTTAACATTGTTTCTTATTTATTTTCATCAACTCATTCTATCAATTCCAGCAAATTTATAAATTCCTGCTATGTTTTCGGGAAAAAATCTTAAAAATCGGTAGTTTTTGCGAATGGGAGTTAATAATATTATTTATTATATTTTTATTCCAAACTGATGTTTTGCTCTTAGTATTAAATTATCATTAAATCAAAGCGATAAAAAAATGTTTTTTATTTAAAGAAATGCTTTTGAAAACTCTTAAAATTGATTTTCACTTACACATCACTTGTTCTTCTCGAATCCTTTTCTAAGCTAAATAGAATTCAAAACATGACGTCTTTTTCCATCATCTAAAATCTACCTCCGGCACGGTATTATTAAACTGAAAGAAATAGGTTCGATTTATGTCTAAGGTAGGGGATTTTCGGAGGTTATTTCATATAGGCCCGAGGATTAATCTTTCCTAAAAATGGATTCTCCTCAGAGATTGCAAAATCAGTTTTTAAATATTCAGATTTACATTGCGAGCGAATTAAAAAAATAATTATCTAAACAGATGGTTCTCCTTGATTTAACTTCATGAAGATAGAAATTCACCATTTCCTAAATACGTTGCACCATTTCCAATCCAATGTCTTTACAAATATCTCCTGTACATTGAGATCCGGTATTCTACAGGAATTCAAAAATAAATATGTCAATAAATTGAATAAATTCCATAACAGTCTAGGAAAGATTTAAATAGGTGTGAAATGAAAAGTTATTTATTTACGAGGTATTATTTATTTATTTACTTTAAGCTATTACTTTTTTTTTTTACTTTCTGGCTTCTGGACAGATTTTGCAACTATGGTTCGTTAATAGTTAAACGATCAGTCTCCTAAGAGCAACTACATCTAAAAAACAGCTTGGTTAATAAAGATATGTTTTATTGAAGGATTTTGACTTTCATGGTAGATCATTGAGAGGTCAATCATATGGAAAAATGTTTTCATTCATAGTAAATGGTTGAATGCCGTGTGTGAGTTCAATGCACCGATTATGTTTTGCTTCGATTATGTGTGCTTATATTCGAGAGTAAACTGAATACTAATAAATTCGAAGATACAAGCCCATATAAACCTAATACATTGAAGGAAATGTTTAAAATTTTCCAATTTACAAAAGTACTTATTCAAAAAAAAAACCTTATTAAAAGTTTATTTTAATAAATAAGCTCAACTTATAAAATGTACATTTTATTGTATATTGCTTTAACTAGTTCTGAACTTTTGTATTTTAGGACATTAAAAAAAATGGAAAAAAAAATTGGCAATAAATATAGAAATTTTTCAGATTTTAAAAATTAAAAAAAAAAATCTCATCAATGTTAAAATTATAATTTTGGGGCACTTTCTCTTGTTCGCTTGACGCTGACAAACTTTTGAAAGTGAAGGTTGAACATATAATTTGCAAGAATTTTATTTAAAACAAATCAAATTCACAATTTTATAATAAGCACAAACCAAACTACCTCAGTTCAATTCGCAATCTATCAAAGCACTTGCATTGTTAAAAGGGAAACTACTATTTTTTGGCGCGCGAAGCTCATTTATTCCAGCTGTTACAATTCTAGGTCAAGTACAATTTTCTTCATGGCCTCCTCAAATACCAAATGAGTTGTTGCCACCCAGGCATTCTCAGTGATTCGGAACGGAACCGGAAGTTACTACATTGGGTTATCGTGTTTGTTCTCGGCGTAGTTGATTCAGTTTTGCAGATTCCAATTTTGTCCAATTCCGCTTTTTTCCAATCCCCGGTCAGTGACCCACAGGTTATTTTAAATACATTAGTATCATTTGTCTACTTTGTTTAAAAATAACTACCCTTATAGAAGTATTCGTATACCCTCGTCTACGGATGTTAAGAGTTCAGTTTCTACATTATCTATGATTAATATAGGACTATTAGTGGCATTCGAGCGTCATTAGCACCACCAAAAGCAACTTCGTAATATTTTCACTTTTCAATATTTTTTAAGCAGATAAAGATTCTTGAAATGTTTGGTTTGCCAATGTTTTTATGTTTTTCCCATTAAATATTAATGTTTTTTACATACAAATGACTGACTTTATCATACAGAATTTGATGATGAAATTCAAGTTATTATAATCTGAAATTTCCGAATGGCTTTGAATAATGAATTATTGAAAGAGTGAAGTTATGAATAGCGAATTAGCTCGACGCTTGATTTCCTGAAACCTGCTAAGATCAGTGAAGAGTTGAAATGAAAGCAGAATTGAGGTTCTAACAACATCATTATATCATGATCATTAAATTTATACCGGATGGGCATAAAATAACGTGAGGTGTTCAGAGCCCTCTAGCAAGGAATATAGCAAGGACGAATCGGAGCAATATTCGGTGGAATATGCGATTTCGATTTAAAAAAAAAAAAAAAAAAAATAGTATCAAAAGTCGCCAATAGGGGAAAATGTGGCGCTGTCATTAGTACGTATGAGTAATGAATGACTAATTGCCAAATGAGACAGCACACATCAGGTTTCATAACAATATAGACAACGTTTATTGGTAATTACAAATAAGGTTCCCTGAGACCACTATTGTGATGTTCCACGAGCTGCATGCGATGCACGAAATGTTACACTACTCGCAACATATCGGAATGGATTTGTCGTACCTGTAATGTAATTCGATCTTTCAACGTCGGGATATCGGGGACATGTCCTTGATACACAATGCTTTTAAGAAATCCCC
Organism: Thereuonema tuberculata; assembly: GCA_023159025.1. NCBI lineage: Eukaryota > Metazoa > Arthropoda > Chilopoda > Scutigeromorpha > Scutigeridae > Thereuonema > Thereuonema tuberculata. The sequence goes on along the minus strand of JAFIDM010009631.1, from coordinate 315,118,075 downwards.
ACAGCCAAAAGTCACAAGGAATGAGATCAACCGACCTCGGTGACCATGCTGTGGGAAATGCACGACTAATCAGATGTCAGAGAAATGTTGTCGCAACACACGCTGCACCTGACATCCGATGTAGGGTGGTGCACCATTCTGCATGAAGATGGTCGAATCGAGACATCCTCTTTGCTGCAGTTGTGGAACCACAAAGCTCTTTAGCATATCGGAATACCGTGCAGCATTGACGGGACAGGTCACTGGTCCACTTCGGTGAGTTTCCTCTTAAAAAAAAGGATCGATGATAAATGATGACGTAAAGCCGCACCCATACTGTGACTTTCGGCGAGTGGATAGGCATCTGCAGACCCACGTGTGGATTAATCGCAGCCCAAAAGCGGCAGTTGTGTGTATTAATATCATCGTTCAAATAAAAGTGCGCTTCTCACTCCATAAAATCCGCCACGGCCATGCTTCATCCACTTCCATGCGAGCTAAGAAAAAACTCAAACTCAATGCAGGTGGAGGCATCGCCAGGGCGCAATTCTTGAACAGGAAAGATTTTATAGGGGTAAAATTTCAACATCTGATGCAGGATTTTCCGCACTGTTGAGTATGGGATAGCCGTTTGCCGGGATATTGCCCGTGCATTAGCTTTGCGTCCCCGGCCTGGTTGCACTGCTAAAGTTCTAGTAGTTTCAAAGCTTTGAATCATTTTTCGTAGATTTGTTATGCTCATCGGTCCTCTTCGTAGCGTCTTCAACCGCCGAAATTCCCGAAGGGCAGCACTGGCATTCTCGTCCCGCTGATAATACAGCTTCACTAACAAAGCACGGTCACGTAAGATGAGAGCCATGGAAAGGCAGTTCGTCTCCGAGTGATGTGAATTCTCCAAGCCTTTCTTTTTATCATGATCGCTCTACACGTAACGCGGTTATGCAAATTAGTGCGTTAACACATTTTCCCCTGTTGGCGACTTTTGGTACTAATTTTTTTTTTTTGAAATCCAAACTGCATGTTCCACTCTGTATGTCCATAGAATGTTGTTACGATTCGTCCAAGGGCTTTGAACACCTCACGTTATTTTATGGCCGCCCGATATATTAAAATCAAACTTTTTATTTTATTTATTTTGCTTATAGCCTTTAATAAACAATTTCACACAATGTTAATACAGTAGACTTTATAAACAAGAATGTCAAATCGAATATCATATCTATTCCTTACCTCTATACATAGATAAATAGGTTTATAGATTCGCCTTTTGTGAGGCTGTTAACTAGTGTGTAGCATATGTAAAAACTTGGCAAAATAGGTTTTTAGCTAACAAAAAGTTTCACTAAATTTACGGGATGAGGCTATTTTTATTTTACAAATCAAAATTCATTATTTTTTTTTTTAATAATTTTGTGAATATAAAATTTTATGTAAAATGAAGTAAAAAAAATAATGATGTGTTAATAATTATAGTTCACCTACTCCACGTGCTCTACAGCACAAACTATTTATCGGATTGGCTCCAAATTTGAGGACGCCATGGGAAGGATTCCAAAAAATCACCACCAAGGGGGCCTTTGAAGGCGTGTATGCTGACCATGACAATGCTGTACAGCACTGATAGAGTTACAGTCACGTCACAACATGCTCAATGTTTTGACCACCATTATCTGCTACCATCCGAAAGCGCAGAATCGCATGTTCAACTGTTGAACGCATGTCCCTGGAAATGTTGAGCACATGACGTGTTATGCTTGGTTTAAGATCTGCCAAGGTTGCTACGTTGTCACGATAAACCAGATCTGTAAGATACCCCCTTAACTGCAGTCAACCACTTGCGCGGCAACAGGCTTTCGTCCTCTTCCGGCTTTCACATTCAACGATCTGGTTCTTCAAATTTGAGGATCATTTTTCGTAACCCATTCGTAGTCATTGGACCTTGTCGAAGATCTTTTAACGACCTAAATCTCCGCAAAGCTTCTGGTGAAGAATTCCCGTTTTGGTAAAACAATTTCACAAGTAACGCACATTCACGTAAACTTAACGTCATTTTGAGTTGAACACAAAATGCGAATGAAATCGCGTGTGAGGCTGTTGCTTAAATAGTGATTCAAGCGACGACATGCTAACGGAAATTTGCATTTCTGATACCACACACGCGGTGGTGATTTTTGAAATTATTTTTTTTTCAATGAATGTCCTTCCCATGGCGTCATTACGACGTACAGCAAATTTGGTGCCATTCCGATAAGTAGTTTTTGCTGTAGAGTGCGTGGAATAGGCAAACTTTAATTATAGAAACTCTGTAGTTCGATTCCATGAAAAAAAAAATTAAGTAGGATTTTATTAGAAAGAAGATAAGTTTCATTGTAATAAGAGCAAATTTTGTTTTTGCAATTAAGATAGAAAGATACATATTTGAGCTTTTATATCTGTAAATAGTTTATTCATGGTAATTTGAGATAATAACTGCAGAACCCTTAAACACGTTTAAATCCAAGAAAATTACTGTTGAATAATTGTAAGCGATAACAGGTTATTTTCGTTGAATGACGGAGTAGAACAGTTGTTTTGAATGTTCACCTGATGTTTTGAAAACACGTTGAACCGAACTCGTTCTTCAACACCTGAAGAGTGAGTAGAATCTGCATTTCATTTGTTAATTTTGATGCAAATTGAATCTATAAATCAAATCTTAAAAGGGACAAATCTTTTTTTTCATTTACTAAAACCATCAAGTCTGTGAAACTTCCATTCCCTCTTCAGTCTTAAAAACCATTCGGAGAAACCTTAATTATACTTTAATTACAATAAGAAAATTTTAACTCAAGAAAAAAAGTAAAGTTTTTTTATTGATACAAAGAGTCCGCCGATGTTCTTTACCCAAATCAATCATTATTGTTCTGACAATTCAAATGCTACGCTGCCAGTGTCAAAGCAAATCTGTATTATTCAAACATAAGCAATCGAAGATTAGAGGTGGAAAAAGCTGTTTAATGATTCGATAATTCTTTTTTGTTTAAATGTGAATAATAAATAAATTCACACACTTTGTTTTGCTCTTGAAATGAACGACTCTTGAGAGAGGCTGATTTATTAAAGCAAAGCGAGCTGAGCCTCTCTTCAACGGATCTTAATATTAAAAGCTGGAATGGACCCTTATCTCAGCAACTACAATACTGATATCCTTGATATTAGGGACTACAATATTGCACAACAAGGTCAATATTCAGAAAAAAAAAACTGAATTATCTCAGAAAAATCGTATTCTTCATCGTTAGCCGGGACTGGAAAAATCTTAGAAAACACATCATCCATAATCTATGTTTTTTAGAGAGTGTTAATCGACAACAATGTTCAAAAAATAAAAGCCAATTTACGAAGAATACTCGCTGAAGAAACCGTTTCATGCAGGCTATTGTCTGTTTCCTATGAACAATCTTTGTTTTACTATAATTTCTCAGCAACAGATGCAGATACTAGTGATATATAGGATGGTAAACGAAAATAGGTAAATCTTAGTGGGAATGACAACAACAGTTTTATTAGTAATAAAAGAATAAAAATGCTAATTACATTTGAAAAATTATATTATTATTATTATTATTATTAATATTATTATTATTATGAAATGTTATTTACTATGTACTTTAAAAGTTAAACTGAAAATTCAAAGCATATTAAGATGTAAAGTTCTGCTCATCATAAAATATTTTTTTAGATATCATTTACTTGTATTTTTTTGTAGAAAGTGTTTATCTGTATTTTATTCATTTGAATCGGTAACCGTTATTTATTGTAAAGCATTCTATTTCCTAATTATTGCTGTTCTTTTTATTTTAAATTCTTTTCCGTTGCAGCCGTTTAATTAGTTAATTAATTTAAGTTTGTTATGTTTTCAGCCAATCATGATGTATGTTTTTAATTAATCTTCCAATCAAATTCTTCAATGTTTAATCTACAAAAACCCATTTTTTTGTTTAATAAATTAATTCATTTCAGTTCCAGAACTTGATTCGTTGTCTCTCGCTCCTAAAGACTCTCCCACAAACACCATTGCAATATTGAATGAAATTTCAGTTCAATGGCATTTTTTTTTTTTAAATTCGAACTCACAGCATCCTTCTGGTTGTTCCTCTACACCTTATATTTTAATGAACCCAGAGGCATTATTCATTTTGTTATCGCATATTCGGCATATTTTTTAGTATCCCGGATATCTTATTTAAAATTCAAATGAATAATATTTCTTTAAGATTTCTATTATCTTAAAAACTTCAAATTTGTGGGCATTTTAAGAAAGAGATTTATTAATAGCCATAGTCTCAAGATAGCTGAATACATTACTTTTAAAGAAACTGTCTAGGAAAGCTATTCTAAGAACCATTAATATTAGTATCCGTTGGTTTCCGTCACAAGTCTGAGAATCAGCCACAAAACTCTAAAAACTAAGCATTAAATTTTCATTGAATTAGAAAGTGCTTTAAACGAAACTTATGGTAATTTCTGAAATAAATATTTTAAGTTACTCTAGAAACTTTGACACTAAATTGTTTCACTTTGAATCCCACAGAAACTGAAATAAGAAGAGATGCAGAGTAGTAGAAAGGATATCGATTTGTTTAGAAACTGTAGTGTTTGTTGATTTTAAAGACTGAAAATTTTTTTTAGCGACCCGTAGTGAAGAGTTTTTAGGATTTCCACCTGCATGGATTTATGTGTATATGTGCTTGTGTGTATGTCTGAATGCGTGGAAGGCCCTTTCCAGCTTAAACGGGGAGTCGGAGCCCTTTCAGTCATGCCTCCTTCGATTTCCAAGGCATGGAGGCTAGGAGAAAAATTTCGGTAGCGATTTCAGGTGGCTACTGACCCATCAGGAAAAAATCGGTAATGGGACAAAATCCTCGCATGGCAGTACATAAGTTATTTTTAATTTTTTCTCTCTCTCAATTTCTTTTTTTCATTGGTTTAAATGACCGAGGAAGATATCGCTTGAAATTGTACTGGACCCTTGAATTACAATGGTTTGAATAAATGAGTTTTGTGCTCCAATCAATACCTCTGTAGTATGTCACTTCTAACGATGACAGCGTTTAGTAGTTTACAAATTGTAAGGACTCGTTTGGTTTTGTGTTTACTACAAAATAAATACGTAAATGGACGACAGAAAATCTTTATGTGAATGTTTTTAACTAGAAATACTGGGCTAAGTTCAAACGTAGGGAGATCAATAGTAGAACCAGCAATACATTTGCAACTGCGACCAGGCCTCGATGGGGAGCGAAATAGAATGACAGCATCACAGCTGCTAAAAATAACGACCCAAAGCAGATCTCGAAAGGATATAATAAGAAGTATCTTGTTAAATTAAAAATCCCTTCTAAATTTTTGTATTGACATTCATTTCATTCTTTTTTTAAGAAAAAGAACAAGGTAAAAATAAAACTAAAAGTCCTTGTATCAAGAATATTTGTCACTGTTCCTTACTGATCTAAAGAAGTTCGAAGATTGTATAGTTTTTCTGATTTGAATTCTATTTCTTCATTCATATCAAAAATTATTCCGACACCGTATGTTACAGCTTGAAACCATCTGTGGTTATTATTATTGTTGTTATTATTGGAAGGAGCGCCATCTGCTGATCTCATTATAGGCTTTTCAATACGTTCAGTTTCGTATTTGATGGACTCCAACAGCTGTCAAAAAAATAGATCCTGCCAAAGATTGATTTTTAATCGTCACACTTTTATTGAAACCTACCAGTTTTAGATAATTACCAAAAATAGCTCATTTTATATTAATAAAATTTTTCTGTAAATAATAAAAAAAAAAAGTTAGAGAAATTAAAAGTAAAATCGAATCAAAACAATGAAAAAAAAACAAAAAAACAAACAAAAACAATGAGAAAGAACCTCCCCCCAAAAAATATATCTAATAATTACATAATTCAATTTTATAAAAATATTTTTTTAAAAATAAATATTGTAGAAAATATTTACTTTATAAATAAAGATTTGTAATATTTATTTTTATTTAATATTTATTTTATTTAAGTCTAATTTCAATTTCTCTCGTCAACTGCAGGGTTTTTTTTTATTCAATCTTATAATTACTTGTTTTTACAATGAGAATTCAGTTTTATTTTACTACTACAGTTGATCCTACAATTTACAAAGAAAACAAAATCACGTATTTGTTTTCGAAAAAGTTAAATGAATCGTTTAAAAAAAAAACCATATTGGACATCAATGAAAATATGTATTAATTTTTAAGGTAATGCTTGTTGATTTGAATACCTTTTTTTTCATCGTTCAATCTAAAACAAACACTTTTTTGATCCCTCAAAAATAACCCCCTAATCACTGTCTAAATCGCTGAACTAATTTCTTCAAAAAATGTTCCAACTTAAAGAAATCGCACGGTAATTTTGATCTCCATCTCCTATCCATGAATTGACCCTTCCCATATGCAGTCTCCACTATGAGTTGACCAGCTGAGAATATTCGTAGTAATAAAAAAAGAAATATTCTGTTAGTTTCTATTAGTTTTAACATAGTTCTGGCTAGAGTTACTTCCTATCAACAGGTGGCACAGCTGTTTATAAATGTTGATACAATTTGATTATTGATTATTACATTTCATTATAAATGAACTATTACTCAAAACTATTTAACAACAACAATAATAGCAATAATAATAATAACAGATGGCTGACGAGTGGTGAGCTGTTTGGGGAGACCGAAGGGTTCATGATCGCAATACAGGACCAAGTCATCTCCACACGCAACTACAAGAAACACATTCTACACGATGCAAACACACATGACGACAAATGCAGGAAATGCCACACTACGCATGAGACGATCGACCACGTAATATCAGGCTGTCCCCTTCTCTCTCAAACAGACTACCTCCACCGACACAATCAGGTAGCGTCGATCGTTCATCAACAACTAGCACACAAACATTCACTTATTAAGAGCACGGTCCCGTACTACAAGTACATACCACAAAGCGTATTAGAGTCACCCTCATATAAACTATACTGGGACCGCCCCATTCACACAGACAAAACCATACATCACAACAGACCAGACATCACACTTGTTGATAAGGTCAACAAACAGACCTATCTCATTGATATTGCAGTGCCTATCAGCAAGAACATGCAGAAAACTCACGCAGACAAGATCAGTAAATATACAGACCTAGCACACGAGCTCCAGAAGCAGTGGAGGCAGGATCGAGTACGTGTTGTACCCATCGTTCTGTCTGCCACTGGTCTGGTGCCTCACACATTGCACCACAGTCTCAGCACACTAGGACTTCACAAAAACACTTATGCACAACTCCAGAAGGCTGTGGTACTCAACACTACACGCATAGTTAGGAAATTTATGGACACAACCACACATCCCTAATCATTCTCGCACACATCTTTACACTTGGCAGTATGTGCTTTGGTCCTTGACCCGCCATATTGTTTTTGCTGGGGAAACCCAAGGTTTGAAACATACAAACATAATAATAATAATAATAATAATCCCTAACTATTCTTCCAAATATTTTTTTTTTTTTTTAATACACTTGGCAATTTGTGCTTTGGTCCTTGACCCGCCATATTGTCTTAGCTGGGGAAACCCATGGTTTGAAACTTTTTCGAGATAATAATAATAATAATTTTTACTTCTCTGCAATTTAATTCTTCAATTTTGATAGATTTAGTAATTAATAATAGATTTAATGGATTTAGTAATTCATTAATAATATAATTAACGAACAATTTAAAGCAAGTGAATAAAGCAAATGACTCTCTTTCTTCATTAAAAATGTATTGATCGAATGAACCTAATCAACCTTTGTGGGAAAAAAAATCAATCAATAAGTAATTATGTTCAAGGACTTAGGTTAGGAAAAACGAGATGGATATGCGTGATTTTCATCCAGGACAACAACAGTTCAAACACTGACGAATCTGGGAATACATCGGTACTAATTTTAAGACACTGTCTCATGCAGCAACGTAACTAATTTCAAACATCTTCAACCCTTCAGCAACATTCTCCATTTTATAATATAAAATATACAACAAATTAAATTCTGAAATATCTGAATTAAGTATTCTGAACTATCGGCCATTTTCAATTTTTTTTTTGCAGAATTGCCAATGTAAATGGTGGATTACATCTCTGATCTCCTCAACAAGATCTCAGTAGGAAAGATCTCACTACTAACTATATACTATATTTATACTAACTATATTTTTCTATGCTTTTTATTTTATACTAAGATGTCTCTTAGGAGATTTTTTTTTCTTACAATCTTCTCTGTTAAGTCACCTTTACGAAGGAGAAACTTTACACACGTATGATAACATCACAAACCTCTATATGATTAATGATATTAATTTTGGGAGACCAACACTCCAGGGATCGCTGCTTATCTTCAGTAAGATTTTCTGACTTGATTTCATAGTTCTAATGCACATTCCCCTTGCTGTGCAGAATTGTCATTTCTTTCCCAAGCCTTGGCGGAAAATGGCTACTTCAAGTACGAATTCCCTGCTAAAAGATCAAGAAGTCGAACTTTAAAAGTTTTTTTTTTTTTTTTTTTTTTTTTTTTTTGAGAAAGAAAGACGACAGGCGAATCTAGGGAAATTTCTAGAAATATCGTAACCGGAGCTGAGGATTGCTTGACATTATGATATTTTGCAATTTTCACAAAACAAGAAAGCCAGATGTTTTTCAATCGCTGAAATAAAATTCTAGATCACATATTTGCAGGGGTCTAAGCTGAGAAACCTTTTTAAAATGTTTCACACTGACTTTACACTTCCGTGTCAAAAGTATCAGGAAATGAGGATAACGATTTGAAAAAGAAAAACTGAAAGTTGATGCGCTTTTCCGTTATCAAACTGGCCCAGGGGAGATTTTTAAGTATATCCAAACCAATAGCAATATTCATAATCCACAATTTTTCGGAAGCAATCAGCAATTTCAGTGCTTTAAGCAATTAAGTTACTATATTATTACTGTTAAAAAGTAATAAAATAAGTAAATGAATAATTCATAAAATAAGTAAGCCGTAACTAATAAAATAAGTAAATAAATCTTGCTTGAGACTCTGGGACAGCTGCTTCAAGATTCTTAGGCTCTCATCAGCCAGGGCTCCAGAGCATGCATAGACTCAAAGATATTCGAAAGAAACTTTTATCAAACAATAAGATAAGAAAAAAGATATGCAAGAATAAAATATGGAAAACAAATCATCAGCTATTTAAACGTTTGCCACAAAAGATATTTTTTACACAAAAAAAGGAGACATACAAAGTAAAAATATTTTATTTTCTAGCGCCATTTTCCTGTTCTATAACAATAAATAAATAACAACCTTATATATGTATTGATGTCTCAATATACATAAATAAAAAGTTATTTAAAAAAAATAAAAGTAGGATTTCTCTTTAGTAATATAACGAAGCGTATTCCTTTGAATTTAATATTTAATTTCATGAATTTTACAAAATGCTATTTAACATTAATTACATTCAATTATGTAAAGTACTGTATTTTGTACTTGTGTATTTCCTCTGATTTCTTTAAACTAAAGTTCGAGTATTTAATACGTGAATTTTAATATTTAAATTTATTTCTTACGACAATGGTTCTCAGTCTTTTCTTTGACCACATCTCCCGATAAATTTTATCATTTCATAACATAAAATCCTACTGGAGTGGAAAGAAAAATTATATGATGAAATCCAGTTATTTTAAATAAGGAAATAAAAAGTAATAATTAAAAACAGACATAACACATTAAGTATAATTATATAAAAAATTACATTAACATAAAAATGCCAGAAAAAGACTAAAAACTTTTATCTATAATAACAATTATGTAGGGGAGACCGGGGTCAGTTGGCATAAGGGGCTAGTTGGCACACAGCTTCTATTTCCTGCCACCATGTAGCTAGAGCGCTGACATCTTGGTAGTGGGAAGTGTATGTAAAGGTGCACCATCTATTGCGACTTTAGTTTGCTTGGAAGCGTCACGAAAGAAAGACCCTGTTTCATCGTTTTTCTGACTGGTGAGTAAATTTTAGCATCGTAAATTTTTTTGTCCTGGTGAACATGTAGATAGAATTGAGGTGCTGCTGATGGCGGTTTTCGAAAGAGTGGATAACTGTGGTTGCATGCATGTATCATAATCTTTTGTTTCTGATGTTTGGGATTGTGTGGTATCCATCTTGTTATGGAAATCGCTCTGGGGCTAGTTGGCATAGTTGGGTAGGGGTCAGTTGGCATAGCTATGACAAATGGTAAAAAAGGGGAAAAACTGGAGATGACCAGACGAGGAAGACTCAATTTGGTACGACCAAACTAAAGTTCTGCGAAAATTGAACCCACCTGCTCAAATAACCGAGCGCCCAACTCCTACATTTGTGTTTGATATCAAACAATAACCACAGATAGCTAAGAATTCATTGTTTGTTCATACATTTAATTTAATTTATCATATAGTTGTTTTTTGTTCAAGTATTATTAAAATAAAATTTTTAATAAAATAAAATGTTTTTTCTCGAAAATTGCTGTGTTCTGCTCAAGTACCCCTATCCATATCACGTTATGCCAACTCGCCCCTAGGGCAATGGCAACTAACCCCTCACCCGGGGTTAGTTGGCATAGTTGCAAGCTTTTAGGAAAAGTGTTTTTGGGGTTACCTAAACACGGATTTAATTAATGGGTCCTACATAATTTTCTAGTCAAAACATTAAACTATCCACATTCACCAGAATCCCCCTAAGTATTGCACAAAAAAATAGAAAAATCAAAAACCAAAATCTATGTTAACTAGGCCCGGTCTCCCCTACAAGAGACCGATGTCACTGACAGCGACTTTTACGACCGTACAATCTTGGAGTTTTCTTATACTGTATTTTCATTCCGTTTTACACAGAAGTCTATTTAAAAAACCGAAATGTTTTATTATGATTTTTCTTATTATTCCACGTTCTAGGTATCTTCCGCCTCACAGGTTTTACAGCCATTATATTATCAATTTCTTGATATCATATTATTTATCTTTTTTATTCTAATGTACTCGTTTCAAAGTCACTGAAGAAATTTAATAAATATTAATAGCAAAATACTAGACGAAAACAAAAATCTTATTATTTTTTTTAAAAGAGATATTGAATTCATTTTGATTTTTTTTTTTTTTTTTATTTTTTTTTAACTCAAACTATTTTTCAAGAGATAATCACTTTCGATTTATCCACCAGCCAAAGTTTATCAAAACAATGAAAGTTAATCAAATCACTGACCGGAACTACCGGCGGGTATCGGAAATCGCGACGCGAAACAAACATTTTGCGGAAATGTTGTTTGAATTGATCGACGAACTGATGAAAATTGGAACTGAAATTATGAGTGGAAGAAATTCGACTACGGAAGCGAAATGGAGGCATTCGAAGCTGAAATCAGACACGGTAAAAGATGACGAAGAAGATATGACGAAGAAACATTGCTTCCGAAACAAAACAAAAAACCGTTTCTTTAGTTTTCACTAAGACAAGATAAAGAATAATAATAATAATAAAAAAAAAATGTATATGAATGTCATGCTGTTCACTTGTAAGTGATGAAAGTATAGGAAAAGGACAAGAAAGCAAGATTAGGAAATGAGATATAGTATCCTCTTTTTAAATTACATCATTCTCATTGTCATGTAATTGGTCTGATGGCAAACAGGTAATTTTTAAAACTTTAACTTACAAACGTTTGTTATTATTATCTTATTATTACTAGTTTACTTGAACATTTTTCTTCTTTGTTTGTCTCTTTGTCTGTTTGTACACACATCACGTTAAAACAGCTGACGGATTTCCATGAAATTTTATATCTAGCTTATTTACTGTTAAACTTAAAATATGAGCTCGATTATTTTGCTGTCAATTCCCCTTCCCAGAGTACAAAATAAATCTCCCATGCAGGTCACCTGAGGGAAAGTCGAGCATATACTTAGTATTGACAGTAACGATTTGAACATTTTTCTGTTTATAAGGTTGTCTGATTGTTTGTAAAAGTATCAGGCTGAAATAACTGAACGATTTCCTTACAATTTGATAAGGAGCTCATGTATGTCCATCTTCAAATTTAATAGAATTTATTTTGTCCCCAGTCTTGCCATCCTTCAAAAATGACCTTCCCTGAAATCCCTCGCTTAAACGACTGGATTGCTTTCTTCAAAATTAAGGTTCAATTAGAAATGTAAAAAAAAATAAACAGTACTATTAATTTATTTTAATTTAAAAAATGCTATTGTTCAGGGCTTTTTTAATAGCCTTATTGAATCCCACCGCCTTCCCCAATTAGGGGGTCTGATCTTCCACACTTACCAGGTGACTTCTGCCAGGTTCGCTACAGAGTTAGAAGGTCCTTATTCTTGTTCTATGTTCTATGAAATATGTTTTAAGAAACCCTTTCTAAAGTAATTAACAAGGCACTCACATCAAATGTTAATTAAAAAAAAATCAAAAAATTACGAATGTATCTGTATTCTGAATTTATGTATATAAAATGTTAACTAGATAAATTTCTCAAACTAAGTTCTATAATGGTCGTGTCCTTCAGAACTTAGCATTAAAGAAGTTCCATTCAACTATTTTGGATATTAAAGAAATGCATTTACCTTGGTAAGTAGTTCAAATGGTAAAGCATTTGAATGTGGGCTGAGCAGTCAGGTTTTATCAAAAAGGAACTTAGATTTCAACAGCTTTTTTTTGGTTGGATTGTAAAAGCAACGTCCAATTTTTTTGTGTTCTTGGGCGGAGAGGCAAGGGATAGGTGTGGTGCGAAGCCAAAAAGTTTGAGAATCAATGAATATACAGCAAGGTAATCTTCAGCATGCAATAAAATGATTGCAGAAACAATGAGCAACATATCCAATATTGCATCTCTTTAGACAGATTTCAGTGTCGCAATTCATTTGTACTTAACGTTTGATTCGAAAGTGGCTTAATGATACTGAAACTCAAGAAAAAGGTGGCGGCACTGTGGCACTCAGATAAAGAGCTTTATTCTACTTAGGATTCGTAATCATATTGTAACGAAGTGGATTACATCTTGGCCAAAAATGCCAAGACGCATTAGCTATAGTTATAAGTAGGTGCAATTACAAGCACAACCTATATCTTTTTTAGAGCTGCTGTTAAAATTGCAATATAACAATGGAAACAATTGTAATATAAAAACGAGAGGATTGTGCTTAACATTTGAATAATTATTGTGCTTAGTTTCATTAGTTCTGGCACCTAAAGTTAGAGCTTAACATTCAATTTATAAAGGTGCAAGATTATAGGACAAAAATCAAGATTTCTCAAATATTTTCATTATTTAATGTTTATTTATTAAAATTTAAATCATCGTTTTCACCACAATTTAACTACTTAAGGAACCTAAGAAATATTTAAGAAATACCTAAGAAAGACTAGGAGTGAAAATTCTAAGTCTACATTATTTACTTTTATCGGTGATTCATTTAGTTCTAATGTGATTCACTACACTTGGAAGTTTTGCGCAACATGTCCATATGAATGATCATCTTCCTTGTTTCCTCAACCCTAGGTTGATAGGGGGCATGAAACAAGTTTCTGCTGTGTATCTTGGGATAGCTACTGAGATGGTTTCGCATTGCCTTCTTCAGGAAGCCATTATGGAATGGCTTCAAACAAGCAGACAAACATAGGAAAGGAAGTAAACATCCAAGCCGGTGTCGGGATTCGAACCCAAGTTCAGGCACATGAGCCTCGTGGCAGCCCGTTGTCTTGCCCCCTGCCTGAACGGCGCATGGTTGGTCACTTTTAATAAATTATCTTAATTTACGTCATTGCCTTTCATGATTTATCCAGGATTATGAATTCTAAATTTATAAACTTAATTTTTTTCTTTAGCTTCTTCGTATTTTGAGATTTTTACGGTGAATAATTTATCTGATAAGACGAGAAACTAAACGATACCATTTTTCGAATAACGTTGTATCATATTATGAATGAGAAAATCCCATACAATACTAATATATGCATAAATATACAAAGTAATGATGCTTTTCTTTTTCTTTTATATTTAGTCATGCGGCTACAATATATTTCAAAATTCAGTTCTGTAGAATTGTTTTATGTTTCTTTTTATAGCAACGAATTTTAACACAATTTTGATATTATTATAAGCATAAGTCTTCTTAATTCTCCCTCTTCTAGACATTCTATCTATTGAAAAGTATATGGTATTAACGACTATATTAGTAAACTGCTGAAAGAAGAAGAAAGAATAAACAAAACATTAAAAAGAAGACTTAGTGAGGAAGATTATATGATAGTTATGGATTGGAACCACAAAAAGTACATTGGATATAAACGTAAGGCCAAGGAAAGAAAGATAAAAAAATTTGGTAAGAAAGAAAATAAAGCAAAGAAAGGAGAAGAAAGTAATTATATAATAAACCTTAGTAAGAGAAAATTCAGTCAGAAAGAAAGAGAACTTTTAAACAAAGGTTTAGACTTTGTAGTAGAAAAAGAAGAAAGCTTTGATATTAGAACTTTAGCTAAACTAAATGAAATATCAGAAAGTTTAGGAAAGGATAAAGAAAAATTTTTTGAAGAAATTAAGAAATTCAAGAAAGAGTATAAGGATCCTATCACTAATATTAAGAAAGAAGAAATTAAAATATTAAAAGATATAGGAAGAGATAAAGAAATATATATTTCAAAATCAGATAAAAGCAACCACTTAGTTATCATGGACAGAAATGAATACCTAAAGAAAATGGATGAATTAGTTAATGATAAAGAACATTATGTTGAAATAAGTAATAATCCTACATTCCCATTATATAATAAAGTAAAAAATATAGTAAAGGAAAAAGATAAAAAATCAATAAATTTCAAACAAAAGAATGAAATTATGAAAGAAGCATGCAAAACACCCACTTTAGAAGGGCGTATAAAAACACACAAAGAAGGTAACCCCATTAGACCTGTTATCAATGCTTATGGAAGCCCTGTTCAAAATATTGCAAGATATGTCAATAGTATAATAAAAAACTTCAAGCTTCCCAGAGAAGAATTAATAATCAGAAACTCACAAGACTTAATTAAGAAAATTGAACAAATGTTTCAAAATAACAGAAAATTTCATTTGTACTCATTAGACATAGAGAACATGTACACAAACATACCTGTTGAGGAAACATTAAATATACTAGAAGATTTGGCATACAAAAACAAAGAAATTTTATTAAAACATAATTTGGACAATAGAGATTTAATGGAATTAGTGGAACTGATAACGCAAAATTCTTATTTTAAACACCAAGAAAAAATGTTCAAACAAATAAAAGGTTTTCCAATGGGTTCACCATTATCAGGTACATTATGCAACATCTATATGAACTATTTTGAATATAAATTTCTTATTGAATGTAAATATAATCTAAAATATTTTCGTTATGCGGATGATATTTTAATAATTTAATTTGGCACTGATCGACAATTTGAAATTTTCTTCAAAAATATAAACAAAAGAAATAAAGACATAAAGTTCAAAATGGAGAAGGAAGTAAATAAGGAACTAAATTTCCTTGACCTGTGTTTAATAAATAAGGACAATAAAATAGTTTTAAAATATTACAGAAAAGAATTCAAGAGTGACCACTTATTAAACTTTGCATCAGGACATAGTTTTCATATAAAACGAAACATCATTGAAAATTATTTAAGAAGGATTGATAGGTCATCAAGCTGTGAAGAAGATTACAAAATAGAAATTGATAAAATGAAAACAATTCTAATGAAAAATGGATATACTGAAACTTTTATTGATAATAGTATCCAAAAGTTCAACACATTCAAAATAAAGGAATTGGATATGGATAAGGAAAGGAAAAAAGTGTTTATTCCTTACCTAAATAAAAATAGTATTGGACTGCAGAGGATTTGTAAGAAATTTAACATTGATGTAGGTTTCTATTACAGTAATAAAATAAAAAATATTATTTGTAATAAAATAAATACAAGTGACAAAAAAGGGGAAATGGGGGCTATTTACAAAATAGAATGCATGATTTGTGATGCGTTCTATCTTGGAGAAACCAAAAGAACAATAAAAGAACGGGCATTGGAACATAATTCATACATAAAAAACAAATTAGAGGAGAAATCGGAATTGGCTGAACACTGTATGAATAAAAATCATTGTGTAAAAAATGAAATCAAAATTATATGTATTGAAAAAGATTGTAAAACGAGAAAAACCATGGAAAGTCTACTAATTAGAAATACCAAAAAGATAAATATTAATAGAAATGAAAGTGTTAATGTAAACAAATTTATTGTGGAAATGGCCAAAGAGTTTAACAATATATGTATTTCAAATTGTAAAAATAAGGTGAAAATTAAAGAATTAGGAGAATATCATTTGTAAGTATTGTTGTAACAATACAATTTCATGAATGTCTCATATCTGTATCGTTTTCCTCTACTTGTTTGTAACGTATTGTTGTTGTTTTTCGGCTTTGAAAAAGAAAAGAAGTCACGTCTTTTCGAAAATTAAGAGATATTTATTTCAATAAATGTATGGTTTTATACATTTATTTTTGTTTTATTTTGAAGATTTGAAGACTTTTCAATTATTATAAGCAATTTGAGTACTAGGTTTCTTTTGCATTATGTACAATATTATGTTTTCTTAATCTAAAGTGTCAATCTTATCTTAATCTAAAGAGATTTGTATATTTAATACTCTAAAAAAAAAAGATTGTCTCATTTGCGGGTGAGATTTACAGTAAATCTCATTAAAATGGTAATTGCTTACGCCGCATATAAATTTTAATAAGCTTATAAATAATAAATCCAATGGAAAGCAACGATTTTTTTAAAATAAAATACATAATGAAATCTAATTTCAGGTTGTTTCTATTTTTGACAAAATAAGATCAATCATTGAATATTTTAGTAATTTTCATTATTGGCAATCGACACAATGAAAATAATGATCCTGTGGCTAACAAAAGCAGCCAAACAGTGCAAAAATTTTAACAATGTATGAAAATGTTTAGTCATATCTAGTCCTTCTTATTTTCCAAAAACCTCACATGAGCTGCGAAGTTTTGACGGAATGTGGAAACGAATGATCTGTGAATTAATCGAATCTACTACCAGAAATAAAGTTCACAATTCCTGTAATTTGAAATTATGTTGGAATCAATTATTCGAAATCCTAATTATCTTATTACTGATTTTTCGGTAAGAAAGTGAGGTTCATTAAATCATCATTCTGTGGTGACTGTATCCCCTAAAAAATTTTAATCACTGCATGGAACATTTTGAGAATTTACACATTTGAGAAATAAGAACGAATCTAACTTTTACATTTGAAATCTTTCCAAATGGATTCTATCGAAGTCCAATAGAAAAGCAATGGAATCTAAACAAATCATTTCTATTTTTTTTGAATTTATCTCATTGTTTTAAAAAACGAAAATTATTCCATTGAGTGCAATTTAATATAATTAAAACTTAAACAATATAAATAAATAATATGAATTTAGTATTTTTTTTAAGTGGAAAGCTTGTCCTGCTTGTTTACCGTAGATATTATAATTTGAAAATAAACAAATTCTTTCCATTTTTGTAGTTTTCACAACTTAAAAAAAATAAAATAAAGAAATTTAAAGAAACACATTTAAAGAAAGTAGGTACTAAATTCTTCGAGCTTCTTGTATTTCTGCAATCAATATTCAGATTTGATATTCAGAATACAATTAATATTGTCTTAAACAATGTATTTTGATTTGAAGTTATAATTGAACTTCAACTATAGCCCCATCGTAAACGACTATTAATTTTTTGGAAGTTTTTTTTTTTAAATTGAGGGAAAAAGACCTCATTCACTGAAAATTGAAAACCCCTTTCATTTATAAACATCCGACATATGATAATTTATCGTATACTCCGTAATGCTAACAAGTTTCCACTGGAAATTTCCGGAATCGACGCCTTTAATTTCCGGATGTAATAGAATAGTGAAACTCTCAACATTCAAGAAGTTCTTGTATGATAGACAACCACAGCAATTTCATACAAATAGTCAGAGATAAGACAACCGTGATATTAATTAGCTTGTTACCACAATTTACTCCTTTCCTCCGGTAAAATCTGCAATAACTAATTTCAGATCTCCCAGAAGAGTAAAAGCCATCAACAAATGCGTTAAACATTTTAACATTTAATAAATCGTCAGCAGAAATTGCGTGATAAATCGCTTTTCAAAAGTGATTAAATAAAAAGCATTTTTTTTTATTTGTGTGCTTTAAATTTATGAAAATAAAAAAAAAAAAAACACACGGAGATCAATTTAAAAACTACTTAAAATTCATTTTAATAGTCATGTGCTAAGGAAGTGATAGCAAACTGTTGAATAGGTGAATCTACTTTATGATTGAAATAATACAAGAGTTTAAAAAGTTCGTATAAAGATTGTGATTGGTTAATCATTACACACATGGTTTGGTAATGATTCGAATCAAGTCAAAATGATAACAGTCAAATTAACAGTAACAGAATCTAAACGAAAATCTAATGGCGAAAATTTGATTTAAAAGCATAAAGTTTAATTATATTGTAATGAATTATTATTTTAATTGTAAATTCCTTTTATTGTTATTGATCAAACTCTGGTGTTAAATCCAGTTTAAAGAGCTGTCGTTAAACTACAAACTCGACCAGTTTCGATCGTCTTCGGCTTATCATAATCAGCAACTTCTGAAGATGACCATATGAAATGGGCCTAAAAATTACTCCATTGTTGATTGCTGTTAATTATACTTTTATTACAAATTCCTTTTATTCTTAGTAAAGTATACTAGTTTCAACCCACTTCATATGGTCGCCTTCAGGAATTGCCAAATTTGACCAAGCCGAAGGTGATCAAAACAAGTCCAACTTGAATTTTAATGATTCTTAAAATGAATTTTTCAATAACTTTTTAACATAATTTACATTTTGTTTCTTCTTATTTTGATAAATGACTGGTTCAACAAGCGGTAAATGATTTTTTTCTTTAAATTTTAATCAATTGTCTTTGATGTCTTACCGTTCTTGATTTTTTAAAGCAATTATAGAACCAAAGTAGAAAGTTAGTAATAAACATACATTGAAATTATTCCCTCAAAAGTTTCAAAACAATATATTTTTCTTTCAATTGTGGAAAGTTTGTAATATAGAAATTAAAATAAAAAAAAGCCATCAACTCAATAACGCTAGGTATACAATCACTATTATCAAATAGTGGAGATTGAGCATCTAGCGCTACAACATCAGTTCCATGGGGGTAGAAACAAAATTAATCGTGCAGTATTTGAAAAGGAAATATAAACAAACATCGTATCAAGTTTTAAAGAAATCAGAACAACCATTAACGAGAGAGACTTCATATCTTCTATAAATAAAAACACATAAACCTCTTCATCACCAATATTTCGTTCTTGTCACCCAAGAACTTTATCAAGACTTCCAAACCCATAAAAATACATATATAAATTTGTACAAATACAAATATAAAAGAAATCTCTTTTCTCACATAATTCAAAGTCATTAACAAAAACGAAAAAAACGAACATGATACGAAAAAAACAATTAAGAAACAATCAAAACGTTAAAGTTTGAAATTATAAGAAGATTTTAAATAGAGATTTAATTTATTTTTGGGGGGGGGGGTTGAGAAGAGTTAGAAGGTTAGAAGGGTTGAGATCAAAACAAATAGACTTAATTTTTAAATTAGACCGTAAATAACATAATTTTAATTCAAATTTTAAGGAAATCCGTTAAGCCGTTTTAAGGTGATGAGCGTAAATGGAAACAAATGGATAAACAGAGAATAAAAATGTTAAAGAAGAATAGTGAAAATTAGTCAATAACTGGGTTATTAGGTACTACTTTCTTCCTGTGATACTTGAGAACATCTAAAAAACTGCAACAAGCTGTTGTTGCTGTCGTTTGTAATGGATCTTCAAAGATGTTGATATTAAAAAAAAGACAAATTTGTATTTAAACAAGTTTACTGAATCACAAAATTCAGAAGGAATTAGAAAATTAGAAGATCAAATGCGAAAACTAATTGACGTAAGGTTGCATTCTGAGCTGAATAATAAATCGGAAAATAGGAGTTATCATACAGCAAAAATCTACTTCACAACAAACAATGTGCTTTATAAAGTTTTCAATAACATTCAAATCAAAGTGAAATAATTTATTATTTTATCAAAAAACATTAAGCTGCGAAAATAACCAGTCAGATATATCGTGATCCACATAACACAAATCCCCTATGTAGATTAATGATAATCGAAATACAGTAATTAGTGTGATACAGCAAGTGAAATGGTCAGGGAATTAAAAGCTTTCAAAATCAAGGATATGTAGTTAGTTATTAGAAAAAAAATAACCGTAATCTAGGCCAATTCCGAGTTTTATCAGATAGTTGGATTTCATCAGATAATAAAATAGCAGAACTTTCGAATGTTCTGGACTTAAAGGAAATAAAATGAATCGCAAATGGGGCTTCAAAATTTAAACTGTTATTTTTTTTTTTTTTTTAAGTTTACGACTAATTTGCAATGAAGGATTTGAGCAACATGATTGCAATTTGACATAAGTTTCTCTTCGATAAGCATCTGGCTGTTAAGTGGAATCCAGCTAATGCGACAATTTACGATTGCACGGATAAGTGGTCTCTAAATGGAGATAACTTATACGACATGGTTAAATTCACCGCTGAGACGCTTCCATCTAAATCCCACCGTCCAGCTCAAAATCCCAATCGATGTGGGGCTTTTTAGGCTACAAACGAGATTTCTATAGAGTGCCGAAGACAACGTGGACATAAAGGACTGTCATCTATTCAGCCAACGCTTGAGTTGAAAGAAAAAAAGGAACTGTGATGTGTTAATCTAGCGTAATAAAGCTCACTGTATCCTTACTTTAATAGACTGGGTAAATGTCCAGATATGTTCTAGTCTGATAGTAAATTTAAACAAAAACAAGTAATTGTAATACATTAAGTAACTTTTGAAACCTTCAGTAGGAGAGGAGATTTGGTTCGACGATAACTGTCATAGAAATATTTTAATATAACCATCAAATCTTTATTAATTTTTTATTATAATAAATCATAATTATTGCTGTAAGGACATTATATGTCCGTTATATTTCGTTCCGAGTTTTTTATGTTACATAAAAATAAATTGACATTGGAGACGCCATTTCAATCCAAATTTCAGAAATATTAAAAAATGATTGTAGATAAGTTTACAAATAAAATAGTAAGTTACCGTATGTTACTAAGTCATCAGATAGATCTAAAAGCAAGACTGTACTATTATATGACTGTAGCAGTAACGATATCTTTTGGAATTATGTTTTAAAAGAAAAATAAAAGATATTCCTTTGGTGTCAAACAATAAACTTTCATAAGTAATTTAAAAACTGATTAAAAAAGTTACTTGTTAAATTAAGGTCCCGTCTTTTATGACTAAGAATCCTAAAAAAATTTACACTTAATTTAAGAAATTGAAAATTGTAATCTGAATTCAAATATAAATACACAATGTTAAAAAAAATACAATAATATCACGACAGAGTAGCCACCATCTACACAAAATCACATAAATCTGTCACTGAAAAGCCAGTTCTGCGTACTAAAAAAAAAATCCTTAAATAAAATATCTTCAAACAATTTGCTCTAAGATGACAGACATACGTTCCAAAACTCAAACAGTTAAAAAAAATGTACAAATAAAAAGTATTATGTTATATTTTAATTAACCTTACTGGAAACATTTACATGAACTTAACAATAAAAAAAAAAAAAAAAAAATAGAAGGCTGCTGCTTGCAACGAGGCTGATCTGTCTGAACTGGAGTTCGAATCCTGGAACCGGCATGGATGTTTCCTGTCTTATCTGTGTTTGTCTGCTTCTTCGTTTCTTTCTCATTAGATTCGGGGCCATACGATAATGGTTTCCTGAGTAAGGCAACGGAAGACCACCTCAGTATTTGTTCCAAGAAATATGGCAAAAACACAGCAAGTTACTGAGCTGCTGACTTCCCATTAGACTACAGAGTACAAGCAAACAAAAAAAAAAAGTTCGAAGTAATTTTTTTGCTAAAAAAAAAATCCCTTTATATTGATTATGCGACTCTTGTTTGTCATTATGTGCTTTTTTTTCATTTATTTCTTATTCAGTTTTAGAGAATGAAAGAATGGTATCATTTGGATGAAATCTCGAATAGTTCTCTTGTTTCTTTGATCAAGACGAACGAGAGGATTAGAAGATGAGGTTACAAATGAGAACTATCGATTGCTGTTTTATCCTGAAGGACAGTCTGATTCCAAATATTATAGAAATATTCATTAAAATGGGATTAACTTTTCCATTATTTCTCTCGTATACTGTAAAAAATATTACTTTGTTTTGCTTCCACATTGTTGCTTCGAATTCTTGACTGTGTTTAAATATCTGAAAAGAAGTCTATGAGTTTATTGAGGAAAAATTAATAATAAGTTGTTATTAATTTTCTATATAAAAAGTAAACATTTTATAGTAAGGTTCACATAATACATCTAAAACGGAATCTTGTAATCGTACAGAAGTAATTTTTTAGAATTACTTCCAACACTGATGAGAAAGAAACACCAGAAATATAATCTAAACTTATTTACTATTAAAAAAAAGCCTTCTGGTTATTGCCTTTGATATCTACAGATTCTATAAAATTAAATTTGTAAAAATAACGTAGCTTGTGTTTTAACTTCTCATACAATTATTATTCATGACGAAAATAAATGCTAGCTCATTTAGTGACGCAAATAAAATCTATTTATCTACTCCCTTAGAACAGGGGAAAAAAATTGTCATTCAAAAAGAACCAACGTGTGGGTTTTTCTTTTTTTGTCTTTAATTAGCTGCGCTGTTGTTGTCGATCAAGAAAGCCTTTGTAGAACAAAACACGATTAAATGAAGAACGGACAAAAATCGACACAATTTGTACGTGTCCCGCCTACGTGATCTCGTAAGGCAGGATTAGATTTTTTATTTTCAGATAAGAAGTCTGAGATACTTCTTATTTTTTAAACTGAACGTGTCTATCAAGAAAGCTCTTGAAATTTAAAATTTAAAACTGAAACAGTGTAAAAAATATTAAAACGAAAATTAAACATAGTTTATTTGTCAGATGACTTTTTCAAGTTAGGATCAATGAATAAATTTGTGATGAATGTACACATCAGCAAATTTAACACTTTTTTTTTATTTCATTTCTGACGTTGAAGTGGAAAGTTCATGAAAGAGCTTGAAACCATCTTAATGAGCTTAATGGATTCTGAAGAATGACAAAGTATTTGGGATTTCGAAATCCTATTATATTTATCTCATGATACTTACGATTTCATTCCGCTCTAAGTTTTATGTTATCCAAATGACAAGCTTTTCACTCACAAAGGACAGATGATCCTCATTTTCAAGGAAATGAAACTTTTATTCATTTCACTGGATCAAGAGTGTTAAAGAGGATTTGAAATGTACCACGTAGACACGGTAATCTTACAAAGGCGTTTGATCTCCATTTTTCACGTTAATCTTAAAAGCAAACAAACTGTTGGTTTTTTTTTTTTTTTTTTTCCATTTCAGAAACAAAATTGCTACATCAGATTATGGGCTCTACAGAGAAATTACAAAATCTAGATCTCAGAACACTACTTAGAAAAATAACTCAAAGGAAGGAATTGACATTTTTTTTTATTCTATTTCCTTTCAGATAGTCTATCTTCAATCTGCTCTAAGAAATGTACAAACAACCGAAATAGCCAAAGAGAAGCCTTTTACAACAGAATGGAGATGTAGGCAACCTTCCAAGAAGATTAACGCTATCTAAAAGAGAATTAGAAGCAACTTTCATTTTCTTCAGATTAATAAAAGCAATTCTTTTTTTTATATATTTCTTTCGATTTTTTGATTTCCTTGTAGTGTTTTATGAAACTGTACCGTCCATTTGCCTCTTTATTTCTCCTCTGGGAATTTACAAAAAAAAAATGAAAAAAAAAAAAAGAATCTTTATTTCTAGAAAAGAGGTTACAAAAAAAAAACGCATTCTGGCAAAAGAGAAGATATTGTCGCAGGTGGTATTTTTAATTCATAAAAGTTCCGTCACTTGTAGGAGTCAAAATTGCAAATGATTTTTTTTCCCTTTCTTTTCTGTCTTTCATTCCTCTTTTTTGTAAATCAACCGCCGAAGAAAAGCAACATAAAAAAAAAAAACGGATAAGAACACAGTAAAGAATAATACTGTTCAAATAATACAATAATATAAATGAAAAAAAAAATTATCAAATATTTACTATTTATATTTCGACTTTTTTAATAAAGTAGATTTATACTCTGAATATTTTATATAAGTGATTTCTTGAAGAAAACTTTTTTTATTATTATTTTCTTAATAAAATGTGAATGTAATTTAAAACAAACTAACGTTCAAATTTTTAAAAAATAATAATTATAAGACAAACATGTTTCGAAACCTTTGACGTTTCTTTGTCGACGTCTGCTCGCAACAAGTTCGTCTTTTAATTACTATTTTTTTTAAAGTTTTATCGTTAGTGTGTTTGAAATTGTATTTATGGTTTATTAATTTCTCGCATATGAACGAATAATTGATAAACTAGCGTCTAAAAATGTAGAGTTCCTGGATCTTCACATTACATTACAATATTGTAAATATGTACAATTTGTACAATATGTAAATATTTTTAGAAATCCTTTATTTGTATTTATCTGTATATATCTGTATTTTATTCATTTTAATCTTTACCGTTATTTAAATCAATCGTTTTTTATTTCATAATTATTGCTGTTCTGTTTATATTTAAATTCTTTTCCTTTACAGCCGTTTAATTAGTTAATTAATTTAAGTTCATTATGTTTCTTGTCCATTCACTGTGTATATTTTTAATTAATCTTCGAATGAAATCCAACTTTGTAAAATCTATAAAACCTTTTTTTTCTGTTTAATAAATTAATTCAGTTCAGTTCCAAACTTGACTTCTTGTTTCTTCGCTCCTACTAGACTCTCCCACAAATACCATTAAAATTACATTTCTTTTTTTTTTTCTTTCTTCTCACTCCGTTTCTCTTTTCTTTTTTCTTTTTTTATCTGGGGGCACGGCAGTGCCCCCGCCAAGACGAGCCGAAGGCAGGAAGGGCACTACGTACCTTTTCTGGAAGTGTTTCGTCGTATTTTCGAACCCTCATAGCTTCGGCCTAGATAATACTAGAGAGCTCAAATTTTCAGGATATGATGCAGTTACCAGACTAATGAAATACGCTAAGTTTCATTTATTTAGCTTTTATACTTTGGATTTTATTAATACCTAAAATACGTCGATTCCGTCACTCACTCACTGACTGATTGACTGACTGACTGACTGACTGACTGACTCATGATCATCAAAACCTCTAGGGTACTTCCTGAAGTCCTAGAAAGCTGAAATTTGGTATGCAGGTTAGGATTAGCACACAAACAACAAAAAAATTAAGAAATCCGTAACTTTCACATTCCAACCCCTCATAAAGGGGGGGTCTGGTTATGTATTATCGAACCCTCATAGCTTCGGCCTGGATAATACTAGAGAGTTCAAATTTTCAGGATAAGATGCAGTTACCATACTAATGAAATACGCTAAGTTTCATTTATCTAGCTTTTATACTTTGGATTTTATTAAGATCTGAAATACGTCGTACCCTCAATGCTTCGGCCTAAATAATACTATGTAATAATGTGATTTCCTACAAAAGTGCAAACAGCTTGTATATACAAGTTGACCAATAGAAAAACAGAAAAGTAGGGTATTGAAAAAAAACCATTTTCTAAATAATCTTAAAACTAAATTTAGATGTAATAGATAATCCCACCCAAAACATTTCATGTAAAATAAGTTGCCAAGATTCACATGCTCATAACGCTTTCACTGTTAAAAAGTTATCAGATCTCATCTTACAAAAAGAAATGAAATCCCACCCAAAACATTTCATGTAAAATAAGGGGTTGCCAAGACTCGCATGCTCATAACGCTTTCACTGTTAAAAAGTTATCAGATCTCATCCTACAAAAAGAAATGAAATCCCACCCAAAGCACTTCGTGTAAAATAAGTTGCCAAGACTCACATGTCATAATGCTTTCACTGTTAAAAAGATATGAGATCTCATGTAGAGCCAAGCCCCTAAATCAACGAGGCCTAACTCTACAAGCCCCAACTCTAAAAATCCTATATCTTGGTCAAAAAGTATGGCTTGGCCGTTTCATGGAACTATTTCATCTCATCCAAAACATTTCATGTAAAATACGTTGCCAAGATGCTCATAACGCTTTCACTGTTAAAAAGTTATCAGATCTCATCTAGAGCCAAGCCCCTCACTCTACAAGGGAACCTAACTCTAAAAACCCTACTATCTTGG
Organism: Thereuonema tuberculata; assembly: GCA_023159025.1. Lineage (NCBI taxonomy): Eukaryota > Metazoa > Arthropoda > Chilopoda > Scutigeromorpha > Scutigeridae > Thereuonema > Thereuonema tuberculata. The sequence continues at coordinate 315,091,534 of JAFIDM010009631.1, read as the reverse complement.
TCAAAAAGTGTGCCTTGGCATACTCCATATCCTTTACATAACTCATGGGATTGTCTGTGTGACAGCCACGAAACGGCCAAGGCATACTTTTTGACCAAGATATAGGGTTTTTAGAGTTGGGGCTTGTAGAGTTAGGCCTCGTTGATTTAGGGGCTTGGCTCTACATGAGATCTCATATCTTTTTAACAGTGAAAGCATTATGACATGTGAGTCTTGGCAACTTATTTTACACGAAGTGTTTTGGGTGGGATTGATAATTTCATATGACGCTATAACAGAGGAAATAGACCAAACATTGTAATTACATTCACAAATTTTAAGCTTTGCATAAAAATTTTAGAAACTACAAATACAAATCATTCATCTTCCTAGAGAGGACTTGCAATACGTTATTTTTATTAGTTAATGGAATTTAAGGTCTCTGCTATTTCTAAATAAATGATAAGCAATGTTCATTATTAGAACATTAATCTACTAGCATAGTTTATTGTACAAGCTTTACTAATTTTTAAAGGAAGGGAAACAGAAGAGTAGGAAAAATATCCAAGCCCATGTCAGGATTCAAAACAGGTTTCTGTGTATGTGCAAGTGATCACTTTCATCATTCGGCTGTACCCGAACTGAAGATTTAACATTAGGAAGCAAACAAATTTTTACAAGCCAGCATCTTACTATTGATCTGAAATCAACAGTAGTACTTAAGGAAATTCAAATAAAAAAAAAGAAGTTCCATAAGAAGTTAAAGCTTACTTTCCTTAAAATGTTAAACTTTCTTTTTTTCTTTTCTTTTAAAAAAAATAATCGTAGAAGTCCATTTACTTTTAAATTATAACGTAATATAATCTCTAATCTATATAAAGAAGGGCGTTTGTGGGTTTGTTGTTTGTTCGCTATACACTCCTAGACCCTTTGATCTATCTGGACCAAATTTTGCAGAATTACTCTTTAGAATCCTGTGGAAAAAAAGGATTACCTTGGAACTTGGACACTGCAGCCCCAGGCGTTGAAAAGGGATGAAATTTGTAAAATAGCGCCACATATGCACCTGGTGGTGACAATGAGAACTACATAAATATTGTTGTACAACAATTGAAACTAAATTGTTGTTTTGCATAATAGCGCTCCATATGCACCCGGTGGCGATAATGGGAACTACGCACATATTGTTGTGCAACAATTGGAACTAAAATACTATTGTGCATAATAGCGACGGGGTTTTCGGGATAGAGATAGATTTGTAATGATCAGATGATTTTTTTACGAACTGGGGAACTGATAGGGTTATGACCATCCCGAAATTCGAATAACCTAGAACTAGGGTATAAACGGGAAGGGGAGAAATTGATGGGAAGTCTTGTATTCTCTGATCACGATATTAATTTCTTATCTAGGAATCTACAAAATTCAAATAACCTGGAACTATGGGTGTACACGGGAGGGCGATGAATGGATGGGCAAACATGGTTGAAGGATACTTCTACGGGGTTTCGGTACAGATTTGTAATTGTAATGAAACAGACATTTTGAGTTTTTATTTTTTTTTTGTTTTTGTTTTTTTTGTACCAATCGAGAAAGTTTGGAAGTGATCTCGCAATTGCAATTTCTTTATCATCCACATTAGGACATTTGTTTTTTGTAACCCGAGCGAAGAACGGTTTTTTTGGCTAGTATAATATAAATAATATCCCACTTTCTTATTTTATGATTTCATATAAAATAAGGAAATATCCTCCATACTTAAGGAAACATCCTCCTTAACTTTGATTATATCAAAGAGAGTTCAACTTAATGGATTACTTATTGAATTAATATTCAATTTTATACAGTATTGCTTGATGTTTATCTATGGAAATTTTTCAAGGAACTAATTTCAAGGACCCACTCAGGAAAAATGTCAAATATAAAAGTGCATGTCCTCATATCTTTGCATGTCCAGATTCAAGGTTCGTGCAGCAGTTGACACCTAGACATAAACACACACCGAGACATACACATTGAGTGTGAAGAATTCACACTCTTTTTAGGAAACTAGCTAAAAAAAAAAAGAAAACAAAAAAAAGAAGAAAAAATAAAACCTTCGAGAATCTCAACATCGGGGAAGTGTTGGCTTACAAACCAAGACACTTCTTCTAAATATTTCTGTATAGTTTCACCTCAGAAAAGAACGATTCAATTAGTGCTAAACAGAAAATATCAGATCCATGGATTTAATATTAATTGGACACTTCTTTCATCTGCTTTGAAAAAAAACTTTCTACATATCTAAATGCTACTTTTAAAACAGCAAGATAAAAATGATAAGGAAAAATTATTTTTTTATAAAACGAAAGGGAAAAAAATGAAGAATAATTGAAAGGAAAACGAATTTTAAGAAGTGAAAGGAAAGAATTTACGGAACAGATCATCAATATTCAGCACTTTTATTTTACATGGGACTTTTCATTAAAAGGATCTTACTTAAAGAGCTTTAAAGGTTTTTTTTTTGGATAATAGACATTAAGTTATTTTACTTTAAACTGTTTCCTTTATTAAATATTTTCCTTAAATATTTACATTCTATAAACAATAATTTCCCCTTCCGATTCATGTCATTCATTTATTATTTATATTATAAAATATTATATAAAAAATTCAAAAGTACTTAACTATTTCCAATAAATTTAAGGATCCACCCACTCAGCAACACTTCTTTAAATTACCTCCTTGCTTCTCTTTTATATTCCACGTCACTAATTTTACATCTTCTTATTACCTTTTTCAGTAGAGGAAAAAAAGTCCTTTTAAGTTTGCCGAACACTTCTTTTTTTTTTTACTTGCTTTTTTTTAAGGATTTTCTTCTATACAAAGAAACTTAAAGAATTCTAATTAAAATAGTTCAGAATCGAAAAATGGAAAAACTAATAAATAGTTTCTCTTGAATTTCATAGGAAAAAAGAAGTTAGGGATTAAATTTTGTTAAATTCGACTGTCAAAAGGGAGACTTCTCTATAACAAATGAAGAATAGATCTCAGCAGAGAAAGCTTGGACAGCGTCCTACAACTTTACAAGCCGTTGTTCAGCGATGAAAAGTTTGCCTCGGGGATGATTTTATATCCAAGTCACAAAGTAATGTAGGAATTATTGACAATGTAATTGCTAAAGCTACGTCTAAAAATATAGAGTTCCTGGATCTTCACATGACAGTACAATACTACATTTCTTTTTTTCCTTCTTGCTCATTTTCTCTTTTTCTTTTTTTATTGATAATTTCAAAGTTTTGATGACGCTGTAACAGAGGAAATAGACCAATTATAATTATAAAGACAAATTTTAAACTTCGCAAAAAAAATATATGAACCTATACACAAAAACGATTTATCTTCATTGATTTATCTTCGAAGTTTGTGCAACAGGAGCAAAATACTCATTTCGAAATAAATGCCATTTGGGTTAATCCAAGACCCTGAGACAGCCGTTTCGAGCTTTTTGAGCTCTCATCAGTCAGGCCTACGCAGCCGATGCAAAACCCAAAAAGGCGTACGAGGAGGAGAGTAATTTAAAGGTGGAAAATATAATGGCACCTTAAGACTAAAGAACTAAAAATAAAAAAATAACACTTTTATGTTCCACGTTCATTGTATTTTTTAATTTTTTTAATTTTTAGTTCTGTAGTCTTGAGGGATCATTATGTTTACCACTTTTAAAGGAACAAAATATATTTTCAAAAGTTTGTATGCTTATCGTTGGTGATGCATTTGTATAGTCAAAGCTATGAATTTTATATTCAGTGGTACAGTTCAGATTTGCTAAGTGATCTGAATTTAGTTGAATAAAAATGTTGTTGAGAAGAGTGGTTAAAAAACAAATGTGATAGAAAGGCTCATCTGTACAAGATGGGAATTTCCTTGCTTAATGCTAAGAATTTTTTTATTAAAATTACTATTATTCTAGTTTTATTTATGCGAAGAAATTACGTAAATAAGTACTTTACATCTGAAATCTTATTTGTTTCATTTAATTTTGAAAGACTTCGTTTTTTGAGCATTAACAGAAGAGGAGAAGGTGCAAATACAGACTACTGTCTAAATACGGGCTAGTTGAAGTATTCGGATAGGGAAGATTCGCAGTGGAAATAAAGTGAAAATTGTGCTTGAGTAACAAGAAATGTGTCTGAGAGAAATGAAGAGAACAGTTGGTCGCCTAGTGTCAATCAACCTATTTCATGATCTTGAAACATTTCACAGGTAGGTTTTGTTATTTTCATTTATCAAACTCTATTGAATCAAAAGCTGATTTGTAAAATGCATGACATTACTTACATTATAAACTTGTTCAAGCATAGTTTATTTATTGCATAGAACCACGTGATAATGGCGGGAACCGATCTTAATATTTCTTACCAACTGGTCTAATAAATGTAGGCTATCTAGACCTTTTTATTTATTTGGATTAAAACAACGAATTGTTATTTCCTCTTTTCAGAATGTCTAGAAATACTCCAAAAAACATTATTCGAAAGGATAACATAAAGTTTAAAAACTCAACCTGAAGACGATAGCGACCTAGAAAATCCACGAAGGAAGGGAACTTTGGGTCAAATGTATTGAGAGTTTTATGTGGCTTACAGTGATTGTGCAAGTGCTGAAAAGAACGTTACATTTGTGACTTTGGAAATAAACAATTAACATTTTTAGCATTTTCATATTTTTTTAACAAAAAAATCGAGAATTAAAGTAAATTTCCAGAAGTTAGGTGAATATGAATTTAGGAGATAGGAGATAAAAGTGCAAAATAGTACTACTAGTATACAATTTACAGTGCAATGATTCACTGAGTCATATCTAATTTTCCTACTTCTATCTAATTCTCCCATATAGCCAGGAACTGAAATTCGTCAGAAAGCTTCCTTAGTTTGTTCTTGGAAAAAGTAAGCTATTGGGATTTCGATTAAGAAGTCAAAACTGGATGAAATCTCTGAAATTAACCTGGTGGCGACTAAAAAATATATTATTGTGCAACAATTGGAACTTAAATATTATGGTGCATAATAGCGCCATATACTAGCCTGGTGGCAATAACTAGAACTAAAATAGTTTTGTGCATAATTCTCTTCTGCATATTCTCCTGTTCTTTGTGAAAATCGAAACGATATGTAATATTAGAGAAATTTTTGATATTCGGATCCTAATAGCTGTAAACGGGGGAAGGAGGTTTACGTATTTTGAGGGGTTTACGTATCTCCAAAACCACTAGAGGTGGAAAACGAAGGTTGTCATGAGTGATTTGTGTCAAAATTGAAAAGATGCTTTTTCGATATCGAGCTCTAAAGGGTGTAAACGGGTGAGGGGTGATGGGCTGAAAACATTGTTGAAGGATACGGGGTTTTTCAAACGTTGTTGAAAACTCTACGGGGTTTTCGGGATAGATATAGATTTGTAATGATCACGTGAATGCTTACGAACGGGGGAAGGTTTGAAGTGTGGAGAAGGGCGGGAAAGGGGTGGGAAATCTTATATTCGATGTTTATTTCATAAATGTGCTTTAATTGGAAGCACGAAAAGTAAACTGGGGGGGGGGAGTTCGGTAACGTTTCTTGAAGGATATGCATATCTACAAACCGGTTGAGGTGAAAATGCGAAATTTGACATGACTGTTCTTTGTTAAAAGTTGAAAAGATGCTATTCATTGCTATTTATTGATCGAATTTTCGATATCGAGCCCTAACGGTGTAAACGGAGGGGGGGAGGGGTAAGGGATGGCAAACATTTTTAAATGATATTTCTGTGGGCTTTTCGGGTTGCACAATAAGAATATAACATTAATTTGGACTGATTACGTGATTTTTTTTTTTACTATCTGGGAAGGTTTGATGTGATAAGGTGTGGAGACGTGGAGAAATGGTGGGAAGTCTTATGTTCTCCGATCTCGATATTAATGTGATATCTAGGGATCTCGAGTTCCAAAATTCTGATAGAACATTGCTTTGTATCTATCATGCAAGTTTTATACCATGTGGGAAAGTTTCGAAGTGATCTCACAATTTCAATTTCTTTCTCATCCACATCAAGACTTTTTTTTTGTAACCTGTATTTTAGGTAGTGTATGATAAGAGTGCAAATCAAAGGAAACATAATACCACATGTTTATTGAATGTAAAGAGTTAGAGCAAGAAAGAAAACTTTTAAATACAGAAGTTATTAAGGGATGAGGAAAAATGGTGTTAAACTTATCAAATTAACATAAAATTATATAGATTTTGTTTGTACTTTATTAAAAAGGAGGAGAACTTGAAAAGCAATTAGAATACAAAATTAAGAGTTCGAAATATTAATAATTTAACATCATTTGCTACTATTTGTTAGTTACAAATATTTATTTAATTAAACAATAATTTTTATAATTTAAGCTATACTGTTAACCTTTGTCTAATGTGCCTCCCCATTGCTAAAAGGCTAAATATTTAAATTTTAAGGTATTTAAGACATACGGGAGAATTTGAATCATATCATATTTGAATCATTTAATAATTTAGTCTTAATCTGCTTGGAATGTATTTTTAAGGCTCACAGCTTCTCATCTGTCGAATACCTTTAGGTCAGTATTGGTTGCCCTCCAACTTCCAACACTAGTGCCCTCCATTAATTCGACAGGAGAAGCCCCTGCCTCTTGAAAGAGAGACCCCAGTAATGATGCACTCATACCTCCGTCTACAATGAAAGCTTCAACAGGATTCTCCTAGAGAATGTAAGAAGTATCGAGAAAGAAATCGACCTTCTGTTTCCGAATCCTAAACCCAACATCAAAACCAGAGCCCCTCAAAAAAGAGTCTTAACACTAAATGAAGGTTATTCTACAGAGGAGATTTCTCATTCGATGCTTTGGACAGACTCTGAGTGAAGGCGGATGAAATTCCATTGAGATATCGGCGAAAGATCATACTTCCAACACGAATGCCAGGATTGACATTAATTGTTTCAAACTGATCTGAAAGTTCCTTAGCATCAACAAACTACATAATAAATTACATAATAATTGAATAGAGATCAATAAAGCCCACTAACATTTAGGTTTCAAAGAGGATATGGGTTTGATCTTTGAGATGGAATATAAGAATTTTTTAATCTAGCTTATACAGGTAATAACGAATTTTGTATTTTTTTTTGTTGGATAATGGATATTTTTATTTACCATTTCCATTGTTATAATTCTGTTAATTTTGACATTTATTTAAAACTCCATTTACTTTATTGCTTCAACAAAAGAAAAAAAATATTTTATTATTAATTGCCATTGCTGAATTTTCTTCATTGGAATAGTCAAGGGATGATGACACTTAGGAAAAGAAGTCAACTGACTACAGTCAATGGAAATTATTGCACTTTATGAAATTCTTTTGAAATTATGCTTCGTTTTAAATTTAGCGAGCAAGTGGTTTCTAAGAATTTAAAACTTGCATTTCAGATATGTAATGCAAATGAAATGAAGGTGGATTAGTTACAAAACAAATTTGTTTGATGGATAAATATCGTCGTTAGACTAACGTATTTATATAACAATTTACAAAATTTTTTATTTAATCTGAAACAGTTAGAGGTTAATTGTAGATGAAGAACTAAACAAATGTACACTGATCTAAGATAAGGATTAATTATTCATTGAAAAAAAATATCTTCCCAAAAGAGTAGCACTCTGTGCTCATTATTAGAGACAATCAGTGGGTGGGATTTCTAGCTGAAGAGATAAGACACTTGATCTGGAGAAGCTACCGGAGACTTAATTAGCTATGTAAAAGAAAAACTATGCATTTAAAAAAAAAGGAGAACTGAGTTAATTTTTTATTATTTAATACTATGGTAAATAGTGTAGTTTTGTATGGGATAGAATTACATGGATGAATCCTTTGTGGTATCTCTTTGTAAAGATATTTTTAAATTTAGAAGATCAATGCAGGTTATATTTTACAAAACGAAATTTTGTAACCTCGAAATTGATGCCATTAAAAGAGCATTCGGATTTGTAGAAAGACTGCTAAATTATAGTGAGAATAAATATTCACTAAAATGTTTTAGTGAACTGAAATAGAACCAAGAAAGGCAAAAAAAGAAACCCAAAACAATTAAGAAACATTATTAAAAAAAAAAGATAAAAGTAGAGATAGGTTTTGATGTAGATGAACTTATGGATTTAACTTATTTAAAAAAAGAATAAAATTCAAATTTCCGGTTTTAGATGGCCATTAATCGACTCAAGAAACAGTGGTACTTAGACAAGATTGGGGATGTAATACCAATTATTGATTAATTCAATTAATAATATTGAATATTTGACTATGCTAAAAACGAATGTAATACCATTCTTCCAATACCACTTCTGGTTCAACATGAGCGATGGCCACTTACCATTCTAACCGGTTGAATTTACCAAAAACGAATGTAATTGCTAAAAGCAATATAAGTTCTTGGATTCTGGTTTGGCAGATCGAAGTTATTTTTTATTTTTGTCTTCTTTCTCATTTTCTCTTTTTCATTGTTTAATGTGCAAAATACCAAACGAACTCAATAAGGTCATCGCTTCACTTCTTAACAATGAAAGCGGATTTGATAGTTTGCAAATTATACGGGAATTGCTTGTCTTTACGTTTGCTGTAAAACTGAGTTTCCTAATACTATCAGGAAAGGAAATATTTTTAGATTTCGAAAAATCTCGGATTTATTTATTTATTAGTTATGTGTATCAGAAATGAAGCCTGGACACGTGGTTAATAACTAAAATAAAATTTAATTGCAAAAATTAGCTTTTATTTTAGTTATTAAGCCTGTGTGCAGGCTTCATTTTTTGATACACGTAAATTATGTAAATTTTGATGCACGTAAAATGTTCTTGAATTTTTTTATTTATTATCTTTTTTAATTACAAATTAGCTCTCTCGAGTGAAACGCTCCAGTGTGCATTTTCATTGTTGTTGTAGGTAAACCGCACTACACTATCAGATATCAGCGTATTCTTCGCTTATTTTAATATAATGGCATCTAATATTTATTTAAAGGTATGATTTAACGATTGTAGGAAAACACCAGAAGAGAGTTTCTCACAAATAGAAGAGAGTTAAGATCTAGATTTCTAATTTTGAAAGAATTGATACTTCCTTCTGGAAAAACTAGAACTGTGCCATTTATTTTAAAAAAATCTTAAATTTTCCTTACTTAAAATTAATCGAAAGAGCTACATGTACGGTTAGTTTGCATTTTTCGGATGCAACTTTCATACCCTGGAAAAGTAAGTTTATCAAACCCAAACAAACTTCCAAAGAGTCTTACTTTAATAGTAAGGTTTTAGAGTAAAAACTAAACTTTAGGTATTTTTAAGTGAAAATGATATATTTTAATGCTAATAGTCGAATCGAAGGAAGCATTTTCGAGAGCTTTGGAAACACAATCTTGTAAAATTGGATAGATGTAAATAGCATTTTATTAAGAAAATAATGAAGAAATTTTAAAATATCTTAATAAAATAGCTGAAAAATCGTTACATGTATTCTGGCTATGTATTCCGTAACAAATAAAACTAAATGTTATTGACTGAATACACGAAGCATGCAAAATCTTAATATACCACTTGAACATTTTTCTTATTTGTTTGTCTTTTTCTCGGTTGTATGTCTTTTTGTTCACATATCAAGGTGAAACGGCTGTGCCGACTTCATAAAAATTGGTATTCAACATATTTATTATCCAACTTAAGACATAGGCCTTTTATTTTAGTCTCCATTCCTCCCATCCTTCAAAAAAGAAATCCTTCGCTTATACAGGGTTGTTTTGGTACTGTGCTTATGCTCCAACTTAAAATGTTTCCATCCCGTCCCCAAGGCCACAAAATTAATGCCCCAGTGCTGTACGCTTAGTTTGCACTATGTAATGATAGCTGAGTTTATATCTAGTTAGAACTTAGCTTAACGTAGGTAAAATAAAGGCTACAAGAGTTAACGTAGCCTTATAAATAGAATATCGACAATAATTTCAATTTATAGGCTTTAAGAGTTTGAAAAAGTTACTATGTTTTTTTCAAAGTTATTATCAAAGATTTAAAGTTTCTCCGAAGGATATATATAAGTTATTTGAAACCTTTACTTTATGGATTGTTCCAATGAATTCGAATCACGATCTTAACAGAGGATTTACTTGAGTGGATTTTGTTTAGATAGCAACGATTTTGGTCAGAATTAACAAGTGTCCATTCAATAAGACCCAGGTCAACCGCTGAATGTATTATTATTATCGATTAACTGGTAGTTCAACGACAACAAATGAACACAACACTTAAACCCTCCAGAAGTATTATAATTTTTTTATTGTTTGTTGAATATACAACTTATCATCAGCTTCAAAAAAAAATTTAAAAATTAAAAAAAACAAAAACAAAAAAAACAAAAAACTAAATGTTTTTGAAAGTTAATTTTTATGATGCTAAAATGCTAAATAATTAATCATTTAATGTAATTTATAATAATTGACTTAATGATCAATTTTTAATTCTGAACTGCTTTTTCGAAATACGAGAGGTTATACCAGGATTATAAGAACTAGTGAGCAATCCCGTTGTACATCATGAGTTCTTAAAGATAACATATCACAGAAATTACATAGAGACAAAGAACATTGTTTTGCTCTGGGATGTTATTTTGGTCAAAATGCTACTTAGGATTCAAATTTGGTGTGAAGACTCGAATGTAATTCCTCTTTCCAACTCGAATTTTCATATTCCAGCATATAACAATGTGTAAACACCGAAATTTTAAGGCTGCAAAGTCAGTTATCAGTCGAATAATTTACTGAGAACGAAAAAAAAGTCAATTAATTTGGACCAAAATAGTTATTTCTGGGAAACCCTATCGGAAATCTATACGTACTCAAGGGATTGTACGAAAGGAAAAGAAAACCAAAATACTAAAAGTTGCATTGCAATGAAGTCGCAGGAATGTCAATGATAACTGTGGGATGCTAATTCATCAGAATCTAGGTCTTCGAAAAAAGGCTGAATGCACTTAAAAAGCGAGAGCAATTTTCTATCGTCCAAAAGACGCCAAAGGTAGAATGGTTCCTTCAGTATAAGGACATTTTTGCCAAAGGATTCATGTAGTTGCTGGTTATTGCCATCGGGGACAGTTAACTTTGCATAGAGTTTCTGGGAATACCAAGCATAATGCTATCTACTACTGAGAGAACATTTTGGAACTCTTATACCGTACTGGAATACTTAGGGTACACGTGAAGAGTGAAAGAATATAAATATCCAACACGACAAAGCCTACGAAAGTCAATCAAGTGATCTATATGAATTGAATGGCTCAAGAAATGGAAATTCAGACTTTTCTAGAAGTTCCATACTCGCAAAATCACCAGACGTGACTCACATGAACTTCATGGATCGGTTTATTGAAAAGGACCCTTGAAATGAGACGACCTAGAATCGTTGATGAAATCTGGATAGCCTGATATGAGAATTGGAGCAAAATATCGGTCATAACTTTCCAATGAAGCTCCCTCCATTGGAAACTTCAATGTCGAGATGTAGTCAGAATGCAAGGAAAACAACTAGAACATAATCGTTAGTGGTTCGGTGATTTCTCATGACATTTGAGTGCTGCCAAAATCGTTCTTATATACCTAGGACAATAAATACACTTCCGTAGATATAAGTGGGCCTGGAAACATGAAGAAAGTGTTAATATTAAGTATTAAGTACTAAGTAATAAAAATAGGTAAGATTCGGAAAAATTTTTGCACTTGGTCCGTGGTTATGTACCAGTTTTTCAACTTCCTGTTGAAAATATTGAAATACACTAGTACGAGTTAGTTGTCGCAGCCTTTTAAATACACACATTTAAGCTTCTTTAAGAATTTTAATTCAAGTAAATAACATTGTTTTTGCCTTTTGTTACTTCGGTGTCTTTTTTTGCTCAACAACTACTGACCCGATCGACTTGAAATTTGGATATACTTTAGAGTGTCTACTATACTGTCTATATTTTTATTTCTGCCTATTCGGAAAAATGAGGACACAATCGACTGTTTCCGAAAACATCCGCATTTTCCGGACATTATCCGGATAGTCAGATAAAATAATATTCATTTATTGTCCTGGGTATATAAGAACGATTGTATAGCAGACACTCTAAATTAAAACATATCCAATTCAAGTCGACTGGGTCAGTAATTGTCCAGGAAAAAATGTCCAAACTTCACCTTTTTTCACCTTCTTCACCTTTTTTTTTGTGTGCAAATAATATCGGCAGGCATTAAATTTCTCTGGCTCTTCTTTCATTGCATCACATACAGAGAGAGAGAGAGAGAGTGATAAGCGATACTTAACAATAAACGGAAAATGTACTCGTAGCGTAATGGATAAGTCGTCTGACTTCAGATCATAACGTTCCAGGTTCGATTCCTGTCGAGAACATTTCATTGTAGGAATTATTTTTATTTTTGAAACTGATTGTGCCCAGTTACGAGACTGATTAATGCTACATTTTTAATTATATTTTAATTTTGTGAAATAAGATTGTGTGAGAATATCCATATTTAACATATTTAAAACTATATTCTTGAAAGCCTTTGATCGCCTTCAACTCTTGCAACAGTACCTTTAGCATTTTTAAAAACTTTAGTTTCCTTTAATCTATTTTAGTCTTTTGAAAGCCACGAGGATTGATTTCAGGACTATTAGGAAAATTTAAATACTAAGTAAGCAATTTTATCTCACATGTAAATAATAATATTTAGATGTGTTCAAAGTTAATATACAAATGGGGTTTGTTATTTCGAAAATAATAATCGGACATTTATTACAGAGATCTTAAGGATCTGTATTCGAGCCATCATAAGACTCTTGCATCAGATCTGAGCATTTCTCTGCCTCTCCTTGTCTGTTCATTCTTAGAAGAATCGCCTAAAAGGGTCGACCCTTGAATTCTGCGCTTATTTCTGGCCATTTAGGCCCAAAGCCTACAATTCCTAAGTGTAGCTGGAGTCAGAAATGGCACCGACCATAAAACCTTGCTCCAATAAAATTCATGTTCGTAGCTACAGTCAGCTTGGGCTGGTTATCAGCACCAGTTTCCCCCCTAGGATAAGAAAACCTTACCCGTAAAAAAAAAAAAAAAAAAAGGTGGAAAAGAATGATACACATTTTGTGGGAGGTTCATCAAACCTCGTTCAGAGCTTTCTGAATCCATATGGAAAAGCTTGAAGCAAAAATCTATTTCGGAAAAAGGAAGACAATCTTTTATAGTGAACTTTTTCCAGTAACTCTGACATTCGATAAAGATGTATTCGATAAAGATATATAATTCGACAGCCTAGAAATCGAACTACAAGTATATTAAATATATAAACCACCGGATAAGGTTCTTCAAGATTTCTAAACGTTTTCTATGGATGCAATAAATATATTAATAAACAGAAGAAGGGAAAGTAAATCAAGAATTTGAAGCAAAATTGAATAATAAAAGTTAAATAAATCTCAATAAAATAAGAACGTGGAAAAAACTAAGGTGTGATAAGATATTCCGATTGGTAATTTTGCTTGAAGTTATGTAAGCTGCTTTACAATCTTCTTTTCTTCCTTTTAATTGTTAAATCAACTAAATTTTTCGTCCACTTCCCAGTACTAGTTTTTTTAATTGAAGCACGTTTGTTCAGTATTTACGATTAAGTTCTTGTTCCTGATCCTTAAATCAAATTATTTTTTGCTTCAAAATACTTATTGATTAATAACGATATTTATTATTAGTGTAATAGTTAATTTTTCAAAAAAATAATTTAATCTCACACAATTTAAAAAAAACATAATTTGTATTTTTTTAAAAATTAACTGTTGCACTAATAATAATATTTTAAATACAAAACATTATTTTACATATTTTTTATCATTTAAGGTTTTCGTCAAATTCTTTTGAGTTGAAAATACCGAGTAACAGCTGAAAAACACCCAAAAAATTGAATGTTTTGAGTTTTAATTTAATTAATTGCAGTATATTTTGAAAATTAAAAACAAGAAAATAGAAATTCCAGATTCTTCACAAGTTCATTTTTAAATTTTCAGAATTTTAGGTGCATTGGAAAAAGAAATTTATAAAAGAAATAAAATGTTTGCAGTCGCCTGCAATTGCTTGAGTCAGGACCTTAAAGTGAAATTATTTCAAAAGTTTCATTTTTCGCGAAAATTTATCACATATTTCATTGCCGAAAATGTGTTAAAATAGTCGAAAACTCCATAATATGAATCACAAAACAAGAAAACAATTAAAAGATAATTAGATCAGAAAGATTGTGTAATGAATTTTAAATTTTAACAAATATAGTTTCTAAGCTAAAAACAACTATTTAACTTAAAACGGTAAAATTTTAATGTTCGAACAGGCTATGAAATTTGAATTGCGTTTATTGTAGTACTTTTAAATGTTAAAAAAATACTGAAGAGAGTTTCGGTAAATATCAATGAATTTCCATTTTGATATTAAGCTCTGTGGGCGTAAAGTATCAAAATAATTTATGTAGTGAAATTAACTGAAATCTTAATAATAAGTTAATTATTCAAATTATTTCTTATACCTATTAATGAATAGTACGCCAACACAGGGAAAAATACTACTTAGAAGAACACTTACAAAATTTCATTTTCATATTTCACTTTCCATATTTCTGAAAAAAAACTGTGTATTTCTAATTTTTGTGAATAACTTTATTGAAAAAGTTTTCCTGAAAGTTTAACTGTACAATATGTGGTGAAATTATTACGAGGTTCTTAAGATACTTAAGATAAATGACAACGCATTTATTAAATAGGTATATGCAATGTTTACAAATAATACAGAATACTGTGCAATATTTCTACAAATAGTATCCAGATTTTAAAATAAGATGCTATTTATGTATTAAAATCTAAAATCGAAGTTTCGAAATGTATTCATTTAATTCTGTGTCTGCATGGAATACTGCGTTATGTCCAAAAGTGGGCGAAATGAGATAATGCTACTGACCCACACAAAATTTCACGGGCTACCTCTGTGTACAGTGTGTGAAGTCCTACTCGCTTTGTAGGCAAGATCATTCAACTGTGACACATGAGGTAACTTCGTAACAAGGGGTCTGCTGCAGGATTCAGTGAGTTATGTCCAATGAGTAGTGACATAAAGCACTTTACACTATAAAAAGTACCTTCCTGAATTTTAAATTGATGTGGGAATAGTGCGTTCAGTTATATTGTGTAGTTACAATAATACTTTTCCTATGTAGCTATTCTTTGAATATGCCTTACCTATAATATTCAAGAGACAGATGCTGGTATCAATGCAGTTTATCACACTGTGACCGCACCACCTGCACATTGCTGAAAGCATGTGTTTATGTATTGTGAACAGTGGTTTACCGTTTATTTGCTGTGGCATATTCCATAAAATGAAATTGGCTATCAAGAAATCACAAATTGATACATGTGCTACATGTGATAAGTTATCATATCTTAAGGAAGAAATTAGACGAACATCATGAAGTCACTGATATCGCTTACCAGTCAGTCAAAGGACAAGAAACTATCAAAACATGATGAATCAAAGAAAACAATTTCATTTGACTCGCAGCAGTGTCTGCCTACGCCTGTTGTCCAAAGTTCAGTTGCTTTTTACAAGAGACAACTTTGGATATATAATCTCACCATATACGATTGTGATGATGGACAAACCTTTTGCTATCTGTGGCACGAAGGTTTATCAGCAAGAGGTTCCAATGAAATAGGATCTTGCTTGTATCAGTATATAACGAATGAACTACAGGCTGAAGTAAGAAGTCTGATAATGTATTCTGATACCTGCGTAGGACAGAATAAGAACACCCATGTTGCTGCAATGGATATGGTTGCTTTACAGAATTCACCATTACTTGCAGTTATTGATCATAAATTCTTGCTACCAGGACACTCGCATAAGGAGTGTGATACATCACACAGCCTGATTGAGCGAAAAAAAAAGAAATATCGTGGTTTGATCGAATCTCCTCACGATTGGGCACAATTAATTAGACTCTGTGGTAAAAAAACAAAAACAAAAAAAACAAACATTTATAGTTAGGGAATTGGTACAGGACATGTTCCTAGACTTTGCATCATTGTTGAAAAGCCTACTGCAACACACGCAAAGTAGATGCGGATGGCAACCCCTTCAATTGGAGGAATGTAAAGTGGCTTCGTTTCACAAAAGATGAGCTCAGGACGTTGTTTAATAAAACAACACTTCATGATGATGAACCATTCAAAACAGTGAACTTCAGAAGATGGGGGAAGACTGGACAGTTCACTCCAATGGTCAGATACGATGGACCACTTATAATCTCTCGAGAAAAGAAGTCTGACTTATTGGATCTCTTGGACTTCATCTTCCCAGTATTACATCAGTTCTACCACGACCTGAGGACATCACCCGACATGAGGGACGTCTACCCCGATGAGGATAGTGATGAAAATGACGACAATTAAAACCGTAAAACATAGTTTCTCAATAGGACAAAGATGAAGTGAATAAAAATTAATTTTGTAATAATTATTTAAAATTCAAAAAATATTATGATTTGAAAATTGTGAGGTAATGTAACGGTGAATATTGTCTAACAAAGACAAAATATCTATAAAAATTGCAGTTCACAATTATTATTTTACAGATTGTTATGATACTTTATTATAATATTACTAGACAGGTACTTCGCTCCGGAACCCTTGCATGTATAGCATTAAAAAAAAACCCTTTATTTATTTAGCAAATTACTACGGAGATCGGAGAATACATGACTTCCCAGATTGTTGTGGGCTTCTCCGCTTAACTCAGTTGTATTGCGCGTTGACACTCATACGGGAGGTTGTCGCAGAAACACTTCATTTTTGCATGTATCTTCCAAACGCAGAAACATTAGTTAATGACTGATATACCGTTCGATAGAACTTTCAAATACCAACATTTTCTCAATATAATGTTCTCTTCTAACTTTTATACTTTTCATTTAAATTGAGAAAAAGTCAAAACTTGACTCTTTAAAAGACGCCATCTTGGAAACCAAAAACTTTTTTCAAAAGATTTTTGTAGCGTTTTGTTTGTCTTAAAAAGCTCTACATTTTATCCATTTACATGACCAATCGATCTCTTATAGTTTGGTCAAAAAATTGGGAAAACGTAAAGTCTTATGACAATGACAGACAAAATAACGCTTTTATGTAATAGAATTTTCATGATGATGTGAGACAAGGAAAAAATTATACTAAGTCATACAAAAAATTAATGCAGAAATTAGTACACGCAGAAATAATTCAATATTCAGTTTCATATATATAAAATTAGTTAAGTCCACAATTTTTTGTGCACCCTTCGGCGTTTGTTACTCTTGCAAGCAAAAATACAGTATTATTCCAGCGGACAAACTAACTCAGAAAGGACATCAGGAATAGTAGTAGCTACGCAGTCTCGCTTTAAAAATAAAATTCCTTATTAATTCGATTTTGCACTATTATTCAAAGTTTAAAATTGATTTTTTTTTTAAAAAATCATTTTTTGGGCATAATGCACTATTCCCTGCAAACACAGAATTGTTCCTTAGTTTCCGGAAGTTCCTACAACAAATGCTTTTGTAAATTGTCTTTCATTTGTGTGACTTAATTAACTCCTCAATAATTTCGGTTTATTCCTTTCTCTTTGATTTGAATAACTTATTAGATTAATTGAATAATTCTTGAATTAACTTAATGAAAATCGTTAGTCCTCTACTTTTATGGAATTTCCTACAAAGATCAGATAAGTGCAGATAGCATTTGAGCCCAATTTGCATTCTTTAACCATATTCTGTTTTAATTGAAATTGCCAATGTAATAGTTGCATTAAATAGTCAGTTGGAATTGGTTCTTTATATTTCTGATATTTAAATAAGAAGCACAATCTTAATCAGGACAAACCTACAGAATAATTTTACTGGTTTGTATAATACTTTAAAGAATTATTATTAAAAAGAATGATTTTTTTTTAAATTGAATGTGTTCAATATTTGCAAGAATGATGCAGAATTAAATTCTTCCTCGCTCTGTAAGATATTAGATACTGTGTATCAGATATTACTGACCCTATTAAGATGATACAACTATGATTCTTTCTCTAACCATACCAACAATTGTACTAAATCACCATTGATTTATTGTTGGATTGCTAAGAGGTTACATTGATCATTCATTCCGGACTAGAGCTAACCTGGAAGACTGGAAGTTGAAAGGCTTCTCCTTCCGATAAAAGACGTCTCTAAACTGAATCTATCTCCTAAAGTAAAATAGAAGTAATTCCAGTAAGCTTATTTGCATTCAGCTAAATTCTAAAAGATCTAATAGTTGAATATAGTACATGCAAATGAGACAATAAATTTTTAATTAACTAAGGTCTATAACTTTTGAAACATTTACTCTTCGGACAGACCCGAATGTTCTACGTAATCTTTGCAGTAATTCAGCCCAGTAACTAAGCTTAAAATATTGGGTTCTATCTTCGCTTCTTGCGTAAGATTAAAATAAATTTTGATTCCTTCGAAATCACCGGAAACATTTCGAGTGAGTTTCAATCAATTCTGATTTTGTGAATTTTCTTTTCTTTCAGGACAATTCTCTTTCTTAATGATACCCAATTATACAGATCCTCCTCGTTTTATGATGGTTAACTTTATGATATTTCGACTTAACGATGGTGGATAGCGATGCACATTCAATAGCCATCAAATTTTGAATTTTGATCTATTTCTGGACTAGCGATATGCCGTACGATGCTTTACATTAATGTTGATTATCTGTGCAACACATCACTACTATAGTACACGTACTATAGTGCGTAATGAAGTAAATGTAAAACATTGTAAATGTATTTTGTACAATCTTGTACGCGATTGATTTGTTAAACTAGTATTCATTTATTTACTTTTCAAATACTAGCATTTACAGTAATTGCTTGTTTATTTAATTATTCAGTAACAGTGGTTCTTTATTTGCTATTTATAGTATTTGTTATATCATATTCATATTACACATACGATATTTTCTACTTATAATGGAATCGTTTAAAGAGAGCAGCATTTACGATTACAAAGAAACAGATACTATCTTACATATTATTATTTTCAGAAATAAAAAAAAAAAATACGTGGTAAAATTAAATGTTTTCAGAATTGGATACCAAATAAAATTACAGAAAATAAACTGCTAAAATAAAATAAAAAGTATTGAACAATAGTTAAATTTGAATTAAAATTTTTTGATTGGCAAATTTTCGAAATATTTTTGATTGCAAAATCTTATTTATTTATTCTCTATTTGATAAATACTAGACAATTCTTTTTCTTTAAAGATTGCTCCCAAAACAGGATGTTAAATGATTCTTAAATTTTGGAGATGCAATTTATCAACTCATAATTCTCAATTTGAGTTTTCAATATTTGCACTTTTAATATTTTTAAATACTTTTGCAATGAAAATAAAATCTCTGCATTAAATAGAAAAGTCATGCTTATGCATGTATCGTGAGCATTATATTCACAAAAACTCTATTATTTTTAACCTTACGTAAGGTATGAAAAATTACAACCCTCGACTTTTTTATTAAACAGGCAAGAATAACAACTAAGATAATAATGTCAAAGAAATTGTAAGAATTTGAACAAAGTACAAAAATATTGCAACTTAAATAACTAGAAATCTCGTTCAAATTAAAATCACTAACAATGAAACTTTTAAATATTGATTTTTTAATTCAATAGTAAATGCTATTGAATAAAGAACATGCTTATCATGTTTTTACATCGTTTTCTTTGTTTAATATATTCCTCAACTCCTTTTTGAGAGTGAGCACATTATTGATTAATATCTGAGCCTTTTCTACTATTTCGATATAAAAATAGTAGAAGCTGTAATTAGAAGCTGTAATAAGCGTAAGACTATTCTATCTATTCATACAGTTATGAGTAATACGACACGTTTTATACAAAAATAAATAATATTCCTTCAAGAGGATAATTGACATGAGAGAAAAAAATTCAAAACTCAAGCAATGAAACCATTTTTTTTTATTCTTGCAATATAGATCAAATTATTGATTTTGCTGTAATATTATTGCTATTAGGAGTTTTGAAGATTCAAATTTATGTAGTTTCTATTAAATTACCTAGAAATGTGTAAATCTGAATCTTTAGAATATAATATAACTTATAATCTTGAAAAACATTAATCACAACATGTTTTTACGCATTATAAGCTGCAGATTAGATTATATAAATATTGCTTAAGGATTAACAAGGCTGATGCTTTAGAAATATAAAACTTCTCACTGTTTGATGGATGTTTTGCTAGAAATGATAAAAGAAAGATGAAAAGTATTTTTAAGAATGTAAATGCTGGGAATGTAAGTGAAAGTGATGTGGAAAAATTGTATGCAAATGCGTATTCAAACGAGGTAGAGGGAGTTTTGCTGCAAGGGATTGCAGCTTCAGACTATTTAAGATGAGACAGTCCCATCATTTTACTGTCTTCTTTGAAGGATCAGCTTTTGCTGGTAATCGTAGTTTTTTCTTATTTGTTCTTATGATAATGATCTATCGTCGGTCTCTTGATATTTTTCATCTCAAACGTTCCAATTGCAACCAGAAAAAAACGTCTCACTCAATCACAAAGATTCTTTTCTCTTACACGATTCCAACCTTTTTGTTCTTCTATATAAGTGCGCAGTCTCTTACTTTTACTTTGTAAAAGGAACTTGCAGTAAATCTTTGCATTTATGCGAGGGTTCTGCCTTCAAAGAAATCCTAAGATGACATACTGAAACCATGATTTTGTTTCAGTGAAAATGTTAAATTGTTTGTTAATTTTTCCTAAGATCAAAACTACTCACTTAAATGTGACTTGTATAATTCAAGGTAATCCAAAGAGTTTTACAATTTTCTTCCATTCAACTTCTATTTGTATCATTCAGTTTCTTTTGGAATCTGTTATTGGAATCTGATGTTGAAATTTGTAAGTTAAAGTTCAGGCTTTAATTTATTG
Source organism: Thereuonema tuberculata (assembly GCA_023159025.1). NCBI lineage: Eukaryota > Metazoa > Arthropoda > Chilopoda > Scutigeromorpha > Scutigeridae > Thereuonema > Thereuonema tuberculata. Next base: position 315,070,452 of record JAFIDM010009631.1, on the reverse strand, counting down.
CATCAATTCCAGTTAAAATCTCCGTTGTCATAATTCGCTTTACTTTATAATTGTTGATGGGATCATTTTCTGAGCTGTAAGATCATTGCTGAAATGCCAGACACAGACCAGAGATATCGGGTATCGTTTAGCGTATGCAAGTTATTGTTTGGTTTGCTTTGATTAACAGTGTATTTTGTTAATTTTGTACAAACTTGTAAAGTTTATTGCACCTTCACTGATAATTTCGATCGTGTGTAAAGTCTGCGCTTTGTACCATATTTATTCTTCCAACTGCTCTCAGCAATGATTTCACAATAAAAATAGAAACAAACAAACAAAATAATGAAAATTATATCTTGAACAAAATTTAAAAGCAAGATTCTAAATGATATGGTAATAAAATTGAAATAGCTTTTGTGATTTCATGTACAATTAAAATTTTAAGGTGGTATATATAGTCAATATATTTTGTTGAACAACTTCATCTTACAAATAATCAAAAGTTACAAATTGTACAAATTCATCTCTTCGTAGTTTTAGGCAAGAAATTACTGGCAGGAATTTTATTAGATATTTATATCAAGAATTTTATTGTCGTAACTTCTCTGTCCGCTTGTCATTTCCGAAATTCATAGGTTTGATGCTCTATCCTTTATGGATTACGTGGAATTTATTATTTCTGATTTAAAAGGAATGATTGACTAACAATCTCTGAGTTTCTCTGAACTCTGGTAATTTGATGGATTTAATGTTGTGACTTTTATTAAGGATTTGATTAGCAGGAGCTAGATGTAAGATGAAACTTTTGATGTCATTCGTTTGTTAATGTTTAGATTTAAACATTAATAATGATGTAGTTAATAATGATTTCTGTTATTACCTACTTGACATTTACTTTAAATTCACTTATTTCAACAAATTTTATGTTTCAAATTGCAAATTGGAGGTCTGGTGTTTTTAGAGAACGAACCCATTAATTTTTCATAGCTAACAATAATCATAGACAAGAATAAAGCTGGCATTTTTATAAAATAAAAGAACAAATAAACAAATTCACAGTAAAAAAAATAGTAAAAAAAATATGTCAGCTACAAGTTCTATAAATGAAAACATTACTAAGCATTTTACAAAGATAAAAATAGTCACTAAAACAGTTTCAAACCAGTGAGACGTTATTTCCATAAATGACAGCTGTCTAAATTATAGATCAACCTTAGCTTCGATCGTACGCTCACTATCTCTGCACTGAAGATAAATGTATTAACGTTTCAGAAAGTCCATTAATCGAATTAAGTTATTCATATGCAATCGAAACACGTATTGAGTCTCTGTTTCTTCAGATATCTTACTTTGGCAAGATTTTTCCTCATACGTGAATGAATGTTTGGAGTTTCTCACTGGCAACTGACTTAATTGTAAAATGAATTTTCATATTCAGAAGTGACTTAAATTAAATACTCCAACTGATATTAGTGAGTATTACTTAATCGTCGGAGAACTCTCACTTATTGTGAGATTATGCAGGTTTTCCTCTGCCATAAGTCAATTGACTTTGTCGACCGAAGTCCTCAATTCATTTTGTCCTATTCTTCCACTTCCCTTCTCATTCAATATGTCAGTTACTCGATTACCTTCTTCCTTGCCTTTTCCTTCCTTCAGTCGTCTTTTCAATGGTTGCCTCCAATAAGTTAATCCATTCCTAAAGTTGCACTGATCGACCCCTTACGATCATTTGTAAGGGGTATTTTGCTCTGTATTATTGGAGAGTTCATCATTTTCAGTTTTTCCCCTCAAATAAAATCATATTTATCTAAATACTTTTAATTCTGTAATGCCAATATCTTTTATTTAAAACATTTTTAGTTTGCATTAAAAAATCAAGTCCATCACTTCTTTTTAAATGAACGGCTCATTTCATACCACAAAGAAATTAAAAGTAGTTATTACTAATTTTCATAATTTCGGAAGCTAATGTTTTTTACCTCAGATAAACAACCATTTTGTTTCGATTTGTTAATTGGGACATGCATTTTAAATAATTCTTTTTAAAAAGTAGTGCAATAATGAGAAAAATATTACTTTAGAAAATTACAAATGCTGATACTAATGCATTTTATTCTGGAAAAGTATTAACAGTCTAAAAAAATAATAATAACTTGTAAATGATTGTAGTAATGGACAATTACCTCCAGATTCTTTACTTTATATTTTAAATTAAGCTTTGATTACACAAAAGTAAGCTTCAAAGTTAAAGAATATTTTTTTGTAATGAATCACTTCTTTTTTTACGTTTCCTCTATCACTGGAGAAACTAATGTTAAGTAATCTTTTCAGACTTTTGAATTTTTTCTTCAGCCTCTCCACTTTCTTCCTTTTCTCTTTCAACTGCGAAAAGCTAACCAAGCTTAGAATTGGAAGTTGAAACGTAGCCAAAAAAGGAAAAAAAGTCGAGAGGGAAAAAAATATCTTTTGGGTATAACTTATGATATAAGTGAATACAATTGCTTTATTAGGTTCGGTTCCCTTCCCAGTGCAATCAATCATCTTTCTTTCCTGGAAGAAAAAAAAAATTAAAATTTTGTCTTCATATTTTTAGTGTTTTCTTTTTTGCTCTTGTAGCTTTTCATTGGAATTGATTCTGCATATTTTCTGACGGTGGAGGCAATTAACAAAGCCATTTTTTTAAATAGGCCAATATTCACTGATGAAAAGAACAAAAACCTATGACTATTGATTAGGCATGAAAATAAATGTTGAGAAGGAAGGAAAAAAAATCCGAACTAAATTATCAGTGAATCGACGCGACGGCTTCTTTGAAATGACCCAGAGAAATAATATCAACACTGTTTTAAAGAGGAAGAAGTGAAATGCTACTCTTAACTGAAAATGGGAAAAATATGTAATATAATGATTGCTGATTATAGAGGGAAGTTTATAAGTTACATTTACATAGAAGATAGGCATCTAAAACGTAAATTGAACGTGCTGGAAATTTAATCAAAAATAAGAAAGAAAAACAAGGGCAGCACGATGAATAAAGAAATTGCCTTTCTGGATTAATTATGAGAGGGAATCGGGAATGGCCGTTTCGTCCTGCAAGGGACTCATCAGCCCGATCCGCCCTCCCCGATAAAAAATCCAGAAAGGCAAGAACTTAAGTGAAGGTCACCGTCACATCTGACAGTAACCCCGAAATCAAAGAATCAACAATAATGAATGTTGTGCAGTTAAACATAACGAAAAACCTTTTCCCAATAACTGATGGGATTGAAGGCTTTTTAAATCAAGGAAATTAAGTTTCCAACGAGGTGATTTAACCTATCGAGGTAATTTAATGTGCTGGAAATTTAATCAAAAATAAGAAAGAAAAAACAAGGGCAGTACAATGAATAAAGAAATTGCCTTTCTAGATTAATTATGAGAGGGCATCTATCTATAAAACCTTACAAACTTATCATCAAGCGTTTTGATTTGGTTTTAATCTTTTACTATACGACAACCATTCAAAAAAAAAATCAATTACCAGTAAAACACTTATTGAAGGAAGAAATTTGCTTGATTTTCCAAAATGTCGTAATAGTGATACACGTATACCAATTTTATGCCGCTTAATAAGTTAGCTACTAAGGTCGTGGAAAAAAAATGTATTTTAGAACAAATAAAAAGTCTAGAAAGCAATTTTAAATCAAAGTAAGCATATTCGTTTATCTGTCAGTCCATCTGTTTTTCCTATGTTAATAGATAGTTAAGTTTAATTCATTTTTGTTTCTTAATTGTTAAATTTTCAGTTATGAGCTCAGCCTAACGAATGAACATGTTTACTGAATTTCTAATTTATTTGTTATTTCATGGATAAAGAAACGAAACCCGCAAATGTAAGTAACGGTAATTTAAGCTAATCAGAGTCTATATTATGGTTTAATTTTTGTAATTGGTGTAATATATCACAGCAAAAAGAAAATATGTAGTTATTGAGAGAAATAGAATAGATTCTCAAACATTGAATATTTTGTTTGTATTTTTTTTTGTTATAGCTTCCACTGCGTAAATTTATCATTATTTTTCTCCCTACTCCTTTCACTCTGTTTATGTTTCGTGAAGAATTTTACATTTTCTAATATTTAGTAGTTCATTATTTTAATAGAATCTACATTATTATTATTTTTATTATTATTATTATTATTACTATTATTCACGCCTCTTCTCTTGATTCAGTCCAAGGCTAGACGAAGGCTTCCCCAATAACTCAGGTGAATCTGGTCATAATCACCCCTACTAACTACGTGACTGGGATGATGTTACACGTGACTGGGCTGATTTTACAGGTGACTGGAGTGATGCTAGGCGAAGAGAAAGGGGACAGAGAAGAAGCAGACAAAGACAGAAAAGAAAGTGAACATCAAGCCAACGCCGGGATTCGAACCCAGATGCCGACGTTTCAGCCTCAAGGAAGACCGCCATCTTATCCACTAGATCACAGAGTCCCGACAGAATCTGTATAATAAAACTTTATTATCTTATCTTTATATTAATAAAATTTCTTAATTTCCATCGTCCCACATTGAGTTTACGCTGAAATCCAACATTGCTTCTAAATTTTTATTTCATGTAGAATCAAGATTTTTTTATGTACTTATTGATTATCTTAACTAGATCTTATGTACGATCATAAATACACTCGATTTCAATTCATTATTTTTATTTTCTTGCTTTAAATATTAGGTTTCTTGAAGTTTGTTCCTTGAGTTATTCTTTAAGTTTTGTTCTCTATCTCTTTTTATTTACTTATTTATTTTCAGTGCTCTTATCTGTAATATTTTATTTTTAAAAGAAGAGCAGTTTCGTAAGATTTCATTCCCAAATTTTTCTTCTTTGCCATTAAAATATTTATAAATAATGCTTTTTTTTTTTTTTTTTTTTTTCACGCGATTCACGATAACGAGAGCGAAAACTCTATTCTAATTTGCCAAAAAAAAATTGTTGCCCAGAAGACACTCACAGAACAAAACTTTTCAAACGGTGTGCAGTAAGAAAATTCCGAGATTGCATTTACAGTAAATATTTACCTTCACACATAGTCAAGTATTGTATTTTAAACTAAATTTTAGACTTAAATAATCTGATCAAACAGAAATTTATACTACTCTCTGTTTTGCTCTAACAACAAAATTAAGAAAACTTAAAAAATTATTCTAGTATTTTTAGGTGTTTGAATACTATTTCTCTGTAAATGATCCTTACGTTTATCAAAGGATTCTATTGTAGATAATAAAGCAACGAAAAAGTTTGATGTGGACATAGGATTTTAAAAAAATAGTAAAAAAGCATTGAAAGGATTGAATATAGGAAAGAAAGAAAGACATCTTCGAAATTTCATCCGAACATCTTGACGATCTCGTATTTTCGTGATTTCACGTAATTTACGCGAGAATAGCCTATATCCATGTCTTCTCACAAAATGGCGAAGTGAATTGAAATATTTAAATGAATTATAATACGGGGAAATGCATGAGACTTTTACTACATTTTAATATAGTTTTCTTAAATTGAAAACAGTCAATAAACAAACAATAAATTCATTAGGTAGCATTTTCCTACTGACAGACATTCAAAATACTAAATTCCTTGAGACCTGTTGAAGAGGCTAATGGCCAGATCTCGTGTTTTCCGCAATTCTCACGCAAACGAGATCGTCAACATCCATCTGTTAGACTGTAATATAAGATTGGTGTGAAGATATGTTAATTTTAATTACTTCTAAGCTAACTTTTATTTTTATTTTTTAATTTACATTTATTTACAACATTAAACATTTCAAATTATAAAGAAGATAAAAACATATCAAAATCGTTTAATGGCTTAAGAAATTATATAGGCCTACAAATAAGAAAAAATTGAGAAAAAAATTTTTAAAAGTTTAAATCTTAAAAAAAAAGACTTTTTTAAAAATAAATTAAAAAAAAAATTGTAATTCATTTGATTCTTTTATTAATTATTATATTGCTCTATTAATTACATTTTGTATCTAAAAGCCACAAAACTGTTAAGGAAAGAACAAATAATCCATTTAGCGATTTTAAACGTAAAGTAGTTCATAGTTCTCTTAAATCACTTCAAATTAATTCAATTTACTTCAGATATTTTAATGGCCTAAAAAAGATGCTGGAAATAAAAGTTGCTGAAAAAAATTTCGAATTTTATTTACGATATCGTTTCCGGAAATTAAAAAGTTGAATATACAAACATTTCTGTGCTAATTGATTAAAGCGCTTTTCATCACAACTATGATGAAAGCACAGCTGGTATGAGTAAAAGTATTTGTGGCTTTTACGCTTTTTTTTACTATAAATCTAGCAAAGTGAGAGTAAATTTGTCGTTCTCTTCACTTATGGAGCACTCGTAAATATCTTTAGGTAGCCAATTTAGCATTTGCCCTTGGGAAGATTGTTGATACGTTGTAAAGATTTCTCTGACGCTTTCAATAGAAAATTTAATATGAAATAATTTATGACAGAAATTTTCAGAAAAAAGTGTATTTCTTATTATTTCTGCGAGTTATAAAAAAAGTAAAAGATCCCAACACAAGGCTGTTCGTAGTTCTTGGGGTCGCGGGAGTAAGGCTCGTGACGTCCCTACACCAACGGGTCTAAAGGCTTTCACTGACCAATCTACTAGTCTGTGCTGATAAGCACCTGAGACCTTTCATTCTCCCTAAGTCTCGCATCTTGTTTGTGTGTGTGTGTTTTTAAATGTTTTATAGCACTCAATGGAACAGTC
>JAFIDM010009631.1:315035900-315063683 GCA_023159025.1 Thereuonema tuberculata | reverse complement strand
GACCAGTCTGGTGGACAAAAAAAACCAAGTAAAAAACAACAACAACCCAACTCTTAGAATTGAACCTATTCCTCCAGCTCCAGCCGAGTGCCTTACTATTTGAGATTCCGGGCCCTGTTCTACGAGTTGTGGCTTATCGTTAAAGTTCTCTAACCTTCCAAATAAAGTTTAGGTTGAAATATACAAGAACAGATCACTGAAAATGAAGAGATTCCTGATTTTAATCCACATAATGAAGGTGATAGAGACCAGGCCTATCATATCTTTCTGATGATGATTTCCGAAGTGGGACTAGAAAGGCCTCGTTTCTTTCATGTGGATTGAATCCAGAAACTCTTCATTGTCACTAAATGCGTCCACAATAACATTAATAATTCCAATAGTTAAATCTGTGTGCATCTGCTTTGAGATTTATAAATCATTGATTTCATGGGCAATGTTTATAATAATCGAAAAAGCTTTGATAATTAAAATTTTCTACCAGAAAATTTATTAGTTTATGGCTTTGAATATTATTTTAAATCTAGACTTTTCTTAATAAAAAATAATGTTGTTTAATGAATAGTCAAATAAACACTGCATTCTGTAAGTTTTGAAGTTTATTTTTTTAGCCAAAGCAAATCAAACCAATTAAAGCGATGGCCAATGAATGTACTTCTATTAATTATTGAAAATTATGTCTTGTTTTGCAAAAAAAATATCCAATTTACTTCAGTTTATTTGTTTATTTTTATAATTTTAAAGTGACTTCTATGGAAATCTTATCAATTACAGATTACTCAGATTATATAGAATAAAATATTGATAGAAATAACATAATTATATAATATTTTCGTTTTTAGAATAGTAATGATTAACAACAGTAAACATTTATCACATTTAGTACAAATTCAATTTATTTTTATTTTTGAACGGTATAATACACAAAAAGTTTCTTTATCAATTTTTATATATTATATTGCTTCTATGTTTAATATAAAAAAATAAATAAGTAAGCAGTTGAATAAATTACTTTGTGTATAACTTACTCTTAATTTTATGTTTTCTATTTATTTTAGCTGTAGCTTAATCTAAGTTCAGTTTCTAAGGTTGAATTCACATGACTAATTCTTTTTGCTTTTCATAGTAATTTGATTTTAAATAATGTTTGCAACTTAATGATCGACGCCACTGAACCCACCAATTTCTTCGCTTAATTGGAATTCAGAGCAATTAGGTCTTGGTTCATTGGGAATCCAACTCGTTTATCGTAGTAGTTTCTCCTCATTAAGAATAGTAATATATGAAAACATTTTTGCTACCCATGGTATTTGTGATGAATGTTGGGGACATCAGAGGAGATAATAATAGAGGATGATACAAACTTGCGTGAGTCATTGCCAATTTTTTTTTCCCTTAAGGTCAAAATATATAACTTAAATTCGATTTTCAGGAAGAAAAAAAAATGTTAAGTAAGGCAAAAACACCAGTTAGGAAGCTGTGGGACCTTTCAAGTTACTTTTTAACACAGTATAATTTAAAACACTCCAGCGTATTTTCCTACAGTAGTATAGGGGACCAAAGAAGGTTCGTAGTTGATTTAACTGTTATTGATGAAATTATTACTGAAAGCAAAAATAAATAAAAATAAAAGTTCTACTCCTGTTTTCAGCCACTTCTGTTCCATAATTAATCTACATATTTAAATTATGTAGATTATGTAAAATTATGTGTGTAGACTATTATCTTCTATTTCTTGTTACCACTTTTTTTTCGATATTTGTTTGTAGAAAAAAAAAAACACTCTTTCATTTTTGTATGAGAAAATAATCGACAACACAACCCAATCTTTACAAGATCAATGGTTAAACATTTTCTTTCCTTATATTTTTAGTTATGAAAGTTTATTTATTTATCAACGTAATCACGTAGTTATAAACTTGCAAAGTGATTCTATTAGAAAATTTAAGTTAATACCTAACCACAACTTTCATCCTCCCTTAACAAAGGCATTTATCAAATATATTTATTTATTTATTTATTTATTTATTTATTTATTTATTTATTGAAATATATTTATAAATATAGTTATTTATGTAAGAAACCTTAAAGTCTACAAAAAATTTATTGACTGGAAACGGAGAAAGTCTTAATCGAAAAATAAATCGATTCCAGGAGGGATTTTAACCGAGCAAAGGGTTCCAAGCTTCTTTTATTTGACAATTAATTGTATATATCTCCTTATTTATTTTGTATTTTGCATTAAGCGATATTCATAACGTATTTACAATTTTGTATGGAGAAGAAACAAAATAGGCTACTTTTATTTATTTAACCATCTCTCTATCAGTCTCGCCGCTGTGAAAATTTCGAAAAGGGACTAACTCTACAGCCTCCATAAAATATTTTTTAGATGTACATATGTATATGCGTATTCATAAATGTATAAAAAAATCTTTTAGAATATTAAAAGAGTTACCATTTAAGATCTGCACTTATACGAAATTTTCGAGCCTATTTATAATACAACTCATAATTTTCAGTGGATAGAAAAGATTAATTGAAGGCTTATAATCAAACTTATCCATATTTGATTAAACCTAGATTTTTTTTTTAATTTTCCAAGGGAAAGCCACAAAATTGGAAATTACGATTACAAAAAAAAAAAAAAAAAATTACAATTTGGATTTTTAATAAAGAATCGTCATTTTCCCGGAATAAGAAATTTTAACAAAGAATTCTTTCGAAAGACATGTAATGAATTAACAACAGTTTTGCAATACTTGCAACAATAAATAAACAAGGTAGGGATAGTGATTAGTAAACCAATCACAATGCTTTGCAACGCCTTATTTAGAATAGACTGCGCCGGGTGGACTAGAAAATGCTCGCGCGAGTCTGTTTGCGACCCCATGCTATCTTACCCACCCCTATTTATTTGGAATAATCGTCATTGTTAACTCAAACCTTGTTAATACACTGAATTCCTAATAATGATTTAAAAAGAAATTAATTTTAGAAACTGTGAAAAGATTTAAAATGGGGAGAAAAAAAATGAAAAAAAAAAAAACTTCCAGGACCTTATTAGCACGACGCTCTAACCAACTGAGCTAACAGGCCACCTACAACTGAGCTAACAGAAACTGTTGCGAAGCATTATGGGATATGTGTCCACAGACAGACAAACCGGGGATATAAGGCGTCTTTCAGAAGCCTAAAAGTAAAAATTTAATAAAACCAACAAATAAAAATTTAATAATCTATTTCTTTTACCCAAACTATACTACTAAATAACAAAAAGAGTTCTGATAAATTTCTTAAAAACCTAATGTATCTTTATTTAAGATAAATTAAGAATTCTCCTGTCAATGGAAATCTTACCAAAGAACTCTAGTAAAGAATAGAAACAGATTAGAATAACCTATATAAACATTTTTGATTGAAAATTACTTAAAACGTTTCTGTGCGAAACGAAGGAAAATAAAAAGCATTTTAGGCAGAGAAATAATTAGCCCGTTCTCTGCCAATAATCTTTTTGCTATTAAAATCTGAAAATAAAAAGACAGGTTCCAGGGAAACGACCTTTGGTATTTCAATTAGCAAGCTGTCTTTATTCTTTGAAATTCTGACAATTCAATCAATAAAAACTATCTTTCTGAATGGTTGGAGATAATTTATAGCATTATTCCTATTTTAATTTAACTCATTCACAGGATTTTACAATTTTCAGGAAAATTTTTATGATTATTATTCTTTCTAAGAAATTATTGGGTTTTTTTTTTGTTTTTTTGTTTTTTATAACGGTTTTTTAATTAAAAAATTTTTCAAACAAAGTTTATTTATTCAGCAGAAATTATTAGATCTAATATTTTATTCTTTTAACAAAGTTGCTTTGTAATCTTCATTTTAAAATTAAGTGATTTTTATCATTTATTTTCTAATATTTTTGTATATCAGGTGATGAGGATCTTCTAAATGTTGCATCGTCCTTAAAATAATTTTAATAGTCGCTTTAAATTTCGCATTTAATACGTTCATCCTAAATCATGTTTTGTTTTTTTGTTTTTGGCACTAATTATTTCTTACAAGAAGAAGCCCTTACAAAACGATCCTACTTAAGAGGTTGAAATATTTATTAGATGGCATTTAAACCAGCAATGCCTCTTCTTCTTAACGTTCGTGTAGGAAACTACATCTCACAAACGAAACAGCGCGATTCTAAAATGTAGCCACGGAGATTTTTAGTAAATTACGTACTGCTTAAAAAAACAAAACAAAAAAACAACTGCAAAACTGGCAATGGCAAAATACAGGTTTTGTTACTTCTTTGTAATTGGCAAAATAAACTACAAATAATAGAAGGTCAAAAAAAAAAAATGAACAATAAGTTCCTGAAAATACTTAAAACCTATTTCTTCAAAACTTGCGCTTTCTTTTTTATTTTTTAAATTGTGAAAATAATTCGAAGTCTCAATTTATTTTTCTTTTTTAAATGTACGAATATCTGCTGCATACAAAGAATAGATATTCATTAATCAATAAACCAAAAAGGCACCAAAGTAAATAAAAGATTTCGCCTCTGAGCTATCAACAGTGGGAGTGTGTAACGGCTGTTTCGTCCTCTTTATGGACTCATCAGCCACACAAACCCTCTGTCGAAAGCTCAGATCGCGAAACCTAGTAATGAAATCCACCGACGCACCCGAATGTGGGTTCCCAATAAAACAAAAGCAAAATAAAAAATCAAAACAAAAGAAAAACCTCCAATTCCTGGGCTGCGAATCCGTCAGGCTCAAAGGAAATTGAAGAAGGCAAGGCTACTGGGAAGCCACATAAATTGCAAAGAAATTTTTACGTGCCTATGATAAATTAGTAAATAAACCATAAAAGCACCAAAGTTAACAAAAGATTTTGCCTCTGAGCTATCAATTGTGTGGCTGATGAGTCCATAAAGAGGACGAAACGGTCGTTTCACACTCCCACTATTGCTAGCTTAGAGGCGAAATGTTTTGTTTACTTTGGTGCCTTTTTGGTTTATTGATTAATTTATCATAGGCACGTTAAAATTTCTTTTTAATAGATATTCCTATTTCTCGCAAATTCAAATTTTCGATGTAAAAAGATGGCAAAGAGTATTAACTTGACTTAATGACACTTAATTTTCTCTTTTAGTGCGATATTAGAAACGGCAGAGAATTGTTGATTTAATAATGAAACATGGATTGATCCTTTAAGCAGATGTTTAGTTTAGTAAAAGATTATTCTAAATTTTCTTTCTAAAGGCTTTCTCAAGTTCACTGAGCTTACAAATAATCTATAATATAAAAGGGAAATTTGTGGATGTGTGTGTCTGTTCGAAATGTCTTCCCAACATGCTCCAAACTTAAAATTTGGCATATGGGTGGGTTACATAGTGTAGACAATGTAAAAGTATATATATATATATATATATATATATATATATTTTATTTTATTTTTTTGGGGGGGGAGAAGAATGACCACGAGGTAAATGGCGGCAACCTGCAATACACCTGAGTTAAGCGGTCTGTAATGCTTTCCCCTGCCATTACAATTTCAATTTCTTTCTCATCCATATCATTGTAATTTAGAATATAACATTAATTGGTAATGATCATGTTATTTTTTTACCAACTGGGGAAGGTTTCAAATGACAGGAGTGTGGGTTAGGCGACAAAGGACTGGGAAGTAGTATATTCTACAATCTCAATATTAATTTGCTAAATAAATAAAGCATTTTTTTACGCTATACGTGCAAGGGTTCTGGAGCGAGCCGACGGAAGCCGGCTAGTCATTAATAAATAAAGTAGTAAGAACTGCAATTACTGTTTGTTTGAGAAAATATCACAGATCTTTTAAATTTAAAGTTTTACTAAAATGTTTTCAGGTTCGAATTATTTCATGACAACGGACAAAGAACACAATAGACGCATTTGTTATATCCAACAGCATTAAAATATACAGCAAGAGAAGAGAAAGACCAGAAAGGATAATGCATATTCCATTTACAAAAAGAAAACGGTAAAGATGTGTTGTCAGTTCCTGCTTTTTTACAGGGCTGAACTGAAGCCGTTTCATTCTTTCTTGAGAAAAAGTAGACAGTGAAAAATCCCATAAAACTCACATCTGTATATTAAGGAAACTATTTGGAATCTCCTCATTTTGACGAATATTCTAGTTTTAAGATTACTTAAGACACTGTTCATTTATCACAACGCATAAATGACAATGATTAATATATAGTAGCTTATAAACAGTGACGACTAGTTCTAAGAGTACGACCGTCATTAGAAAGCGTTAAATTTACAGTTCTTAATTTGTATCCTCTTATATTACAATTATACATGTGTATATGTACCTAAAGAATATGTATATTTACGTATGATGTCATGAATTATTCCTTGCTCTGGAATCACTTTAAACTTGAGCATTCGTGTAATTTGATACCGTTACAAAACTAGCCTTTGAAGTTAATTTCAACTTTACATCTTATAAATTTCTGATAGGTAAAGAAAGAACTAAATAAAATGGGTTTTTGCAGTCAAATCTGTAGAGGAGTTTTATTTTTAACCCGTTACTGACGGAGTCATCCTTCAGCTTACTGAAAATGGAATGCTTGAAGTAGGCTATTTGTGCGTATTTGGGCAAGATCAGCACAATACTGTAAGCGAGGTAAGCAAGGTCGGGAGGGGAGGAGGCAGCATCACTTTATTGAAGAATATCAGTGGATAGTTGTCTAATGTTTGGTTTTGCTTTTGTTTTTACTGTATGGAGTTCTACGATCTGATGACAAGAAAGGCCACTACATTAACACTAAATAGAGGAGCAGGGCTTTTGAAAGCTTGCAAGAGGCTCGAAGGTCTAATACTTGCTCTGAATTTCGGAAATAACATTCACCCTACTAAAAAATCTTTGATCTTTCTTAGCTTTCTTCTAAACTTTATTGCTGTTTTGTTTTTGTTTTGTATTAAATAACTAATATTCTAATCGGAAAATAAAGTATAACTTGAAATGTGAGTATAATATATTAAACAAACAGTAAAGTGGGAAAATCACTAAGTGTTTAATCGTATTCTTGAATTTTCATCGCAACATTCCAACATTTGAATAAAGTGAATGAGTATAATTAATCTTTGTTAAAAAGGTTAAGACTTAAGAATACTCTGATGCCGGAAAGCTAATGGTAAAACAAAGCACATTTTGATGCCATGTTTGCTTGGTTGTCTGGGCGATGTTTGTGTCGTGCCACGCCATCAAGATGTAAGCAATGGAAAGGTTCAAAGCGATTAAAAGCAACACCAAAAATCTACAAATTGAAGGACTTTCGGCCTCAAATATATAAGTCACTTTGAAGCAATTCACGTTTACTTTCATTTTATAAACTATCAATATATAAGCTAAATTTCTTTGTCAGTACAATCCAATGGGAAGCAATCGAATGTAAAGTTTAGTTCCAGTTAAAAAATATTGTTTTTGTTTGCATAATAGAATGAGATAAAAGACTTACATGTATTTCTTTATGTATGAAATACATGTCGTCGATTCTTTAAGTCTATATTAAATATTATAATATCCTTATTAGAGGTTAAACAATTAAAGAAACATCTTTATAATTTAATGATCATACTAATGGCTGAATTGCTGTCGATAAATTTTCTGTTAATTTCATAAACCCATTTAATGTTTTTTTATCGAAAAAAATTTGCATAAAATAATATTAGAGATAACTTTAATTTCCAAATATTTTGTTAGCAAATTTACTTGAAATCCTTAACAAATCTAAGAATGTAAAAAAAAATAGGTTAAAAAAATCATAAAAATCATAAAAATCTTTAACTGACCGTTGATTCAATGGAAATAATGAGAAAACTTTCAGGACGAACTTCACTAGAAGTTTCTCATTTCTTGTGTTTTGATTACAAAGATTCCAAGCGATAAAAGATTGTTTACAGATAATCAGTTATTTTAAAGGGAATGAGTAGAATTCATTTTAAAATGTTTTACTGTTTGGTTCTGATCCTGGGATGCAGCTCTTTTGAGAACGTCCCTCATTACGTAGAAATAATTGTTAGAAATAATAATTATCAGAAAGCTTTCAGTAGATTTTATTGAATTGATTTCCGTACTTTCTTCTCGATAACTATGTACTATACAGAGCTTGTTATCTACTTTAGGCGTGGCCGTGGTTCTGGAAAGGGTGAATGTCATCACACAAAGTCAGATTATAGATCCAAATCAAGAGTAAGATCCCAATGATTCTTGTAATCTGCCAAGTTCCTGGGGATCTACTACCACTGGAGAACATAAAGACTTCCCGCAATCACCAACTCCAGTTAAGAGGCCAAATGTCAAATGATTCATTTCCTTCATTTTATCATTAAGACTAAGGATTTCAATTAATTTATTAGCAAATTTAACTCATTTAACAATTAATCACTTATGTATACTAAGAAAATATTTTCAATAACAACGAAATATCAAAACATTTATTTTATTAGTTAAATAATTTTGAAAATAAATTAATGCATTAACAATTCGTGAAACTTTGAATTTTTCTAGTAAGTCAGAGTACTATAATAGTTTCTAGTAGATAAAAAAGTTAATTATAATGTATGATTTTTTTTTATTTTATTTTTTTTGCTTTGCTATTTAACTTTTGTTGATTTTTTTGCTAATTTGGAGTGATCGAGCAAAATAGTTTCAAGTTCAATGTGTGTCAGCAAAAATCATTTAAAAGAAAGAAGATAAGTTTTATGTAAACATTTATTTAAGAAATTAATCTCATTTAAAAAAAATTATTTAATTTTACAATATTACGTACAATTTTTTAATAATTTACAATAAATTTTGTGAGCGCCCATAGGGATTATTAAAACGTGGAATTTGAAATATGGAAAATAAAAAGAAATTTGTAAAAATGTTTGTAAATAAACTAAAAAACAAATGACAATATTGTTTAGTCATAAAATTGATCTTTTATATGGTCATTATAATAAATATTTTTTTTGTTAAATTTTTTTTTAAGAAATTAACTAACCATTTCTTGAAATTACTAAAATTTGGGCTGTCATTGTAGTATAATAAAAATTAAACGCTATTTTTTTTCTAATTTTAAATAATTCTTTTTGGAAATGCTACTATTAATTGCAGAAAAGGATTTCCATAAGAAAAAAAAATGATGAAGGGATATCGAAATTCAGTTAATGTTACGAAAGGGTTATCAATCAATTGACATGTCTTCAGTCCGAAGTGTATTGCCAATCGATATTCACAATGGGCCATATCTTCCAATGGAGCACGGACACAATCGAAGCGGAAGTCATCAAGATTCTTAGCTGTCCTCAAATTTAAAGAGAAAAACTTCATAAAGAATTACTTTTCCGACCTGATACAATAGACTGCAATAGATAGAAGTTTACTCGATGGAATGTCCTATTGTGATCCAGGCATTTTTCGTTTCCGCTTTAAAGAGCAATCTGTGTTTGGTGGAAGCCCTTTCTGAAAAGCCAAGGTCCAATGTGGTAGAATTGCTGTCTCAGCCCTTAGACCCAAGTTTTTGCTGAGAAAGCAATTTTCTCTACGAATTGGAAATGAACTCGTTGGCAACAAAATCTTTTCTGTATTTCCTTTTTTACGGCAAGAAGAACAAAATTTTTATAATGTTGACAATCGGCCTTGATCAAAATTTTCCTAACTTTTTATTACACATTCATAAAATATTATTTCCAAACTTTTGAGATAATGTTAGTAACAAGTTTGCAAGTATTGTAAATCTTTGTGGTTTTTTTTTACTTTTTATGATCAATTTTCTTAAATGTAAATAATAAAGGCTGACGTCACGTTTATCATTAATTCAAAGTAAGAGATTAGTTTCAGTATTTTTCAAGTCTCCTGTGGCTTTCGTGTTGGTCCAGAAGCTTTGAAGCCAATCTTTCTTTCATTATCATTCATCTTCCTCCCTCAACTTGCTTTTACCGGACAAACCCATCCTCAAAGGGGTTAGATTACATTCATAAAATTGATTAATTTTTATTATCAATTTTTCTTCTCGTATTAATTGAAAACTTTATCTTCGCGAAGCTAAAATTCTCAGTGATCAGTTTTAGTTAAAATTAGTTAGCTTACTATTTCGTAATTTGTTGAAGAGATGATGATTTGAAAATCAAAAGAAATATATTTAACAAAATCTATCATTTCGTTTTAAGGTCTTAGAGTAGCTGTCTCCTGTTCATTAATCCTCATCAGCCAATTCATTCATTAGCAATTTTTACATTATTCAATCGCAAAACATTGTAAACAAATGTGAAAAATTCTCCAAAACATTAACATGAGTTTCCATAATATCATTTTAAAAAAATGCTAAAATTTAGAAAAGATTTTCACTTATAATATACAGTATACAATAGCAAAATAACTTTCTCAGAACAAAAAAATCGATTGAAACATCGAATTATCTCAAACAATATTACAACGTCCGATCGAAAATCAAAAGACTAAAATTTCAGTTTTTCTCCTATAATTTTTCGTCACTATATTTCGGTTTATATTTGATAAAAAAAAGAGTAATCCTCAAAAAATTGGCTGAGAATGGTTTAATTTAATTCGTTAAGTCATTAAAATTCCTCGAAATTGTAAATGACAATGAAAAAGATTTTATATAGAGTAATGCTTATAAATACCTCCTTAGTACAAAGAAAATAGGGCTGCACTATTATACTATTATTAAACTATTACAGTATAAGTAATAATAAGAATTTTTATAATCACAAGTTTAACGTGCATAGAATATAACAATAGAAAAAGACAGAACGCGCACAAAATCAAAACCCACTAAGCGATTTCTTGATACTGGGAATCCAAGACAAACTGCTCAGGTTTCCCCATCCCTCATCAATTGGATTCGCCCAGTATTCACAGCTCTGTGAAGTCAAACAATAGATGAGCAAAAGACAAATAAACAAAATAATGATGCTTCACGTAAGAAACATCAAAAACAAATTAAAGATAAATAGTTAATTATTAATCTGCCAGCTAAATTCCAAGCATATTATAAGATTAATTATAAAAAGGTATTTTCATAACCACAAAGTTTAATTTGGGTAGGATGTAGCAATAACAAGAAAAAGTAATGAGAATTCTTGAAGAAACCATTAGTCAGGAAATTTCTTAAATCGACATTGTAATTCCAGTAACGTTTAGCCAATGTCCTAATGAATTGCTAATGGCTGTACTTGAGCTCCTACAAGATGTTCTTTATTTCCAGTGGAAAATGGTTCCAATTGGGCAGTATTCCAACAATAATCCACACGCCCCCATGCTGTGCTTTGTATTCCAATACATCTTTATGGTTGGATAAGGCTTTTGTGAATATGTGAAGCTCTTCATCAACCACTTTCAAAATCGGAAAAAAAAAATCTAATCGAAATGTAAAGAATGAATTTCTGGTGCAATAGAAGAATGAACGTAATTACGAAAGAACAAACAAAAATTTAGAAAAATTAAAAGAGAATTTAAAAAAGAATCTTCTACAAGTGAAAGAAAGAAACAGCCTTGAATATTTCTATTACATATTAAAACATCCATATAAATAAAGCAGAGAAACAACAGTTCAACAGTAAAAGATGATGAATGAAAAATAGTAGATCATTTTCAACTGCAGTAATCAATCTCAATAATTAAACCTTTGTCAGAAAATGTGAGTTTGGCCTTGAAAACATGAAATACAGGATGTAACTCACCCAAAACAATAAAAGTTAACTCTGTTGTCATAATCACAAGAAAAATCAAGTCCGTTAATGAAACTTATAGCAATGCATTGAAACAGGTCACAACATTTAAAAAAAAAATACAGAACAGACATAATCAGGCTAATTTACTGTGGAAACTCTATTTTGCGAATTTCTCTATTTTGCGAACTTTTCTTTGGAACCAAGAACATTTTGCTAATTTCTTCATAAAATAACCTCCAAATAGCGAAGTGCATTTTCTATTTAACGAACTTTTTCGTGGCATCTATTTTTTTTTCCTCCTTGAAATGTTTTTATTATCAATATTCCCTTAGAGGAAATGAAAGAAATGTGGATACAGCTGAGGGAAAAAGAAGAAATTAACGATGATATGCTGATTGATGAAGTTGAGACCTCGGAATTACTAACTGAATCGGATATTTTGGACAGTGTGAAAAATAAAAGCAATACAGCAATGAATTGCAATGAAGATGAAGATGATGAAAATGGAAATGATCATGATGCAGAAATCAAAATAACCTTCGTATGATGAAATGCTAAAATCATTTCAAACAATTTGAAGAAAATACTGAAGTTTTGGTGCATTGCAAAGATGCGAGACATACTAAGAGCGAAAACACTTTTTCAAAAAAAAAAAAAAAAAAAACCTCAGACAAAATTAATAGACTTTATTAAACTATTCTCAGCGAAAGAATGACTCTGACCTTGAACTACACCCATGATCTCTTAATCATTCCAGGACTGAAGTTTGTATAGAGAAACTATTCACAATGGTTCTTGAAACTATTCAAGCGAGGCAAACCTATCAGAAGCCAAACACTTTCCCGCCATAAACACTGATATATACAATCGATTCAAATTCTACTATTGCGCCATCTGGTGTCCACGGTCGTTCTTTCGCTGGGAGGACTTTAGTAAAATTTAAGTACGCATGTGGTAATGTATGCTTTATGTCATTAAAATTATTACTTTTTTTAATAATATTGAATAATAAAAGGTGAATCTCTATTTAACGAATTTTCCATATAACGAACTTTTTTTAGGGATTTAGCGACTTCGTTAAATAGAGATCCGACTGTATTTAGTATAACGTTACTATGTAAAGTCTATCTAGCGAAGAGAAGATTAAAGCAGTCAACACATTCTATGCTAATCTTTATACGGAATTGAATTTACTATAATATGGAAAAGAAAATCATTAACAAAATTAATATTTCATAGATTCTAACAGACCAAATAATGCATAAATTTAATTGCTGTAAAAATAAATAGGTGAGGTTTGATTAACATTAACAAACAAGCAAAATAAACATCTTTTTAATCTTTGTGATTAATCTATTCTATTGAAATTTGTGATTAGAGATGCTCTGCTAAATGGCTTCCAGAAAACAGAGCACTCAGAAAAAGTTTACTTACAAAACTTTTATAGAGCAAAAAAAAAAAGTTATTGTAGTATCTTGTCTAAAATAAATTTATGAATTTAAGATCTTTACCAATAAATAAGAATTATTAATAAAATAAAATAAATAACAATTAAAATATTAAAGTTTTAATTTCTTTTATATTTTTAATAATATCAATTTAATTTTATATTCTTTTATTTTAAAAAAAATTAAAGTTTTGATTGATTTGCAATTGGAACTCGATATTTTAAGTACTTCAGAATATTGATGTTAAGGGTATTCAATATTTAAGTACATTACCGCTGGCAGAAGAATGTTCTTTCTCTTACGTATGACTATCTTCCAGCTTTTCTTTTTATCATGTTCTTTCTGTGTTTTTTTTTTTTTATTTATATTCATATTTTGAGTTTGAACATAGTGACACAGACATTTCTTTCTGCGTCAACACTGCTTTTGCCAAGAATTTGTAGCAGATGTTCTTTTAAAGAAAAAGAAAAAGAAAAGAAACAAAACTTAAAGAGAATGCAAAGAAAGACAGATATTACAATGATCATTCTGTTAGCAGATTGTCCTTTTCTTAGATCCATTCAGAAACATAGCATTAAAGCGTTTTATTTTGTTTCTTTGCTGGAAACGACAAAAAAAAATCTTCGTTCACTTTTTTATGAGTTTTTAAAGATTTTATGAATCAATCGCAAACTTAGGCATCGTTATTACATTAAATATGCTTTATTGATTTGAAATTTTAACTATTGCACTTTTTGTATTTACACTGAAGGACAAACATAAAGTACTGTTTCGAAAACAAAACAAAATAAATATTAATGAAACTTCATAAACTTGAATATTAATGATGAAAATACACAAATCAAAAGATTTTAGTTTGTATTTAAAAAAAATTCAGGAGTCAAATTGCAAAAATTGACCGAAATGATCAAAGTAATGATAAAAAGTAAGACAAATAATTTTAATATGGTAAATATCAGCTTAGAATTCAATGCGTCTTTTCATACTGATTGCAAGGATGTCAAATGGAAAGAGTACTAATGGCCATTCAAGTAAAAGGCTTCTGAGAGGAGAATGAAAGCATTGGCGACTTCCAAGACCTTGGCGCCAATTGTATCCCATACATGCTCGATCTGATTCAGATTAGAAGAAGACTAATCCATTCAATTCCTTGTTCATTAAATAATTGATCTACCAGAGGATATCTACTTAGGTACAAATTATCGTCCATCAATACGAAATGCAAATGGAAGTTCGCTCGACAAAATGTAGAGATCTGTGCTGCCATCGATAGTAATCTGTGCAATTCATTAGACCATATCTATAGTTTCAATTTCTCTAACATTTAATGGCTGATATCTTGAACCACTTTCTCTGTACATAAAAGTTCTGATTTCTTCTGTGAAGAGAGCTTTCTTTCACACATTCAAAGTTACACGTTCTTGTAACTGAATTGGCATTTCTTTTCTGAATTGGTGACAAGCAGATACAGACTGCTGATCTCCTGGCTTAAGGACCTACTTCTTGAGCCTTCTAGAAATTCTTCTTTCAGTCGATGCAGCGGGTTGGGAAGAAGTTGAGAAAGGATCATTTCTCTACCTTATTTAAGGATGGTTTGCAGATAACTGCCATCTTGCAGAGCGAGGAAATCTTTCAACAAATCTTCTAGCAAAGTCTCGCTGTATCTGAAACTTTTTCCAGAGTTTTTGATATCACATTTCGTGACATATTCATGGCTGTAGCAGTTCAATCTCCCTGTAACTATTATCACTCCATCGCAAAGAAACAGCTAAACGAACAGCTGTTCTGGAAACTTCAGGTTTCACTTTAAATAGTTAAAAAAACTAGGAAAAACTCTGTACTTAAATTTCGTCTAATTCTTTATCAAAAGTTAGATAAATAAGATACAAAAATGATTAAAAGGCTAATATTCAATTTCATTAATTTTCTTTTGATTAAATTAGTTGTATTACATTGTTTGTTGAGTGTGTGCATCTCTAGTTAAAAGTTAATTAACAATTAAAAACTCTTAAAATTTAATTGAAAAAGTTCGTCTTATTAAAAATTACAATTAAGAACTAAAGTAGCATCTAATTTAAATTATGTTTTCGAAGAATAGCTGAAATTTTAATAGCTTCTTAAAGAAACCTTAATGAAACGTGATTTGATCCTAATTGATTCCATAGATCAGGAGTTTTGGATTATAAACCATGAATTAAAGCAATGAGGTTGGGTGGGCAGGTTGGTAGAACTGTAACCTCCCGTCCATTGTGAAAATGGAAGAAGTACAGAATTTTGGATAATTTTCTTTTGGTTGGGAAGCTGTTGTTAGTTTGTAACCCCATAACACCCAACAAAAAGAATTAAACGGTGTTTTTTTCTTTTTGGATGAAGACCATCCACTCCGATTCCAAATTCATGAGGTGCATTAAGAGGTTACGGTTATGATTAATCAAAAGCCATTCATTCGCTTTGAAATTATAAGTTATTTTAGGGTAGTCAATTTCCCAATTTGTTTACAAACTAGAAAATCATTTACATGAATGCATTTTTTTGGCGTATCCAAAGTTCTCATGCCAATTGTCAGTTACTAATTTTTTGATTTCCTTTGATCTACTTATTTTTTATTCTTTTGAGTTCCGAAAATTTATTACCTTTTAAAATCAACTTAGGCATTGAACAGCTGAAGAAAAAAAAAACAAGGAAATTTTGTCGAAAAGAAAATTGTCCAGAAATTTCTATTTTACTTTTAGGTTTTTTCTTCTTCAAAAAAAAAAAAAAAATGTGAAAAGCGTTTTCATTAAATAACGGCAACGATTGGTTGCAGCTGGTGTCCTAAAATACAGCCCCCGCTGTTCCATTCACAAACCTTTTTCTTAAGTGTTGAGAACGACATTATCTTTCCCATTTGTCAATTAAGACACTTAAAGAAACACTAACAATTTCAAAATAACCAAAGAACCAAAGAAAACTGTCATTAGATGTCGTTTGAGATGTAAAATTAATATCTTCCTTTCTTAGAATGAAATTGAATCTAAATGACCAAATCTCCAAGAATGTGAACTGCTCATACGTCTTAACATAAACTGTAGTATTTATACCCACATGGCGCAAACATCAATTGTACATTTCATTTAATATAGAAAATAAAATCCCTTAATAAGTCGCTCGTATGTGAACAAAATCAAAAAAAAAAAAAGAAAGATCACTCTATTAGTTTTGGAACATACAAGATCTGTAAACAATAAATAATAATGCATGTATATAACAATGGAAGTAATAAGCGCAGAAATAGGGTAAGACTGTTGGGTGGTTGTTGATAAGAAGTGTGAAGAAAAACAAGGAAAAAAGCTGTTTGAATTTTATACACAAAACTGTAATGACTCCGTACATGCTTCATTTCTGATCACTTCCTGTAAGACAGGAAGTGATCATAGACCTGAACTCGTAGTTTTTCTACTTCTGCTAGTCATAAGGTTTACAATAAGGTTTCACTCATGTCTATAAACTTGACAATCCGAGGTTTGGTTTGTAAATGGTGACATATTTCCTTTTTCTGCCACCTCCACATTTTCTGAGACAGACAGTGACCGCAGATCGGAACTCGTATTTTATCTCACTTTTACAAGTCATAAGGATTCCAATAAGATACTATTTATTATAGTTTGAGCTGTAGAGGTGATGAACAGACGACCAGAACCTTTTTAGGAGCTCTGCTCCTACCTTTGTGTACGAGGTCACTAAAAGCAACAAGTTTGAAGACCTTAAAATCTACTTAAATAAGTAAGTGTTATTTCTTAAGATTTTATTTTTTTTTTTAATTTTTTTAAAGTCATGAAAACCATAAAAATGAAAAGCCTACAATGATTTTCAAATCTTGCTAAATACAAACACTACAAATTTGCATTTTCGAATAAAAAATTAAATCCGCATTATTAACTTAAATTTTCGACATCAGATTAATTTTAATCATATCAAACCGCAATATTGTATCAGTTTATTTTTAAATATTTGTTAGAAAGAATTTATTTGTCTGTAGAAATTATTTATGTGTATTTATCTGTATTTTATTCATTCTAATCGTTAACCGTTATTTACTAAAAAAATTCCTTTACTATTTCCTAATTACTGATGCACTGTTTATTTTGAAATTCTTTTCCGTTACAGCCATTGAATTAGTTAATTAATTTAAACTCATTATTTTCTTGTCCAATCATTATGTATATTTTTAATTACTTAGCCAATGAAATCATACTAAGTAAATACTATAGAAACCAATGTTTTTCATTTAATTAATTCACTTCAATTCCAGAACTTGACTTGTTGTCTTTAGATCCCAAAGACTCTCCCACAAATACCATTACAGTATTCCTTCATAAAATTTGCTACGAAGAAGATCTATTTTAACTTTATCATGCAGAGTGAAATAGGATGCTTTAATGAGTTATCTAAAGATGGGAACTAACATTAGCAACGGTATTAATAGAAGTAGGATAAAATCCATTCTTTAGATTCAAATGTTTTTGCTAACTTCTGGCACTAATTTCTCATCAAGAAAAAGATTTTAAAAATAAAAATTAAATCATCTCTAAAGAAGAATGCTTAGTTTCAAAAAAGATCCATCCATCGATCCAAAACTTATTACACACACAGACTGAGCGATCTGATTAGTACTTCCTATGAAAGTAGGCTAATGAATGTTAAATAAGGAATTAGTATAAAAGGTTTAGTTTTCTCGTATGAGCAGATTAAAAATCTCTTAACACAGAAGAATAATGAAATGAAAGGCTGAATTCAGATATAATTGTTTACGGAATCGAACGTTTAGTAAGAAACATTGTTGTGGTAAACATCGTTGTTATCGAATGAGATTTGTTGTTGAATGTAAGCTTTCAGTTGATTTTGTACACCTTAAGCCCACCGATCTAAGGGCCAGAAGCAGTCACCTCCATTTCCTAAAAAAGCTTTGACATCAAGATAATTAAATTCTAATTAAGTCGAAATTTTCTTGCATTTAAATTATTTACAACCTTTTTAAACATTTATTTCCGATGTTGTAAATTATTCCACCAGTTTATATTATGTTCAACTCTATCTTTCTTTTCTTCTTTCTATTAAGATTCGATCATTGAAGGAAACACGAAATTCCTGAGGAAATTTGCAGTCTTGAAGTCTTAAATCTTGAGGTTTTATTATTATATAAAAGTTTCAAACCTTGGGTTTTCCCAGCAAAGACAACATGGCGGGTCAAGGACCAAAGCACATATTGTCAAGTGTAATTATTATTATTATTATTATTATTATTATGTTTGTATGTTTCAAACCTTGGGTTTCCCCAGCAAAAACAATATGGTGGGTCAAGGACCAAAGCACATACTGCCAAGTGAAAAGATATGTGCAAGAATGATTAGGGATGTGTGCTTGTGTCCAAAAATTTCCTAACTATGCGTGTAGTGTTGAGTACCACAGCCTTCTGCAGTTGTGCATAAGTGATTTTATGAAGTCCTAGTGTGCTGAGACTGTGGTGCAATGTGTGAGGCACCAGACCAGTGGCAGACAGAACTATGGGTACAACACGTACTCGATCCTGCTTCCACTGCTTCTGGAGCTCGTGTGCTAGATCAGTGTATTTACTGATCTTGTCTGCGTGAGTTTTCTGCATGTTCTTGCTGATAGGCACTGCAATATCAATTAGATAGGTCTGTTTGTTGACCTTTATTATTATTATTATTATTATTATTATTATTATTATTATTATTATGCACAAAACAATGTGTATCACAGCTGCCAGTTCTTTAGCTGGTGTTGGCCTTCAAACGCATCGAATTCTTCCCAAGAATCTAGGATGTCGTAATGTATCGGCGCAAAATATGTGCTGATCCAAGCAGTGCGGCTTTTTGGAGTTGACCGATGGAGATTTTGTCAATATTTAGATGTTGTAAGTGCTTACCAAGGTTTTTTGGTATAGCACCCAGTGTGCCGATAACCACTGGAACCACCACTGCCGGCTTGTGCCATAACCGTTGAACCTCGATTTTTAGGTCTTGATAACGTGTGATTTTTTCTAGTTCTTTTTCTTCCACTCTACTATCACCAGGTATGGCTATATTAATTAGCCATACCTTTTTCTTTTCTATCACTGTCAAATCTGGCGTATTGTGTGCTAAGATCTTATCCGTTTGAATTCTGAAATCCCACAGTATTTTCACGATATCATCATCATCATCATCATTATTATTATTATTATTATTATTATTATTATTATTATTCTTTCTTCGAATTTGGCCGACTATGGACCACGTGAAATAATACGTCATGATTATTTTTCTCCCTTCTTTCTTCTCTTCCAGTATTCTTTCATTCTTTCTCCATGTTGTTTCCTTCTTTCATCTGTCCATTTTGCTCCCGTCTTCTTCTTTGCCTTTTCTTGAAAACCCTTGAATCCCCTGATCTTTTTTCTGAATTCTTCTCTTCTCCCCACCTCCTCTCCATCTATTTTCATTTCTTCCATGTCTTTTCTGACCTCTTTGATCCATGTTATCTCAGTCTTGGGGTTTCTGTCGAAGAAGGTGAATAATCTCTTTGTCAGTCTACCTTCACTCATTCTTTTAATGTGTCCGTAGAAAGTCACTCTTCTTTTCCTCATTGTGTCAGTTATTTTTTCCATTTTTGTGTAGATCTCATTGTTGTTTCTCAGTTTCCGTTTTCCATCTTCATATTTTGGGCCCAGGATTTTCCGTAAGATTTTTCTTTCCTTTTTTTCTACCTTGTCTAATTGTCTGGCTGTGTTTAGTGCAAGGCATTCTGAGGCGTAGAGGCCTTCTGGCTTAATGACTGTATTGTAGTGTCTAAGTTTTGCATTTATAGAAATGGACTTCTTGTTGTATACATTTTTTGTCAACTGGAATGCCAGTTCCATTTTTCTTGCTCTTGCTAGGACAGCTTCTTTGTCAAGGGCGTTTGGTTGAATTATTTCTCCCAGGTATTTGAATTTATTAACCCTCTTGATTTTCCCATACTTTGTTGTGATCTGTCTTGGTGCATCTTTTCTATTGGTCATGTATTCCGTCTTTTCATAAGATATTTGTAGTCCAGCCTTTTCTGCTGTCTCTTTCAGTATATTTATTTGTCTTCTTGAGTCTTCCATGTTTTCCGCTACTATTGCAAGATCGTCTGCAAAAGCCAGGCAGTCAATTTCCAAATTATCTTTCTTTCTTCCTATTTTTATTTTAGTGATTCCTTCCTCTTCCAATCTTTTCCTCCACTCTCTCATTACTTTCTCCAGCACACAGTTGAAGAGCAGTGGGGAAAGCCCATCTCCCTGTCTTACTCCTGTTTTCACCTCAAATGGTTCTGAGATCTCTCCCAAAAATTTTACCTCTGACTTCGTGTTTGTTAGAGTTTTATTTGGGATCGCAATTGATTTGTCATCGGCTCCGAATTCCTCCAATGTATTGAAAAGTGTGTCTCTGTCTATAGAATCGTATGCCTTTTTGAAGTCCACGAATGTCACATGAATGTCCTTGGCTCTCAGTCTCCTGTACCTTATTATGAGTTTCAGATTTAATATCTGTTCAGCACATGATCTTCCCTTCCTGAATCCTTCCTGGTAGTTACCTAATTGTGGGTCCAGTTGGGCCTCCAATCTGTTTTGTAATGCTTTGGATAGGATTTTGTATGTTACCGAAAGGAGTGAGATTCCCCTATAATTGTTGGCATCAGTTTTATGTCCTTTTTTGTGTATAGGGTGGATCATAGCTGCTTTCCAATCTTCCGGTATTTCCTCTGTTTCCCAGATATTTTATATTATTTTATGTAGGCTTTTGACTTTTGATATCTACGCTTTTCCACATTTCTGCTATAATCGAGTCCTCTCCTGGGGCTTTATCATTTTTTAGTTCTCTAATAATTTGTTGGATTTCTGCTAGGTTCGGTGGCTTGGAGTTTTCAAATTTATATTTCGGATTTTGTTTAGGGAATTTTGTTTTCGGTTCTTCACAGTTTAGTAGTTTTTCGAAGTATTTTGCAAGTATTTTGCAGTTTTCTTGGTTATTCAGGGCTATCCTTCCTTCTTCGTTTTTGAAACATTAGTTTGGTGGTTGATATCCTTGAAGGTTTTGCTTAAAGACTTTGTAGAATGTTCTTGTGTTGTTCTTTTTAAAGTCTTCATCTATTTGTTGTAGTTGCTTCTTGTCAAAATTCCTTTTGTTTGTTCTTATTGTTTTTGCTGTTCGTGCTCTCTGTTCTTTGAATATGATGTAGTCTTCGTTATTTTTGGTCGAGTGCCATTTTTTCCAGGTTTTAATCCTTAGTTCAAGGGCCTCTTCGCACTGTTCATTCCACCACCTGTGTTTTCTTTGTCTATTGAGTGGGACTATTTTCATTGACGTCTTGACTATTTTCGTTTTGATTTCATCCCATTCATCTGATTTTATGTCTAGTTTTTCCTGGAATTCTTGTTTCTTTAGCTTTAATGTTTCTGTGTTGATCCTCTGTATTTTAAAATCATTGTTCAGTGTCTTTTATAAATTTCAGTTTTAGCGTTGTGAGGTAATGGTCCGTTTCTATGTTTGCACCTTTCCGAACTTTTACATTCATAATTTCTTTCTGGTTATTGAAAGAAATGGCGACGTGATCAATCTGGAATCCTCCCAAGCTGTGGTTTGGTGATTTCCATGTTTTTTGTTTTCTGGGTAGGTGTCTAAAATTTGTTGACATTAATTTAAGGTTGAAACCCCTGCACAATTCTATTAGTCTCTGTCCATTTTTGTTGGTTCTTTTGTGTGCGGGGTATTCTCCTACTGTCTTTTTGTATTTTCTTTCATTTCCAATCTGCGTGTTGAAGTCGCCTAGTAGGATCTTAATATTTTTTCTTGGGATCTTTGAGAGTTCATGTTCCTGGGACTCCCAGTATTTCTCAACCTTTTCTGGGTTCCTTTTGTTGTCTTCGTTAATGAGAGTGTGACAGTTTATTAGAGTATATTTCTTATTTGCACATCGTAGTGTCATGATTGCGAGTCTTTCATTTGGTGAGTAGAAGCCCGTTATAGAATTGATTATCTTCCTGTTCACGACAAATCCGTTTCCTAGGTGTGGTATACCCTTTCCCATTGGGTTTAGGCCTCTTTTACCCTTGAAGATCCTATATTCTTCGGATTCCACTGTATGTTCGTCTGTGAATCTCGTTTCTTGGAGGGCTAGGATTCGGATCTCATATTCATCTAGTACTTTGATTAGTTGCTTTAGTTTTCCTGTTTTTAACAGTGAGTTTATATTCACTGTTCCAAAGAAGCATATTTTTTTTTGTTTTCAGGTTCAATGTTGGTGTTTCCTGTGGCTTTGGTTTGTTGCATGTTGTTTCGGGCTCTCCAGAATCCGACGGCCCGATTACGCCACCCTTTGCGACGAAGGATTCCCTGTTTAAGTTACCTCCTGAAGTAGTTCCATCTAGAGAAATTTTCATCATGCGTTATTTGAGAATTGTGTTGGGGGAAGGATTAGTATCCATTGCGAGGTTAAAACTTCGATTGTAAGTCCCAGAGTGATAGTTCATCCGCTCCTAACATGGAGACAGCCGATGTATTATTATTATTATTATATCGAAAAAGTTTCAAACCATGGGATTCCCCAGCTAAGACAATATGGCGGGTCAAGGACCAAAGCACATATTGCCAAGTGTATTAAAAAAAAATTTGGAAGAATAGTTAGGGATGTGTGCTTGTGTCCATAAATTTCCGAACTATGCGTGTTGTGTTGAGTACCACAGCCTTCTGGAGTTGTGCATAAGTGTTTTTATGAAGTCCTAGTATGCTGAGGCTGTGATGCAATGTGTGAGGCACCAAGCCAGTAGCGGACAGGATGATGGGTACAACACGTACTCGGTCCTGCCTCCACTGCTTCTGGAGCTCGTAGGTCTAGGTCTGTGTATTTACTTATCTTGTCAGCGTGAGTTTTCTGCATGTTCTTGCTGATGGGAACTGCAATATCAATGAGATAGGTCTGTTTGTTGACCTTATCAACAAGTGTAATGTCAGGTCTGTTGTGATGTATAGTTTTGTCTGTGTGAATGGGACGGTCCCAGTACAGCTTATGTGAGGGTGACTCTAGTACGCTTTGTGGTGTGTACTTGTAGTATGGGACCGTGTTTTTAATAAGTGAGTGTTTGTGTGCTAGCTGTTGATGAACGATCGATGCTACCTGATAGTGTCGGTGGAGGTAGTCTGTTTGGGACAGAAGGGGACAGCCAGATATTATGTGGTCGATCGTCTCATGTGTAGTGTGGCATTTCCTGCATCTGTCGTCGTGTGTGTTTGAGTCGTGTAGAATGTGTTTCTTGTAGTTGAGTGTGGGAATGACTTGGTCCTGTATCGCAATCATGAACCCTTCGGTCTCCCCAAACAGCTCACCACTCATCAGCCATCTGTTCGACGCTTCCATGATGACATGAGGTTGGCTGAGTTCGTGGCGATGTCTGCCATGGAGTTCCTTACGAGCCCATGATTCACGCAGCTGCTGTGTGTGGATGTCGGGAGTGTGGAGGGTTAGAGAAGGGTTTGCGAGGTCCAGGGGTGTGAAGTGTGTGTCAGCCTTGACAATGGCTGAGTGGAGTGAGGAGTGTTGTGCTCTTTGGTGGAAGTGTTCCCTAAGTGTGTGTACTTGTTTTTCGTGTAGGGTGATGAGATTGATGAGTCCTCGGCCTCCCTCCTTGCGGGGAAGAGTAATCCTTTCCGTAGCGGACTTGGGGTGGTGCATGTTGTGTTTCGTGAATGTAGTGCGTGTTGTGCGTTGTAGTGCTTTGAGTTCAGTGTTTGTCCATGAAATTATGCCGAACGAATATGTTAGTGTGGGGACGGCAAAAGTGTTAATGGCTTTAAATTTATTTCTGGCATTGAGTTGTGTTTTGAGGATGTTGTGAACGCGAGCACAGTATGTTTTCTTGAGTGCGTTTCTGATGTTTGCGTTGTCAATGACGCGCGCTTGCTGGAAGCCCAGGTACCTGTAGGTCTCTCCCTCTTCCATGGATTGGATGGCCAACCCATGGTCCTTATTATTATTATTATTATTATTATTATTATTTATCTTTGCTTTCTTAGAATCATAATTCTTAGAACCATCTTTGGATTCATAAAAATAATAGAAATGACAATTCTACACTAGTTTTTTTGTTTGTTTTAAATTAAATTTTAAATTTTAAATTTTGTTTTAAATTATACAAAACACCAACACTAGAAAGTGTTTTGAAGATGGTTTCAAGCCGCAGCAGCAGTGTGGTGTCAGTGTGCGGCCTTGGCATGAAGCATGAATTTGCATGTAAGGGGTTTCCCAGGGACTACTACCAGTTCTGAATTGTGATTGAACAGTTTTAAAGATGTTATCTATAAATATCTAGACATTGCTTTAAATTGTATTGCTTGAGAATGACTTCTCTCGTAGTGGAAACTAGTTATAAACATAATTTTTAGTTGTGAACTAAACATTATTTTTTAAGTTGATCAGGTGCACGGGCTTAGTGCAGTGTTTCTCAACCTTTTAGTACTTGCGACCCAATTTTCAATCACAACTCTCATCGCGCCCCCCGAAAAAAAAAACCTCCAAACCTATCTGTCAACCAAAAAAAAACAAAAAAAAAACCTCCAAACCTATCTGTCAACCAAAAAACAAAAAAAAAGCCCCACAGGTTAAGAAACGCTGGCTTAGTGATTGAAATCGAATACGATCAGTGTACGTAAAATTGGACTAATTGTTACCAACACTGGAAATTTTTCATTTTCTGCAAATCCTAATTAAATACTCATTACTTATTTAAATTGTCTAAAATCCGATTAATTTTAATTAAATTAAAACTCGCGCAGTTATTAAGAGGATTACAGGGTAGATTAAAATCCATTAATGCCCATCAATAGAAATCCAATGTTCGGTTCTAATGCTTTTCTTTAAGATTTTTTACTACATTCACACTCTTATTTCGCGTTTGAAACTTAAAAGATTTCAGATTTAAACGTTAGATCGTTTGTTGCCTTTAAATAAGCAAGAATATTTATCTAGTGGCACAAAAGTTATTAGGACACCCACACGTACACAGAGACTGAGTGACTTGATGAGTCTCAGTTTTCTTTTGAAAAGTAGGCTAAAAATAAGAATTTCTGATATTTCAAAAATTCTTTTTAAGTATCACTGATTTCCTTTGGAGTTCAATATTTCCACAGCTAAAGTAAATACACTTCATCACTGAAATGATTCACTCTGGAATTTCATTCGCCAAATAGTTTTTTCATTACGATTTACGGACAGCAAGGAAATGAAACGTGAATTCAAATCGATTTATGCACTCACAAATACGTTAAAGGAGAAGTGAGATTGTCTCTGTAAGTAGCAATATTCCCGTCTCAGCTGTCAGCAAAGCAATGGTTTGCGAAATAGATTTATGTAGTGATTTTTTTATGTCTTCAGTCTCCTAATAATTCGTCACGAAAGAATTTCCTCTTTTTTTTGATGGTGTAATGTGTGTGTGTGTGTTTGTGTGTTTAATTATGTAATTAGGAGTTTGAAAACCATTTCTTGTTAAAATAGTGATTTCTTTTAACATGAAAACTGATGACTATAAAAATTCATTCATTTCTTTCTCCAAAAATTAATTTCAAAAATGAAAAACTTGTGAGTCCAGTTTCAATTACTAATTTTCTAATAATTCTGATTTCTATATATGGCTATTTTGTTTGCCTGTATTACAAAGATAAGTCTGTATGCAATTCCGTGTTAAAACATTAACAGGAAACATTCTATTAAACAAATAGATTGAAAATAAGAACAGACGGTGATTGATGGCCTGTCATCGAAGTAGGCAGTCTTCTCTGTATGTGTACCTCTTAATAATTTTTAATAGCTGCGTGCATCTTCTTGAAACTTGATATGTCTATTCAAGGACTACAGACGATCTACTTTTATAGCTTTAAAATTCTTAAAAAATTAGCTCGAAAAGACGATAAAAATTTTCATTTTTTTTTTGAAATAAATGAAAATTAAGTTTTGTTAAGAAAAAAAAGTTGTTTTTTTTTTTTGCCAAAAATGTTTTTTGCCAAAAAATCTACAATAAACAAATATGAAAATATATTATTATTTTAATAACAAGTTTTATTAATAAAAAATAAAAGAAATCTGATGAAAATATTTACCTCGATCTCAATGATGAAGATTCAAGTTTTCTTGAATGATGTCGAAAAAAGATGTTGGGAATCTCTACTTTAGACGGAGCCTCTTGTCCAAGTTATTGGAAAAAATTACTATCAGTCTCTTTAAGGAACAGCTTATTGCTCAGAGTTGACTTGGACAATTTTTTTCATTCTCTGTGTCTTTATCCTTCCGACAGATGTCAGCATTATATGTCTGACCACAAAAAATCATTTCTGACAGTTCTTAATCTTCTTTCAACCATTGTCCTTATTATATTTAATCCTTAAACTTTTATATGGAAGAAACCCTTGAGTTTGCTCCTTTTTAAGCCTCACATTCTGGATTCGTTGGATTTTGGGAGAATGTCGTATATTTGATTTTTTTAAATTGTTATGAATATTTAAGTGTTATTGAAAACTTTATTCTTTCTTTAGATAACTGTGTGTCCCAATTCCTAAAATAATACGACTTGTATTCTTTTGCTATCATAAATGTGAATGTATTTTTTTTATTATGATGTTTTCCTAGATAAATGTTTCCTGTCACAGATTTCACCTATAGTTCATCCAAATAGATTGAGAACATACTTTAAAAAAGGAAAACTTATCACTGTTATTAGAAAAAATTAAAGATTATTTATGGTTTTCGATTTTGGCTAAACTTTACAATTGTAAATAATTCAGCTGTAAACAAACGTATAGTACACATACAGATAATCATTAATACTATACAGTTTTCGTTAATATATTAATATTATTTTTATAACTAGTTTCTCAAAACTTTACCGTAATAATAATAATCAGAAAATACGTGGCGCTGTAAATGAAAAAGCAATAAAAGAGGAGTTGTCATGCTATAATCTGGTGTTACTTGCCTATTAAACCAAATATTCCATTTATAGATATAAAACGTACCTTAAAAAAAGGTTACCATTTGTTGTTAACCAATTTTCTGTGCTTTTGAGAATATTTGTTGATATCTGGGGAATGTTTCAATAGAGCAATTAGTTGCTAATGCTATTATTAGCAAATACGCCTAGATGTTGTTTTTAAATAATAAAGTGTAAATAATAGAGTTGCCATCGTTTTCATCTGATTTAACTGAACTTTAGATAATCACGGCAAAAGGAAGTTCTAGTGGTTGAAAGCAGAACAACTACTTAATTAACGGCTGTTATTATTCAGAAATAAAGGACACTTTGCATTCATTTGTGGAATCAAGCTTCAAATGATTTTACCAAAGTTTCATTGAAACATGAAAAGAGATTTAATGTGTCTGAATTAATCAAAGAAATGGGTAAAAAACGAAGGCACAACACTATAAGAAAGGAATTCGCACCCTGAGCTGTCACCGGGAAGACCGTTCCACAGGGACGCAACGGTCCGTTTCAGTCTCTTCCCGGTGACAGCTCAGGGTGCGAATTCCTTCTTTTAGCGTTGTGCCTTCGTTTTTTACCCATT
>JAFIDM010009631.1:314991186-315026273 GCA_023159025.1 Thereuonema tuberculata | reverse complement strand
TATATATATATATATATATATATATATATATATATATATATATATATGTATATATATGCCTCCTGATTGGATTCGGTGCAAAAAGAGGACTGTTTTTTGTTTCTCCTGAAAAATTTGCTAAAATGGAGCTGCCTCCTTTTTGCATCGGTGTCTTCAATTGTGAGAGCATGCACAGAAAATTTACTTGAGAATTCCTATTTCTGAAAGATTTATAAAAATTAACAGTAAATATATTTAAGATTTTCCTGCAATTTTATTATTTATATTCAGTTCTGGTAATTGAAGTGAAGATTTTTTTTTTAAAGAACCGAAATTGAGTTTTTCTGCTTATATGCATTATTAATATGACAGTTTTTTATATGCAGTTTAAGGAGTATATCAAGCTATGTTTTACGCTAATATATTTTTGTTGGTTGTTTATTAATTTTCATTATTTATTTGTTAGTAAATTTTCGAAAATAAAATCCTCTGGCTCGGCTGAATCTGTTTGCTCTTACGCCATTTTATATTGTGTATCGTGCAAAAATAGCCTCTCCAGTCACAGTGTATGACAGTGTTGCTATGCCAGAACTTATCATTGGAGTTTTTGTTGTTAGTTTCTGAAAGAAATATTGTCCAATAAAATATACTGTAGGAAGTGCGGGACACTTAACATTCTTCAGTTTCACATTATTCTGACTTTTCAGGAATTATCAGCTTCACATTATTCTGACTTTCCGTATCTGGACACCACAGTGTTCATACAAGGTGGTGCCCTACATGTAACCGAACAGGAGAATCAATCGTTATAATTTCCACGTCTTTTACCTTAGTTGAACCCATGGAGTTATCGGAAGAACTGAGTTTATCATGGCAGGTGCAATCAGACTGATTTGAAAAGCCTTAAAAGGGCAGTGTCTAATATCTATTGAGACACGTTGCAGTGAACTGTCTTGTCAGTTTTTGTTTCTAGCATATACCAATAAATAGCATATCGAACAATTATTATTATAGCATATGTGCAATAAGAAAAATGTAGCTTCTCAGCTATGCCGTTTAAAGGCTTATCTCTAACTCAAGCTATGTTATTCTTTCTTGTTTTGCAGTGCCAGTTTCCCAATTGTAACAAAAATTATATTTTATATTTACTATTTTTTCCCTTCCTAATAAATTGCGTCTGCATGTTTTCATAATACTACAAAAACTGGTAGATCACATAATCTCCATTAGCCACAGGTCCAGACGTCAGAATTAAGAAACTTATTTTATAACTACCAGGTGTTTATACAAAGGGTTGTCCGAGATTTATAAAAACGATTTTGGCTGCACTCAGTTAACTTGAGAAGCCACTCAACCACCAATGATTGTGTTGTTAATTTATCTTCCATTCTGGCTATTGCTTGAATTTGCAGTTTTCGTTGGGGTAGGCTTCGTTGGAAAATGTTTAATGGTATTATGTTGTTCTTACATCGTGAATAAGACACCAACTACTAATCATATGCGCCTTTGGAATTTAAAATAAATTTGATTTCAATGTTAGTTAATAGGGTTTTCCGTTTATCTAGCTCTATCAGTAATTTTGATAAGGAATTATGTAAAATTCACAGTGTTTTATTATGTAATGATTTTCCCAGATGGTTTATTGAGAGGCATTTTAAAAGAGCTATTATAAAATGTTATGTTAATGATATGCCAAAAAGCTTTAAGAAATCTCAAAAATTTGTCTCAATAGATTATCACTCCGATCTTTTTCCTGTTTTAAAGAAGATTTGCCATAAGCACAATATTGTACTTACAGCTCCCTGTAAAAACTCTATTTCTTTGTATCCTAGCATATGATTCCAACCTCTGGGTTGCCAGGTCCTCTCGTTCTTTTTCTATTTTTTCCATTGCCATTTTTGTTGCTCAAGATTTTATCTTTGTTCTTCAAATATGTCGATAACGTGTTGGATGGAATTGCAAATTCCTTGGCGATTTCCGATTTTCTTTTTAAGATCTTTTTCCACTTCCTTAATCACCGCTACCTTTTCAGCTAATGTTAATGACTTATAAGCTTTGACAATGGCATAGTAAGAGCATATAAACAATACTTAAAGCACAAGCACGGAAACTAAAAATGTTAGTTTTAACCGCATTAAATCATTCACAGGAAGCGTATTTGACTCTAAGACCGAAGGGCTGTAGGAGGGGGGGAGGGTAACAACAGAGGGTGGACAGAAAAATCCTCGGAAATCCACACTTAGTGACATTCAAAGCCTCGCTTTTGTTTTCCTTAGAAAGACCGCTAAAATAACTAATGTATCTTAGGTGAAAAAAGTCTCAGGAACAATTTTTACCGTAATATTTTAAGGACAATCGTACGAAAAATTCGAATTATCCAAAATAAAATTCGAATTATCCACGATTTTTTAACATTATTTTAATACAGAATTCTAGGGACCGAGCAAAAAATTCTAATTATCCATAACTTCGAATTAAACAAGTTCGAATTAGCCAAGTTTCACTGTAATGAATCTGGACCAAACTAAATTTTTGAGTTTGAAGTTTAAAAAATGACCTAAATGACAAAGAAAACATTTAAAATCACTAACCGTTCAATAACTGATAGCACAAACCAAAGGATAGCAATTTTAAGATATCTATGAATGCATGCATAGATTGATATTTTGAAATATAACATTAAGACAAAAAAATACAGTCGGACTTCTATTTAACGAACCTCTATTTTGCGAATTTCTCTATTTTGCGAACTTTTCTTTGGAACCAAGAACATTTTGCTAATTTCTTCGTAAAATAACCTCCAAATAGCGAAGTGCATTTTCTATTTAACGAACTTTTTCGTGGTATCTATTTTTTTTCTCCTTGAAATGTTTTTATTATCAATATTCCCTTAGAAGAATTGAAAGAAATGTATATACAGCTGAGGGAAAAAGAAGAAATTAACGATGATGTGCTGATTGATGATTATCTTTCACTTCAATTTGAAGTTGAAACCTCGGAAACACTAAATGAATTGGATATTTTGAACAGTGTGAAAAATAAAAACAATACAGCTATGAATTGTGATGAAGATGAAGATGATGAAAATGGAAATGATTATGATGCAAAAATCAAAAAACCTTCGCATGATGAAATGCTAAAATCATTTGAAACAATCCGACGCTAATTACAATTTGAAGAAAATACTGAAGGGGTTTTTGGTGCATTGCAAAGATGCGAGACGTACTATGAGCGAAAACACTTTTTCAAAAAAAAAAAAAAAAAAAAAAAACCTCAGACAAAATTAACAGACTTTATTAGTAAAATTTAAGTACGCATGTGGTAATGTATGCTTTACGTCATTAAAATTATTACTTTTTTTAATAATATTGAATAATAAAAGGTGAAACTCTATTTAACGAATTTTCCATATAACGAACTTTTTGGGGAGATTTAGCGACTTCGTTAAATAGAGGTCCGACTGTAATTTATATCGGTAATATATATGGGAAAGGGGCAAGTGCTCATTAGGAAGCTCAATTTTAAGACTTTATCAAACAAAAGTATAATTAAAATAAAATAAAAATATATATTTGAAATACCTGGGACCCTGACAATTCATTGTTCAGTTAAACGATAACTTGCTAAGCTGTTGTTCATTTATTTTGATAATAGTTGCTTTCATATTGGATAGCTACACTCATACCTCTTAAAATGGGATAAATCCACGTGCTTCTGCATGCTTTACTTTCATTGCACAGTGAACCATCTTGAGCTACAAAATGACATTTTCAACTTGAAATTATGTGTAACAGTTTTGGAATAAGCTTTTTCCTAAGGGAGGCATTACAACATAAACATTAATTAAAAAATCCCCGAAAATTATACTTTTAAAAATACAATGAACATATATAAACACATAGAACTGAACTACAAATAATCTCAGCTATTTGAAATTTTTTGTTCAATATTACACAGCATTATCAGAAAAAGAATGAGGTGTCTTGAAATTTTAGAATAATGCATGTGGGAGGTGATGATAACCATTATTTATTGTACTTGTCCTTTGCATTCTGATATATGAATATTTTGAAAATTGAGTTTCACCCATCTTTAAGATTTTTTGTGGAAGCGTCTGTGCAAAATATGCAAACAGACTTAAGTAGATTAAATTTTTCTTGAATTACAATTTACCACAGGCTTTTTAAAGTGATTATAACATTCTACAGGGGGGCAAAGGCTAATTAGGATTTCCCGGTCTCTGATCGGGTCAAAAACCCTGATGGAACTGATATTTAACTCTTGCGGTGAATTTCGGTGATGTCCGGAGGGCCTAATTGGTCAAATCCACTTTCCTCACCTCCACGCGGGGCCCCCTGGGATCTTTTAAGATGCGAAAGAGAGAGTGGTGTGCGGAAAGCAACGGGAAGCTACCGCATTTACTTTTCCCAAGAAAAACTGCAAACATGGCATGATGAATCTTTCCTCGGCAAAAAATTCCGGACGTAAACTATCCCCCCATTCGGATGTCCGGGAGGGGGATACTGAGGAAGGTTACATTATGACGCAATTCAACCGACAGAAGAAAAGAAGATTGAGGATTGGATCATGGAATGTGAGAACTCTTCTTCAAGCGGGGAAGTTGGAAAACTTGAAGGAAGAAATGAGAAGAAACAGAGTGGATGTGATGGGAATATCAGAAGTGAGGTGGAGAAATAGTGGTGAGTTGGTGAGTGATGAATTTAGAATGTTTTATTCAAATGGTGAATGTAAAGGAAGTCATGGTGTTGGTGTACTGCTGGGACCATGTGTGAAAGATAAAGTGATATCAGTGCGTTATGTAGATGACCGGATGATAATGGTGAGACTACAAGGGAAAAAATTGGACTTAGTGCTAGTGCAAATTTACATGCCACATAGTGGATTAGAAGATAAGAAAGTGGAAGAAAACTACGAGAAGATAGAAGAAATAGTTGAGAAAGAGAAGAAGGGTGCATGTGTAATCCTAATGGGCGACTGGAACGCAGTAGTAGGAGAAGGACAAGATGGAAAAACGGTTGGAAAATTTGGACTGGGAAAAAGAAATGACAGAGGAGAATCTTTAGTAAATTTCTGTAAACGGAATGAAATGATTGTTGGAAATACGTTATTCCAACAGCATAAAAGAAGACGATACACGTGGACATGCCCAAGGGATGACAGTAGATATCAGATAGACTATATACTCGTACAGGAAAGATACCGAAATTGCTTAAAAAATGCAAAGACTCTACCAGGAGCGGATATTAATTCAGATCATGTCCTACTGATAGGCGAAGTAGATATTCGTCTGAAAAAGATAAGAGGAAGGCAAGTGACGAAGAAGTTTGATATAGAAAAACTTATGAACGAAGAGGAAAAAAGAAAATTTGAAGAACATTTTCAAAAGAAAGCCTCTAATTTAGAATCTGCACCAGAAAATAGTAATGAATACTGGACTCATCTAAAAAGCTGTATACAGGAAACAGCAGAAGAAACAATAGGATACAGAGAAGGTAAGAGTAATAAGAAACCTTGGGTCACAGGGAAAATGTTGGAGAAGATGGAGGAAAGGAGAAAATGGAAAAACATCAACACAGAAGAAGGTAAAAGAAATTACAAGAAACTAAACAACGAACTAAGAAGAGTAACTGATAAGGCGAAGGAAGACTGGATGAAACAGAAATGTGAAGAAGTAGAGGATCTAGAGAGAAAAGGAAGATATGATTTAATGTACCGCGAAGTAAAATGTTTGGATTTCACAAATAAGAATAAGAAGTCCATGTGGTTGATAGAAGACGAAATCGGCAATGAAATAACCGACAAACAAGGAATTTTGAACAGATGGAAGAAGTATGTAGAAGAATTATATGAGACAGGGAATCGTCCAGATTACTTAGCTATAGAAGATGAAACAGCTGTATCAGAAGACGAAAAAGGATGTTGTATTCTAAGGGAAGAAGTTGAGCTAGCGATTAGGGAAATGAAGAATGGGAAAGCAACAGGAGTTGATGGAATACACATTGAGTTAGTAAAATGCTTGGGTGAAGACAAGAAGCAAATACTATCATTAAGCAATGAAATATATGAGAAAGGTGAATGGCCTGATGATTTCATGGAAACAGTATTGCTGCCAATACCGAAGAAAAATAATGCAAAGAAGTGCAATGAGTTCAGGACTATCAGCCTTATATCGCACTCAGCGAAGATTCTTCTGCGAATACTGAACAGACGTTTATATTCTAAGGTGGAAGGAGAGTTGGAAGAAGAGCAATTTGGTGTTAGGAAAGGAAAAGGTACGAGAGATGCAATTGGACTGCTGCGAACAATCGGCGAAAGATATCTAGAAAAAAATAAACACGTATATGCAGTATTTGTGGACCTGGAAAAGGCTTTTGACAGAGTGGATTGGAATAAACTTATGGAAATCTTGAAGAAAATTGGTGTGGATTGGAAAAAGAGAAGGCTAATAACTAATCTTTATATGAAACAACGAGTCAAAGTCAGAATAGGAGAAAAATTGTCAGAGGGAAGTGGAATAGGGAGAGGGGTGCGACAAGGATGCCCTCTATCACCTACACTGTTCAACATCTACTTGGAGGAGTTAGTGAAAAATTGTTTTCAGAACATGGGAGGAGTGATAGTAGGAGGAAGAAGAATAAAGTGCATAAGATTTGCTGATGATATGGCATTGTTAGCAGAAGAGGAGATGATACTAAGGGATATGTTACTGCAGCTGAATGACAGCTGTGAAAAATATGGAATGAAGATAAATGTAAACAAGACAAAGACTATGGTTATCGGAAGAAAGACAAAGAAGATAAACATAAGTATTCGGAATTAGACATTGGAACAAGTGAACAACTTTAAATACTTAGGGTGTACTAAAAGTGAAGATATGAGACGCTGCCAAGAAGTCAAGAGGAGGATAGCAATAGCAAAGGAGGCTTTTAATAGGAAAAGGAGCATCTTCTGCGGACCTCTGGAAAAAGAACTAAGGAAGAGACTAGTGAAGTGCTTTGTGTGGAGTGTGGCATTGTATGGGGCAGAAACATGGACATTACGACGCAGTGAAGAGAAACGACTAGAAGCATTTGAAATGTGGATATGGAGAAGAATGGAGCATGTGAAATGGACAGACAAAATAAGAAATGAAGCTGTGCTAGAAAGAGTGGGTGAAGAAAGAATAATGCTGAAACTGATCAGGAAGAGAAAAAGAAACTGGTTGGGTCACTGGCTGAGAAGAAACTCCCTAATGAAGGATGCACTGGAAGGAATGGTGAACGGTAAAAAAAGTTCGAGGCAGAAGAAGATTTAAGATGATCGACAACATTATGGTAAATGGATCTTATGTGGAGACGAAGAGGAAGGCAGAAAATAGGAAAGATTGGAGAATGCTGGGTTTGCAGTGAAGGACCTGCCCTTGGCAGAGAACTATGAATGAATGAACATTCTACACTGATTTTATATTATAAGTTTGTATACTGAAGCTTGTGTGTCGGCCAAATATGAACTATGCTATGCACTTTTACAGATTTATGATTGAAGAGCATACCATAACCTAATGCTTGACCACATCAAAGACTAAGAATATGCTTAGACATCCAATGTACCATGAAGAATGCAATGACATCAAAATAATCATGCTCGTATGTTAAGTTCCACCATAACTAAGCAGTTTATCAAATTTAAAGGAAATCAGTCCAGATGTTTTACCATGATGCACATCTATACTAATATTATAAAGCTGAAGAGTTTGTATGTTTGAACGCACTAATCTCAGGAACTACCAGTCCGATTTGAAATATTCTTTTTGTGTTAGATAGCCCATTTATTGAGAAAGATTATATAACATCATGCTACGACCAATAGGAGCGGAGCAGTATACATAAACGTCAACCAATCTGGCAAACTGTCGGGTGCGCTGGGCTTTCTGTGAAGTCAGTTTATTTTGTAGTGATTGTTTTATGTTTCCACATAATTTCCAGATGGTATTTATTGTTAATGAGATGCACTTAGTTATGTACTCATAATGTTTATGAAACAGATATGTATAATCAAAATTTAACGCGGGTGAAACCGCGGGGAACACCAATTACAGAGATAAAAGAAGAAAAATGCTCAAGTGGAATAGCAAGCCTTTGCAAGGTCAGTCAATTAAAAATGCATTAAAGATTGAAAACATTTCAATTTACAAAATAAAATTAGTATTTCAGAACCACAAATAAGTTGTACATTTAAGGACGATGCTGACTGCACATTCAATTTTTATGAAATTAGCAAGTTTTAACAACATTTTACTGTAACAGAAGGCCATAATCTGCCAAGTTTTAAATAAAAGAAACAGTTAGTTGTAGAAGATGCCATAAAGATATTTAATATTAGAAAGATATTCAGGCCATTTACATTATTCCTTACTTCCTCTTACAAGGAATCGACACACCCTGTATCTTTAAAATCTGAGTGCCCTTTTGTTAGATGAAACTACACATGAAGTACTTCAAAAATGTATATATATATATATATATATATATATATATATGTTGAAGATTAGAAGAAAATAAATAATCTTCTCATTAACTTTTGTTTTTAATTAATTAGTTAACTTAATTACCTAAACTTTTTTTTCTTATCATGTGGTGATGATACTCATTTACTATTTGTATTTAAAATTATTTCAGTTGTGCTTTTATTTTAAGTTTTTATGTAAGAGTTTTAAATGCTATACTATAAAGGAAATACTATATATAATTACTTAAGTAACTAACCTTTTTTTAATATGCAACTACTCATAAGAAAAAAAAAGAAAAGTTTTGTTTTAAGTAATTTTATACAATATATGTTTTATTTTATTTTTCTGAATTAAAGTACTTCTAATTAAAAACCAAAATTAACGAGAATACTAACTTTATTTTTTTTTATAATAAAGAAAAACTAAAATTCAGTTAGTGAAGTATTATATTTAAAACTCTTACATAAAAACTTAAAATAAAAGCACAACTGAAATATTTTTAAATACAAACAGTAAATGAGTATCTTCACTATATGATAAGGAAAAAAAAAAGTTTAGGTAATTAAGTTAACTAATTAATTAAAAACCAAATTTAACGAGAAGATTATTTATTTACTTCTAATCCTAAATTGGTTTTCTGTCTAATATTCATAACATAAACGGAAAAAACTTATATTAGGCTATCATAAAGAAAGGAGGTTAAAAAATAAAAAAAAAAGAGAAAAAACAAAAAAGAAAGTAAAAAAATAAAATAAAATGAAAATAAAAAAAAAAAATACATGAGATTTGCATGGGAATCAAACTGACCCATCGTTTTGAAATCCAGTGAGTTTACCATTACTCCACGCTGGCACTTGCTTTCTAATGACAGCAGTGAGTTAATAAGGCAATACTTGAAAGAATATCTCGAAATCTGTAGGGCATTGGCGCCAACATGTAAGCTATATATTTTTTTGAAATACTTCATGTGTACTTTCATCTCACAAAAGGGCACTCAGATTTTAAAGATACATGGTGTGTCGACTCCTTGTTAGTAAA
Organism: Thereuonema tuberculata; assembly: GCA_023159025.1. Taxonomy (NCBI): domain Eukaryota; kingdom Metazoa; phylum Arthropoda; class Chilopoda; order Scutigeromorpha; family Scutigeridae; genus Thereuonema; species Thereuonema tuberculata. The sequence continues at coordinate 315,016,747 of JAFIDM010009631.1, read as the reverse complement.
TAAAATGAGAAAAATAAAAGAAAAGACTGTAATGAGAGATGAATAAATTCCAACAGTTTCAAAATGTTAAACACCCTTCATCTTCAGGAAGTGCAAACTGAACATGTAAATACAGGGAGGGAAATTAAACAGCATTTGCCATTTAACCACTCATTTACTTCCCTTCCTGCATCCACTTGCTTGTTTTCTGTACTGTCCTATCTGTTCGTGGAGTTTCCTCTCAAGATTAGTGTGTTTACCTTTTTCAGTCTTATTTATTATTTACCAATGTAAGTTAAGTCCACTGATCAGTAATATATAGTATGAGATTATCTTAGATAAATTAATGTTGGTGAGTTATGTCAGTTTATAACCAATTTTATATTGCAGACAGGGTAATTCTGCAGCAATCTCATCTCTTCAACTCACATAGACACAACAGCAAACATCACAACAGAATCAACAGTTTCTTGAAGAAATAGAAAATGATTCAACAGACAGCACCTTTCATTTTAAAGATTTTTAGGTTGCTAACAAAATTTAGTTTTCAATTATCTCTTTTCTCCTACAGTGTAAGTGTACAGAAGAGACGATGAGATTCTCTATCTTCTGATTATGGAGAAGAAACATACTATAATGGTACTGTACATTATCAATAATGAATACACAGAAGGGATATGCATTATACAAGGACTTTTATTATGAGACCATAACTAAACTATATTTCAGGGAAAGGGCGTGGAAGAAATTACCTTCTCAGGAATAAATCCAAAATCTTTTCCAATGTTGGTTACAGACACTGAGAATCAAACTAACTTATTGAAGATGTAGCCTAAGTCTAATATATTTGATTTTAAAAGAAAGAAGAAATAATAAGGAAAATAAATGAATATTTAAAAATATTAAACAGAAACTTATATTTATTATTTCTATAAATGAAAACATTTTAATTTCTGTGATTTTTTTTCTCTCTTTACAAGTGAATGCGTAACACTAAAGCTTATGATGAAAAATGTAAAGCTTAATCAAATAATAATTATAATATTAAATAAACATTAAAAGTAACTTTCTCTAAATACTACTATATCACAAAAACATTTAATTATGTGAATAAAAAATTCCACACATAGCGTCTTGCAAAGCTCTGTAACAAGCTAGCTCAGAAACAAACCCTCCAGCTTTCTGATCTTCAGCAGCTGAGCGTACATTATGCAAATAACCTGCCCCTGATAGCTCCATCATTGTGGGAGGAACTGGCCCACATAAATCAGGAACAATTTCTGTGTAAGTATATAAAGGATTTTCTTGTTTCTGAATTGGTAGAAATTTATTTGGTTGTCCAAATCCAATACCAGTAGAAAATTGAACTTCTGGTGGAGGTGGAGCTTTCACTGTCTTGTTTTCTATGGAGGCTGCATGAGATGCAATTATATGACTTGCAGGTGCATCAGAAAACATCAGTTCGTTAATTAGCGATTCTTTCTGTTTCAGCTTCATGCTCTTTTCTTTTTGTTCTGCTTTTAATAGGAAATGTTTCCTTTGTGAACTTTCTTGTTGTTCTCTTTCAATCATTTCTTCCAAATCCTCTTGTTCTCTGCTTAATTTATTTTTATTTTTCATAATCTGAACTTTATTTTCTCGTTTATATTGCTTAATTTTCTGCTTCGTATTTTCAACATTTATGTTGTTAGTTAAATTATATATAATATGTTCTATTTCTTCTAAATAATCATTGTACTCGTTCAGTGAAACAAAATCTTCTTCCTTCTTATTAAAAATCCGCAAAATCTTTTTCCGGATATGAACTTCTCTTTCCACACGAGAATCTTCAAAAAGTTGTAGGCGAAAATTGTTCCTCCGCAAACCAGTTCCGCATTCTGGACATGATCCCGAACCTTTCAAAAACAACAGGTCCACACAATTTTCACAGAGGGCATGTCCACAAACGTTTACCAACCACTTCAGAGAAGGATTTCGATATTTCCTTGTTTTGCATCTAGGGCAAGCTACATCATCCATCCCTAAAACAATTAACAGGAAATTCAAAAATTAATCCTCTTCTTAAAAAATTAAAAACAAAAGCTAAATGACAAATAGGCCTACAGGTCTCACAACAGAAAACGGGAACATACAACTTTTGTTAATAACCCTGGTATATAAGTTTCAGCATAAAAAAAAATAATCAATATTGGGGGATATATGCTTTTTATATTTACCTGTAATAAAATGATTTTGAGAAATCCGCAAAATCCTGGAAATTCCGAAAAATTCGAAATCCGCAACTAGGTTTCGAGTGAGAGCCAAAGTAAAAACGAATGCTACGTAATTTTCCAATTGTCAGCAAGACTTAAAACGCTTGGAGAAATGAATTTTTCATTTTTTTTTAATTATTATTTTCACAGATAGTCATAAAATAAAAAAAAAATACTTAAAATAATTCAGCCACTAATTCGAGTTCTTAGATAAAAATTAGAATAAAAAAATAAATTATGTATATTTTTTAAGAAAAAGAATCAAAAGTATTAAGCTTTAGCGTCGTTAGAATTGTTTGGTTAGAAGTTCGTTTGCGCAACCGGGAAAAATCGGTCTGCGCAGATGGGATTCGTTCTTATAAACGTGAAGTTGCTCTACTGAAGTATTATAGATTTATTTTTAGAATTATATTTATAAAGTAAATAACTACAACTTGTTTAGAACATCAAAATTAGAAGTTTATCTTATTAATTTTTAAGTAGTTATATAATAATGTCTCAACAATGCGAAGAAGTTGGGTAAGTAAATAGATGGATTTGATGAACATTTGGAATAAGCCTATATCAGTTTTTATTAGGCCTAGTATGATTATTAATGGTATCGATAATATACTAAATTTTGCTTGATTCTTGCTTTATTCACTTATAAAAAATGTTTGTAACTCTCATTTAAATTTGCATATTTTTAGCGAAAGAGTGAATTAACATTCAGCTATCTTTGATCTTATTAAGATTAATTGAATTTCTAAACTTAATCAAGTAATATAGATTTAATTAATTATGATTTAACAAAATTTCAAGATTTTTATTTGTAATTGGGCAGACAAATTTATAATTTTTAAAAATTCGACAGACATTACAATTTAAAAAATTAACTTTTAATTTTTACTGTTTTCACGATATTATGAAAATTGAAAGGATAAAAAACAGAAACTCAACTTGTTTAAATTGAAAAAGTAAGATTAATGAAATCATATATTCTTTAGAAATTTCTAGCTAGTATTTATTTTGCTTTACATGAACGAATAGTGTGGATTTAATATATTGCATCTAATCTGTATGTTCAGGTTGTCCATATACTGGAATTATTTTTTTTTCCACTTCGTTAATTACAAACGAATTTGACGTTTGAGAGATTATGATATTGAAATAAGTTAAAACATTTTACGTATCCGAATTTCTGAGTAATTGAGTAAAAGATTTTGAGTAATTTCTGAGTAAAAGAAAATGATATCTTTTCTAAAATTTATTTTGAAATTAATGTTCCTTGGTTATTTACATATCGCGGATCTTTAAGGAATCACTGATTTACTTCATGCATTCATTAAATTGTTTAAATATTTAGAAAATAAGTAAAATGCTTGTAATTCCTGAAAAATTAAATGGACGCTATTTGGGTTTCTGCTTTAAATGTCTTAAGGCGGCGTCCTTTCCTGGGACAGGTAACTGATAAGGTAAATTAATGCCAACATCCTTTTGCAAAGTAGATAAGAAACAGAAACAGAAAAACGAATAACGAATGATAGGATTTTGGGTCGCACATTTATTAGTAAATCCAAAAAAAAAAAAAAATAGATTGATGTAAAATAAAGCATTTGATGCAAAATACAAAGAATGCAGTTACAAAAAACAAAATAAATAGGTATTCAAATGATGATTTGAAATCTTTTGAAGATTTTTTTTTTCTAAATTTATTTGGTTAAAAATTTATTCTTTCCACCTCCATAGTCAATCTTGCAGCTACTTCTTAAATAAAAAATTCAAAACTTTGGGAGATATTTCAAGATAAGTGAAATTTACAATTACATTGCATGTTTATGAATGAGTTATAAATAGAACCATCAACATAATTGCTTGGATACAGTTATAATAGCATGTATTCTACATCAATATGGAAACTTAAAAGTCAAAAGTTCGAGGCAGGAAAATGAATTATTTATTGACATAATTTTATGTCAATAGGACTCTTTTTGCGGACTATAATTTTTGATATTAGTGATAAACATTTAGCAAAGTGAAACTGTCCTTGGAATGTAAATATCAAATGGACACAATTTTTATCTTTTTTTATTTATGTATATTTTAAGTAAATATCATTTTAAAACACTTTTTTTTATGCTTTCAGCTTTTTTTTCATAATTATCTTGATTGTGATAGAGGTGCAACTGGAATTTAAATTGTAAATATTGAAGCTTGAAATATATAATTTAAAATAGAAAGTTAGCAAAAACGCAAAAAACTGTTTTCGTAGTATGTACATTTTCATTTCTGAAAATTTCTCAGTGGCAGAAAGTGACTGCAGATCGTAACTCGTAATTTCCCCTTCCTCTACAAGTCGTAAGGGTTCCAGTAAGCTACGACTCATGTCTGTCCGACTTGTATTTTAGGCTTTAAAGCCGGAGGGACAGAATGATCTTTCGTGTGCAGAATCGCAAAAAATGCTGTCTTGAATTAAATTTTGAAATAAGAATTTTGCACAAGGCTTAAACTCTTATGAAACATATCTATTTTAATTTTGGTATTGATTTGTTTTATTTTCTGTAAAATTCAGTGCTGACTTCATATCTATTAGATTCTAAACGAGTTATACTTAGAAAATCGTAGAAAATAATGAATGTTAAAAAAACAGAAAACAATAGGTGTGCAGAGAGATGTTTTAAAAAAAAGGAAAAAATAAAATATTCCATTTATATTTCACGGCTAAGAAAACCGGTAATAAGCACTAAATAAATTTCTTCTTTTAATTTAGAAATTGACTTTAAAAGATATGATTAGAACATGAGACTGTCCTTGGAATCCTGCAATTGGCCACTTTCATTCAGAAGAGCAATAATAATTATTCTGAAACACTTCACGCTTTCCAATTCGTCCTACATTGTTTTATGGTTTCTACTTTCTGAACCAAAAATGTATCCGTTTCCAATTGAAAACAGCAGTAAATTAGAATGTAATGAACGTAAGTGTTATTAACAATATCTGCGTGGAAAGTTTTATTTAATGAATCCTTTATTATGAATATCCATCTTAGATATACTTAAACATTTTTTTTAATCTTTATATTTTTAGTAGGTGACGAGTAGTTTAGTAGTTGAGTGTTTGCCATCTATCTTTCTGATATAAATAACTTAGCTGTGTTGTATGGCTTAGCTGTTATATCTCTTTGAAGGTTCATTTTATGTTGGGTTTATAATGTTTAGTATCTTTGTAATCCTTTGCTGTGTTACTTCTATCATACTTATCTTGAATTAAATATATCGATATATGTTGTTAGTTGCTTTATTGACTTCCTGAATTGCGTATTGTAAAAGGGACTGTTTAGCTCGAAAGAAACCTCTTGCTCTTGACAGTGAAAGCCTAAAATATTTCTTTTTAGATTTGTATTCTTTGCAGGGTTCCGTTTTGTATCTTTGACCCGACTTTTAACAGAGGAACTACCAAAGACATAAAATCTGGTGGGCACTTTGACCTCGCTGAGGGAATTCAAAACCGCTAAGATCACACCCTGACGAACTGAAATCATGTTACTATAACACGGATGCGTTTTATTATTTTAAATCACGTAAGAGTTTGGGCCCGGTAGCCATGTGGTACGGCACTTGACTGAGGCAGAGTTCGGGGATTTTTCCGCGCTGAGTTTCCTCCAGAGGGCTCCTAGGGTTCACCCAGCCGTCCGTAGAATGAGTGTCGGTTTCCTTCCCGGGAGTATAGGCGGGCGAGCGTTGCGCTGATCACCCGATGTCATCTCAGGGTCATTTAAACGTTGGGAGTCATACTTGCAGCGTCCCATGGACCATTGTAGGCCCTAGTGTAGAGTAAGAGTGATTTATATTTTGCAGTTTTCACTGTTAAAAGAACTTCACTGGACCAAAGCATTCATCAATGTTATTGATAACTTCACCATAAACGCCCACAGAACAACATTGATCTATAGCTATTCCTTTTATAAGTGAGATATAGGCTAGCTCCACCACTAGACAGAATGCTCTGTTTACAATTGATCATTGACCGTAAGCATGGTAATCGCCTTAGCCTTCTCTTCCTTTATAGATGACTCTTAAGAGATATTGAAATCTACCTTCTTAACCATATGTGCTAGGGAGCTTTTAACACATATCTTTAGGCTTTCTTTGTCTCATCTTCAATTCCGTGTCTCATTACAGAGTTGATAGACTAAAATGTATAATATTTTATATAGTTTACAAAAGGGCTTTTTCGTACTTATTATCTTTTCTTACTACTTTCCTTACAATAAAGGAAAGTTAAAAAAGCTGTCCCCAAACAGGCCATGCAGGCCCACGGGTGCGCGGGAGGTAAGGCTCCCGACACAATAAAGGAAACTGAAATAATTTAATAGCTATCTTCAGTATTGTTACCGGAAAATTTAACGATTTTTCGCCTTTTATTTATATAGATTCTCATTCTTATACCGAAAGATATTTTAAAGTTAGACAAATGCTTAAATCTTAACTTTAAAATATCTTGGTCTAATATTTATTTTTCTAAATTAATATTAAACATTCACAGTTTTGTAGTAAACACAGAACCCCAGTGAACAGTTTAATCTACAGTCTATCAAACTCTTGACTTTAAGTCCATATTTTTTCCTAATCTCTTCTCTTCTAGTCGTCATTTTATTATAAATAACCACATCCTTACACCAATAAAATATTTTATTGGTGTAAGGATGTGGTTAAATAATAAACTCTGACATTGTTAAAAGTGACACTATTTTTGATTGGTGCGCAATACTCATTTATTCAAGCCGTTATAATTCAAGAGTAAAATACAATTTCAAGTAACTCCCGCAATGAGTTTAATTTAAGATGCATAGATCCCATTTTGCACCATTCGGGCGTCTTTGAGCAAGTGGCCCCATTGGTTCAAGGGTATGATATTCGTTATGAACATAGTCGTTTCGGTCCAATTTTGTCCGATTACCAGTATTTGTCTGACCTGGTAAATGGCCACTATAACCGAAAGTGGCTTGAACCTGAATTTTTTTTTCCCAAATCTTCAGGCCATGGGTACTCCAACCTGATATAACTCAAGGGATTCTGACTCATGAGTTTCAGCTGTGAAGAGAATCTTAATTGCTTCTCTCTTGCATCGCTAACAATATCCGAAATTAAAGTTAAAACTCTTTAACATTAATATTTAAGCAAATTTACAAAAATAAAGAACTCAAAACAGAAATAAAATAATTTAGAGTTTAATTAAAATGGATTATTGGAATAAGCACATGACCTATTACAAGTCTCGTCGTATTTTTGATAATAATGCTAGCTATTGATGAAAAGGGATAAAAAATAAAACGTATATTTTTTAAGAACGCCGATTTTGTTTTAATTTATTTTATTACGGGAAAGTAATCTCCAAGTTCTTTTAAAAAACTGCTTGTTTTTGATTACAATTGAAGTATATCTATTTCTATAAAAGTGTTTATAGCCTGTTTTGCTCCACCTCTCCCTTCCTCTACTCATTGTTACTGATATAAAACAAACTTGTTTAGGTTAACATTTGATTTAATAGATAATAATTCCACCATTAATAACATTTAACCTTTTTCTCTTCAAAAGCTATTTCTAAAGATCTATTCTAAGCTGACGAACAGAGAACTATCGATTAAATTCTCTTATCCTTCAAATCAAAACAAATTAGGAGAACAATTCATGAAAAAGTCAATATTACATTTTAATTTATTTTCATCGTATTTATCAAGCGAATATTTTTCTTAATTTGACCGTAATTAGATCTAAATGAGTTCAAATGATTATAAACGATAATGCTAAAGTACACAATGAGTTTCCAGGCATTCAAATAAATTACTCAGTTTTATTTGTGCAACTCTCACTGTAATGAAGACTAATTCTTTGAAGTTGATGATTCATATCTTTAAGTATAATAACAAACAAACAATAAAATATGTTTTCGAAACTTATTGAAACAATATTTTCTCTTAAATCTCTTTCTAATGGTCGCTTCATATTTATTACAGTTGCACGTTAATACATTCAAAATTTAAAGATTTTCAGTAAAACTTGGAACACTTAAACCTCTTATAATTTTTTTTAGAAAGCATTGTACAAGCTTCCAAAGTTTTGTCATCAACATCACTCCAATTATAGAAATGGCTTTATAACTGCTTAATATTAATGTTTTAAAAGTTGAATTGCTTTAAATAATAATAGGCGAAGAATTTGCTAGAAATTTCGATCTATGTTCAAATACAAAATATTTATATTCATGTTTCATGAGGAAACATCAATCATAGTTTCACACGGAAACATTTATAACGCGTTTCGCTATGATTCCGTTCACAAATGTAGGAACATTAAAACAATATTAATTTTTCTACGTTATACTATTGTTTATTATTAAAATAAATATTCATCTGTTGAAGAATTGATACATCTCAAAAAACTAGTCAATTTAAAGCTAAAACCTTAATTAGAAAACAAATAAAAAGTCCCGCATTATTTATAAACTAGAGTATTTGCCAGCCATATATTTTGACGGATAGAAAATGAAAATGAATTTGTTTATTGGAAGGCTTCATGCGGGCATTCACGGCGCTTCAACTTGAATGGCAAATTGACATCATTCGGTTGAAAATCGATCCTGGGAATAGTGATGATATCACCTCTGTTGCTTTCCGAAACAACTTCTGCCGTGATGAAATTGCGATGACACTCCTTAACGAGCAATCGTGTTCCAATACAGAGTACTTTCTTTAGATTGAGATAACGAAAGAGCATCACAATTGATCCTTTCTTCAGACTTAGATGATGAGGTGATATGCCGGATTGTGAAGAAACTCTGCAGGATAGTTTCGTTCATCACTTGGATCATCCGATACTGCTCCAGCTGCGCTGCAATAGATGTGAGACTTGCCGGGATGTGACTTGCATTAGATGTGAGACAAGCTTTCTGATTTGTTGCGTTATACACAGATAGGCGTGAGACTTGCGGGGCAGCGTTTTGATCTCTTGCGTTACACACAGAGGGATATACACACAGAATTGGAATGCTGTAAATATGATGATTATAATATCTTCCGATATAAACACTATCTTGAATTTTATGTGAACTTAATTAAATCCGCATTACTTAAGTGAAATAGATCCAATTAATTCTCATTACACGAAAGCTTGCGCAAATTAAGGAATTATAAATAAAATTATAGGCATTGCTAGACACCGATAGAAGTTTATTGCTGCAGTTCTAAAAATTTCCTTGAGGCGCAGTTTATCTCGTTAGAGATCCACACGAAAGAATTTGTATTCGGTTTGTGGTTTGTCTGTAAACCTGTTTACCAAGTTTTAAGAAGATCTATTTATCAATTCATAATTTTTTTGGGGTAAGGGTGGGTGGGTTTGTATCTATTAAACCATAGACACATACAGAAACAAAGATAACACAAGCAACTGATTGGACAGTAAAGAACTATATTTCCTGAAAATTAAGAAAAATAAATGATTTTTTACCACTTTCTTGATCAAAAGCAGTCAAACAAGTAATAATAACTTACTAATGTTTTTCTTTTTGGAAAATAATTTTAAAAAAATCAATAAATGATTATCAATAATAAAAATTAATAAACATAATACAGCTCAAATGTGCATTAATTGCTGCAACGACTGTGAAAATCAAGGCTGATCCAGAAGAATGAATTCGAAAAAGCTGTGTTGGAAGAAATTTCCGTGTTATTTGATTGTTTTATTTTGCATTCTAATATCAGACCAGATCTGAACATTTCCCGCCTCTTTCTGTGGTTGCTGAATATGTAAATGGATTCCATTGGAAGGAATTTGTATTCATGAACTATCGCTTTAACGACAAGGAAATTGCCAAACCAAAAACAATGATTTTTCCTATACTAATAACGAACCACTTCGGGAGAACTGCAATTTCTAAAAAGTGGTTTGTTCAGTTTTCATTCGTTGTGACATGTGGATTCAAAAATATTCCTTATGTGAAACGAATTCCAAAAGCTTAAATAATTATTTAAAGATTTTGGTTTTGTTTGTTATTGCTTCTACAGGAGTTGTATAAAAAAAAAAAAAAAAAAAAAAAAAACCCAGTATCTCACAACATCTCCCTAATCTTTAAAAAAAATGTTTCTACCTCAAAAATCAATGAGTAATTTAAGAATGATAACGCCCCCTCAGCTTTACTTTGGATTATTATTTTTTTATACAGATATTTCAAAATGAGTTTGTCGTTAACTGTCCATGGAAAAGTTTGTAGGTGGCATGTAATTGATTATGCGATCTTTCTTTTCTTCATAGGGAAACAATTAGTGGACTTTACATGTTTAATTTATGTACAATTAATCTTGGCTTGTTCCATGAAAAAATACTTTTTAATTAAGAAGATTTTGTTATTTTAACCGCTTCACCTTATTTGGTGTTTTGGACTGTAGATAACTTTGTCAAATAAACATTTTGAATTTCTGTAATGTATTTCAATAAGAACTTAAGTCTTGTTGTTCATAGACTTAAGACAAGCATCAGTAAATCAATGCCAAGTAATTATTTCAAAGAAATCTTTAGAAGTAAACATTAGAAGCACTCAATTTTATAAAAGTTCAGGTGCCTTTGTTTATTTATGTGCATTTTTAAGTTGTTGTTTTTTTTCCACTAAGTACTTGGATGCAGTTTAATTGATTTTCATTACATTAATGTTTTTGGGTTCTCTTTTCCTGCTTAAATTCTTTTGAGCCGGCACAAAGAATTTGAGGCCGAGTGGTGGACGATGTTTTTTCATTGTAGTGTTGATGTTGTTGGAGGTCACTTCAGCTCTCTGAAGTAATAACCTCAACTTTTGTCACGAACTCTGAGCGTGAAACTTAAACTAATAAAAATTCATCTTGTTCCAATAAATTTATTTAAAATAATTTGATTTACACGAAGAAGACCATAACCCCTACCCCCCATTTTTAATAAAATTCCAGCTAAAACCTGCAATTGGAACCTGCAATTGGAGCTTCAACATGAGCTTTAGGTAACCGTAAATGAACTAAATATATTGGCATTTTCACAAGAAAAAAATAAAATAGAAAAAAAATTAATTATTCTAACATTTATTTTCATATTAGTTAACGCCATAAACGATAATCTTCCTAATTCCTCATAATAATGTATTGAACACATTAATAAAACTAATCAAAGGTAAATCTGACTGAAGAAGCCTAATGAGACTGAAAATGTTGTTCCACATTTCCAACATGGTAGTACAGGATACGACAACCTGTTTATTTTATGTGCATTTTTAATTTTTCTTTTCACAAATTATTAACATGCACGCTAATTTATTTTCTTTATGAAGTTTCATTTATAAATTTAAAAAAAAATCTAGGTTTTGAAAAAATTGAAAAAAAGTTGAAAATTGAAAAAGTAAATTACTGATTTTCACTCTATTCCAAATATCTTGAGCTCATTCTTTAAACATCATACAAGAGTAATTCATTGCTTTTATCTTTGGTTTATTTTACACAATAATATTTCATAAATATTTAATTATTATTTTGCTGCATTGGTTTGTATTGCATTGTATTTCAAGTAGAGAAGATTAGGAGCTAGATTCAGCTAGATTCATTTTGCTTCATGCAACAACTTGAAACAATTATCTATGTTCTAAGCCGTGCTGCCATCTTTTGATAGAAACGGGAACCACTCAGTGAAAATGTTTCCCCGTTAGCACTGTAGGGTTTTGTATTGCTTTCATAATATTTCAGCCTTAAGCCTTCAATCGATACATTTCTAAAGAAGAATGGAATGGAAAGAAGGAAAAAAAAACCAACAACAATTAGTACTTAGAGAAGCAGCTTACAAGAATCCATTAAGAAAATAACAAACCTCAAAGTAAAAGATTAATTCATGAGAGGTAAGGAAATACGAATGACAGTTCTGTCATTCACAACGCAAATATTTACTCTTACAAAGAAAATATAACATATAAAAAGGAATGAGAATTAGAAAAAAAAAATACACCCATTATTAAATTATTTAGTGGTAAGATAATATTTTTTTTGTTAATTTTATTCCAAGCAGATTGAGGTAGGCCTCATAAATATTTTCTATCAAATACTATCAAAAACTAATAAACTATACTAAACGAGTAGTTACAGAAAATAATTAGTTAATTGCTATTGAATTTTTAAGCTTTTCAGTTTTATATTTTTCCTCTTATTTGATTTTTATTTTTGTTACCTTCATCTTCATTTATATTTCATTTTATAATCCCCGGATTGCCTTAATTTATTAGGCAACATTACATTTTACATAAATTTATTATAATCTGAATTCACTTAGTACACCACTATATTAAATATAAAGCAAAATATCATTCCAGTAATAACAATTTCAACAAAAAAGCCTATAGAAATATATATTTGTAAATACTTTCCTACATGATTTTCCTGTTCATGTAGTTTAACTCCCTACTCAATTGTTTCATTACTAAGAGACAACATGAAATTTAGGAGAAAGAAATATGAAATGAATGGAATATATGAAATTTTAAAATTTTTGAAAATCTGTTTTTAAGTAAGGGGCCGTTCAAGTATTACTAAAGCACATTTTTAGTCATGTTAAGACACCCCCCCTCTTGTGCTTACCTAAGATTTGTCAAATCAGTAAATGCCACTGAACAATAAATTAAAAGAATCAAAATTACATGATATTCACTCCTGAATTAAAATATAACAAATTAAATATAAAAGTAATACATGAAATACTGAGGAAAAAGTCTATCTGGCGCAGCGCACTCTCTCGCGTGCATGTTTGTCTTATATGCTCTGATCCCCCCTCCCCCTTCTAGCAAAAATAAGCACAACTTGAACCCCCTTCCCTCCCCTTGAATGCTTACGTAATATTTGAACGGCCCCTAAATTGTTTTTGATTTTTTTTCTTTTATTGTAATTTTGGTGACAGCTGTTCTAAATCGTCTAAGGAAATCAGGGATTTGTCTTATAAATTACATCTCATACAACATTTATTTGTTTTATTTATTTATTTTTCCTTTTTAGTCTTATGATTGTGTCAATTATTAGATCTATAAAACACACCAAGATGAATCTACTTTATATGTAAATTATACGTAAAATTGTGAAATTATTTGTGAAATTATTTAAGTTGAGGAATATAATAATAATATTTCAAGTGACAAATATTAAAGTGAAACTGATTAATTAGCAGCACGTGAGAACAATCAGCGTGAGATTAAATTTAGAACGCACGAGATTTTTATTTGCTATTGTTGTGTGCTGTCAGTGGCGTTGCAGAATGTTATGATGGCGGATGTGAATGCAGTTTTTAAGGTTGCTGAAAAAGCGTAAATTATCCGCCATATAATTCGCTATGGATGATTTAAAAGTTATACGGGAAAAGTATAACTAGTGCATAGATCCTAGTGAATTTGGAATTAACAAATTACAGGTAATTTAAGGTGAAAAGCCAAATTTGTTAACCTGTAATGTTAGGCCTAATAGCCTCGTGGATTTCTCATCGTACATGAAGACGTTCTAAAGATCCGCCATTAATGAACTGAAATCAAGGATGTATCACAAATTCATTATGGTGTACAAGAACAATAAGTAGAAACTTTTCATTCATAACATTTCCGCAACGGGAGTAGTTTATGCTGAACGAAGATAAGTGTATATTCCCCGAGAATCAGAAGATTAAAGTGAACATTTTAAAGTGCCAGTTTCGTGAAATAAGTTCATATTAATTTATGTACAATTTTGTTATCAGTTAAAGTAACACTATTACGATTAATATTAAGTTTATAAAAATTCCAGTTCTGATCTCTTGACTTTTAAAACTAAGAACAAGAACAAAATCAAGTAAAGTTAAGTAAAAGGAGAATTTAACCATTCCACTTTTAACTTCACTATAATTAAGGGCCTAGCTTTTATCAATAATTATAGACTTGTTCTCAATGGTTAATGGGCCATAGTTTTTTTTTACAAAAATAAGCTATGATTATATTGTGACAACTAATGGTAACGTCGAATTCTAATTGCTTTTCTTGTAACTTATAAAGCTAATAAAAAATTCAGCTGTCATTAAAAAAATTATTAGACATGTATCAAGTCATTAGGGATTTCATATTTGACAATGTAGACACATTAGTAACATTGTAATGTACTACAAATAAATAGTTTTTCAGTTTTCGTGATTTCGGAACTTTCATTGCAACACATTTAAAAGATTCTGTACATGGTCTAATTAAAAATCAGAGATGGATGGAAGTGTTTAAAAATTACATTCTAAATAGAATTTAAATATTTTCATTTTTTGTTTTCTAAATTTTTTTCTATTGTACTTCTAATTTTTTTCTAATTTACCCAAACTATTAAAACAATTTATTTTTTAAAATTAGTATTAAAATTAGCATCTTATAGTTTAATATTAAAAATCAAAGAAAAAAATAAATTGGAATATGAGTGTTATACACTGACTAACTTAACTAGCCACTGGATTATATAGTTACGTAGGCTAGCCTCATTAAACCAACTCCTAATTCACGCAGTTTTTTTAATTTTTTGCATTCCACCTCTCCTCTTATCCCGTATTCTACCTCGCACAAAGTCTAGTCTTAAAAGTTTAGATCTAAAACCTAAGCCTTCGTATTAAAAGATTAGAGTTGCTCAGTGATAAACCATTCATGATGTTTCCACTTTAAAACAAGCATTAGTCTAAGGCAAGTTCAGCTTTAAATAATTTTAATTGTGTAAGATCCCTTTAAGTCTTAAGAAGCTTAACACTATACATCAGCTGATAGTAAAAATGCTTCAGTAATTATGAAAAATCGTCAAAGTAATTTTATTTAAATAAATTTTTAGACAAGATAATGGTTCTCTGTGAGTATAAAATTAAATATCTATTTTCACAACTTTACCAATAATCTTAATCTGATTTTAGGCTTCTGAAAGACGCCTTATATCCCCGGTTTCTCTGTCTGTGGACACATATCCCACAATGCTTCGCAACGGTTTCTGTTAGCTCAGTTGTAGTTAGCCCAATGTTGAATGTTGTAGATGGTCTGTTAGCTCAGTTGGTTAGTGTGTCGTGCTAATAACGCGAAGGTCGTGGATTCTATCCCCTCATGGGCAATTCTTCTTTTTTTTCTCCCATTTTAAATCTTTTCGCAGTTTCTCAACTTAAGCTTTTTTTAAATCATTATTAGGAATTCAGTGTATTAACAAGGTTTGAGTTAAGAATGACGATTATTCCATATAAATAGGGGTGGGTAAGATAGCATGGGGTCGCAAACAGACTCGCGTGAGCATTTTCTAGACCACCCAGGCGCTGTCTGTTCTAAAGTAAAGGTGACTCAGAAGCCGTTGCGAGGCACTGTGATTTGTTTACAAATGACTATCCCTACCTTGTTTTTTTTAAATGAACGCCATGGAATTAAAGAAAAACACTGCCTTAAAATAATTCTACAATCTTTTTCACTCCTTCCATCGTCTGTATGGTTATCAATAGTCCTGTGGTAGGCCTAGGGAAACCTTCACAGTATACTGCTTAACGCAAAATTGACCATTTTACTCCTGACCTATTTTTGAAATCTTTCTGAAGATATCTCTGAATTACCTTATTTTCTCAGAGGCCTCTTAAAAATGCAACCAGCGAAGACCTTTGTACGACCTGCTATGCAATTTGGAATCAGATTGTTTGAGCTATTTAGCAGTAATATTCCATGATTGTTCTGTTTCATATTAATCTCAGAAAACGCAGTAGTTTTACCAAACTTTTGTTTGTTAATTGAAAGTGGGTGGCATTACTGCCGAGCACGTCGACCTGAAAGATCTTTTGTACTATCCCACGGAAAGAAGGACAGACGGAGAGAAAGACTGAGAAAGGATGGTGTGAGAAATGCAGGGGGAACGAGAGAACCCCGGGAAAACCTGCCCAGCGCGGATCGCCACCATCAACGAAACCCACCTGAGAACCGAACCCGGGACTCAGAGGTGAGAGGCCGGTGTCTTAGCAACATCGCCAACCGCGCGGCCTTTACCTACAATAACAAAAAAAAAAGTTTTTTTTTCATCTTATGAAAAAAAAAAAAAATCCCAAAAAGCTTTTGTTTTCAGAGAAAAAGGTAATCAAAAATGCTTTTTTTAAAAATTTATTGTAATTAGATCAGCTATTACTTTTTACTATTAAAAGTGTCACTAATTTTATTTTGATCTGGGTGAAGATCTAAGTTCAGCGAATACTGGAAAGAGTTGTTTCTGCTTGAGGGCAAAGCTTGAACCATAGAATTGATTTTGAGAACAAAATTATGGAGAATCGTATAAGTTGTCGAGATGCTATCTTTCATCCTTTTGTTTTTTGCTTGTCTTTCTTGTGAATCTTGTAACTCATTTCCCGATTTAGCAGAAAATTACTAAAGTTAGCTGAATTCTTCAATAAAAGGTTATGACATTTCCTATACTAATTTTCCTATACTAATATGACAAACTAAATAAAACATAGCTGTTCAGATACAGCCTGTCTAGATGACAGCCCATTAAGGTGGCTGGTATGTAGGAATGTAAGTTCGAATCCCGGAGCCAGCATGGATGTTTGCTGTGTTTGTCTCATTCTTCTATTCTTTCCTTTCGGCTTATATAAGGGGCATTCAAAAAGAAACGAGCTGGAGGCCTAGGAACAGAAACCAGTACAGGTATGTCAGAAGTATTGGCCCTGGCTGTTAAGGCACTTGTCCCCCTGCAACACAAGGCGGTGAATGGCTGTCTCGTAAAATTCCCGGGGCTGCATTGTGAATCAGTTCCGCAAGTACTGCATGACATCGTCGTCCGAGGTGAAGGTTTGTCGCTCAGAGCCTTTTGTAGGGGACCAAAGAAATGGCGTAATCGCAGGGAGAGAGGTCTGGACTGTAGGGAGGGTGATCGAGAACCTCCCACTTGAATTTCTGCAAGAGTGCCGTGATATGGGGCCTTACATTTTCGTGGAGCAGAATGACCTCACAGGCAAGCTCACCTGTGAGGTCATTCTGCTCCACAGGCAAGCTCACCTGTGGGGCAAACGATTCATTTCGGACGACGATGTCATGCAGTACTTGCGGAACTGATTCACAATGCAGCCCCGGGAATTTTACGAGACAGCCATTCACCGCCTTGTATTGCAGGGGGACAAGTGCCTTAACAGCCAGGGCCAATACTTCTGACATACCGGTACTGGTTTCTGTTCCTAGGCCTCCAGCTCGTTTCTTTTTGAATGCCCCTTATACTATTCTTTAATAGTGCTTGTGCAAAAGACCTTCAGGCCTCAGTACTACTCAGTATCAAGATCCTGGATGTATCTGCGGCCCTTCGATAAGCAGGGCCTGGGAGTGGAAATGATGTGAAACTTGTCTGTAAATTTAAGAAATTGGAACGAACAATGAGATGAAAGAGTTTAAAAATATTGTAATTCAGGATTTTTGTTTTTAAAAGATATTTAGAAAAAAAAATCCTTTTGAAATTATTTAAAATTACTACGATTATATGTTGTTTTACTTTATTTTTATATTAGATAAAAAGGAATCGAATTAGAATTTTCTTATTAAATCTTATTATAGCAGACACATTTTTCTCACAAGTTTATCTAGGTAATTGCGATTTCCAAGAACAATTTTGATTTTCTTGTTTAGATTTCCAAGAACATTAGATTGAAAACATGTTTATTAAAATTTTTGATCAAAAAAATACATTTTTTTTTTTTAAAGAATTGAAGACTGACTAATGAAAGCTGAAGTTTAAGAGTATAAATCTTATCAAGGAATCAAAACAAAAAAAATTCAAGTTATATGGTTAAAATTATAGTCAGATTATTATAGGCACTAATAACTTTCGAATATTCGCAATGAAAATGTTAATATAAATATTTGTTTTAAGTACATAACAACAACAACAACTAATAATAATAATAATGAATAATTATTATTAATAATATTAAATAACTTTACAATGATCTCATAACTGAAAATACTCTGATTAATGTGTTCCCTATTAGAATTTTCAGCCTTGCTAAATTCTTGAAATCAACAATCTCCCAAAAAATTACTTTACCCAAGACAACTTTAATTTGATACTGTATCCTAAGTATTAAAATTAAGTTATTTTGATGATAATTAACAGAGAATATACACTTTTTTCTTTTGTTTTTACTTCTATTTTTTCCTTAACTTTTTTATTTATTGTACCCACCGATAGTTGATATATGATCATTTCCTCTATTTAAATTAATAGTTTTATAATGAATTTGCTTCGTATATTACAGACACCTATTAATAGGAGTTTTTTTTTGTTCCTAACAGGACTGTTTTGCTACATATCTGATATACATAAAATATCAAGAAATATATATATATATATTATTATTTTAATAATCTCAATGCAGATAGATAATCAAGGATTTCCCATCTGAGCCTTTGTGGCTCTTGTGGGGGGGGGGGGGGGGGGGGCGAAGATATGAGCTTCAACGTTTCAGTGACATAGGGATTAGTTTTAGTTGACGTTTGGTGGTCAGCCCAATGCTCACCCGCCTTTATTTCCGGGAAACAAATTCAATTCCAATTTACCGAGGAACCCTACTGTCTGTCCGGAGGATCCCAGGGAAACCCTGACCTCCGCCGTGGATCAAAGCATACTCTTTCAACCAGTACTAGTTCGGGTGTACCACTGGAATCTTAGTGTAGTTGTATTAAAATACATGCATTCAGAGATACCTTGAATTATTTTATGTACGTATTTAAATATATTATTTACCCATTTAAGTATATTATTTACCCATTTAAGTCATTAACAATAATTCAGGATTTTATTTTATGTTGTGGATTAGGTTTCTGTAAGAAAACATTTCAGTACCTGAACTGAAGGAGCTTCGGGTTACCTATAGAGTTTTTGTATAATTCCAGCTTCTGAACCTTTCAAGTAACCGATTGCTTTTTGATTTCATTTTCAGATTTAGAATAATTCACTGATGTTACTTCAAAGCTTTTTTCTTATTATTACTGCCAGTGTACAAAGGCTTAATTATCCTGGAATTTGTGACCCATTCAGGTTTCATCCAGAAATGTGCAGATCCTAATAAAGTTGTTTTTTTTGCAGATAAATTGATTGAATATCAAGAGTATTATTATTACCATTATTATTATACTTTCGCGAAAAAGAAAAACAATATAAATTTATATAAATTTTATTCCATCAAATATAAATTTATTTCAAATAAAATTGTACTTTTTTATTACAGGTAATAAATTAAAAAAATAAAAAGAAAAAAAGGTTTCCTTTGATCCACATAAACACGTTATACAACAAAACAGTAATAAAAGTATATTTAAAATAACTTCTTAACTTCTGAATCGTTTTTGCAGGCATAATTTTTTTTCTTATTTTAAGTTTCATCAACAGGATAAAAATTCATCGAAATCGTGATCGGTTCCTGAAATAAATTCCCTGGTTAGTCTTTAAGATCGTCCATAAAATATTTCATGCAAACGACCCAAGTGAGAGCGATGTAATCACCATCAATTCTGGGGTTGGAGTTATTTTGTGACTATTTTCTCCTATTCTTAATTTCTTCAAAAAAAAAATACAAGAAAAGGCTTTTAAGCAAAAAATAAACTGCATTTTCAAAGAGAAATTTAATTTTTATTTTTAAGCCATCCAGGTTCCTTTTGGATGAATTTCCTCCTCTTTTGACCAGAAATCCAATAATCCAAAATCTCTATTTTCAACTATTTCAGAAAGACAAAAAGTAATCCTTGCGACTAATAGAATGGAATCTACAGATGATTCCTTTCTAATTGATCACTCAACTGACAGTAAAGCCAGTAACGGGCGTTTTGTGCGACTTCCAATGTTTTATCACTTGTGGCCACCAACTTTATTGGTTCCCTGTGTGGAACCAAAAGCAGGCATTACGCAGACGTCACTAGAAGCTCTCCAGAACATTCGTGAACGTCGTATGAAGAATAGATGGGATGAAAAACATCCTTGTAAGACATCCACTTGCTATTTCACGATAACTGAACAAGAAAAGAATTTCCTTTCTACGTTTAGCAATAAATCACTTCATTATCAAGACGAAACTTATGTTATTAACTTACACTAATAATGGAATCAGTACCCCCCCCCCCAAGCTTACAATTAATTAAAAAGACTAGTTTACGTTGCCTTTTTTTTAATCTTCTATCTGTAGAAATAATTGTGCGGATTACGATTGACCAAATGCTAATACTTAACTATGCAATAACTTCACTTTGAAACTCTAATTTCTATTATAAAGAAAGAGTTTCAAATTCACGATCAACTGAATTTCTCTTAAAAATGAATTTAATATGGACTATGGTGATAAGAAAATAATTGAAAAAGGCTTAAAAATTATTAAGCCATTAAATAGATGAAATAATTTCATTTATTACAGAAATCGATTCCCTTTCGTAATTTTCATCATTTATCAAACGATAATTTTTTGTCTGTTATTGGAGCTAGTTTGACTACAGATTCCTACAGTTTTTTAATTTATAGTATTAAGTAGTGGTAATATGATTGATTGCAGGCTAGGAGAGCCGGGTTCCAGGCCCGACCTCGATGGATGTCTGGAATTTTTCCACGCTGAAATCTCGTCCTTGGGGGTTCACCCAGCCCTTTTTGAAATTGGTTCTGGATTTCTTGCCCGGTGGTTAAAGGCAGGCAGGCAGGCATTGTTGAAACCAGACGATCTCAACC
Source organism: Thereuonema tuberculata (assembly GCA_023159025.1). Lineage (NCBI taxonomy): Eukaryota > Metazoa > Arthropoda > Chilopoda > Scutigeromorpha > Scutigeridae > Thereuonema > Thereuonema tuberculata. Next base: position 314,995,786 of record JAFIDM010009631.1, on the reverse strand, counting down.
TAGTCCTCTTGGTGACGAAGCCATACCTCCCGCGACCATAAGGGTCTCTACAGGTCAGTAGTGGCAATACTTTTATCTTTACAAAAAAAAATAAAAAAAAGATTATTTAGAAAACAATCAATTAATTAATTAATTCGGTAAAAGTCCAATTTGGTCATTTTTTTTTCTTTGTTTTTTTTTTTTGAAAAACGTTACATTTATTTGCCGTCAGATTTATCAGTTACTCTGTATTTTGGAGTACAAAATGAATGATGAATTTCCAGATGTTTATTCCTGAATTTTTTTTTTTTTTTTTTTTTTAAGAAACAGTAAATTGGCCAATTTTTTGGGCTCATCATTACATATTATAAGCTTGAATCAAACTGATATATAGATTACATCATTTAAATATTGATCATTTTTATCATTATATCATTTAATTATTGATATAATGTTGAATTTAATTTTAGGCAATTTTTTTGAAGCGATGACGCTTAGCTTAGCGTTAATTAATTTGTAGTTAAACTCAATGTTGCACTAAATATTTTAGAAATGTTTTAATGTGTAATGTGATTAAAAATTACCAAATGCTGTTTAATATTATATATTAATGTAAATGAAAGTTATGAATTGAAATCTCATACCTCTACGCTCAATTCTCCATTAATGGCAAATCATATTTTTAAACAAACTATTCGTGCTTTGATGAATCGTTAGGAACTTTAAATGGGATGTGTTTATTAAATTTTCCAATTACGAGAGTGCAAATTCTATCTTCATTTGCTAAGAAATTTTCGTTTGGAAATTCAATGAAGTTAAGATTTTTTTTAAATATTTACAGCATTTAATGTTAATTTTATAAAACTTATTCTGAAGTATTTTTTTTATCTTCTACTTCTTTCATGTTATGTGTAACATTTAACATTATAATAAAATAATTAGTAGTCAACTTCCCAGCGGGGTTTCTAATCAATAAAAGGATTTTAGTTCTTCCATAATTATTGAATACGATGTGTAATAGTCGAAGAACATAAAACAAATTTGTTTTTGTATCAGGAGAAAGTTAATGTAGCAATTACTGCGAACTGTTTTTCGTTTTGAAAATGTTACACGTGCTGCCATCTAGTGGCCAATTGGGGCAACTGCTATCTAAAGAGGCGCCAATTACTTTTTTAGCAACGAACAATTAGATACAGAAATGGAAGTGAAAATGCTTATCTCAGAATTTTCAAGTTTAAATATACAGAAAAAAAAATGAACCTTTTCAGTAAAAATAGTAATTAAAAAAAAATCCTGAACGATGATGAATTTTTTTTTATTAGATTCTTAACATTTTTATTTTTATTTTAATATTTATTTTTTTCCCTATTTTATTGATAAATCGGTGATTTATCATACGATAATAAATTTGTAACTATTCCTTATTCTTAATTTCAGAAAAAAAAATCAATACATTAATATGAAATAAGTTCGGTGGAATTTATCCTAAATTTTTCGACTGCGAACACTGTTGAAAATAAACAACAAAAAAGTTAACACTCCTATCCTTTTCTATTTATTATACAAGCAAAAGGAAGTAAATACAATAATAATAATAATAATAATAATAATAATAATAAAGCTAAAAAATTCAGGACACACATAACTTTAAAATGCTTTTCTATAAACATAAATAAAACCATTTTAAAGTTATGTTTGTTCTGAAATTTTTACTTTGATATACCGTTTTATTGGCGTACAACATGTACTTTTTTTCCTAAAATTTAGGGCTGCCATTCTACCTGCTTGTTATAGGCATATACTAATTTCATTTTAAATTTTAAAATTTTTTAATCAAAACTTCCTTCTTAAAATTAGGGTGCGTATTATATGCCGATAAATACGGTAATTTATCGTCACTTTAAATTATTAATGAATAATAATAATAATAATAATAATAATAATTGTTCATTTCCTTTCAAAATCGCACTGTCTTGTGAAGGAATCCCTTACTTATCAACATGCTCAGGTTAAATTTTTATAAACGCACATAACTCTGGAAACATTGCATTAACAGAATAATTGGAAAATGTAAAGGATGAACAATTAAACAGAGATAAGGAATTATTCCAATATTTGCTAAAAGAAATGGAAATGGATATTTGAATTACATAAATTTCGCTTAATACACAATATTACATCACAGTATATAAAAATTCACAGTAAAAAATAAATAAACAAATAAATAAAACAAAAATAAAAATAAATTAAATCTATAAGCACCATTTAAATTATTATAGCGTAAAGCATAGATAATATTATGCTACAACACTATTTTAGTAATGGCAGAGAAGAAAACAAAAGTAAGAAAAAAAAATCAAATACAAAATAGCATAAAAAAATTGATCAATCTTATAAATAGACAGACACAAAATCAATATTTAAAAAAATCCTAATAATAATAATAATAATAAATAATTGAGTTGCTTCATTTTAATTTCTTCCTCTAAATTGCGCATTTAATTTCCTCATTTTTGATCACTGACTTTCAATGTAAATTGAATGCACTTAACCGTGTTTTATTCTACATCATAATTTAACCGCTAGATGTCATTACTTACACAATAAGAATGAAAAACGGAATGGGGCTCTTGGTCAGAAAATGTAAAATTCATTGTTAGGTTTATAATTTTACTAAATAAATAATTTTATTAAGTTTTTATTAGATAATTCCTTTACTAGAAGGAATGAAAACATACTTTCTCTCCACCCAACCTTTAAAACCCCATCACTTCTTCCAAATGGATGCACCAATTTGGACTCGGATAGCTCCAAGACAGGCCTTCCTCCTCCTTGTCTTTTCATTCGACAATCGCTCAATAGGTTTCCAAACGCTGGTCCGAGTTGAAATGAGTCTACAATTTTAAAACAATTCGGAGAACTATTCACTTTTTTTTTTTGTAACTTTAAAAATATATATAATTGTTTATAATTAACTTTAAAATTTTATCTTTTTATCAGTCATATTTTTTTTTTCGAAACCCAGAATCAAAAATTAACTGATTCCTCCCCCCCTCCCAATTAAATGTATTTCAATCTAGTTTTGAATTCTAAATAAGTTATTTCTTTTTTTTACTTTTTAATTTTATAAATCAGATTTTTTTTTCCATCTCTTTATTTCTAATTTATTTCAGGCAACATGTCATTGGAATATTGTTATATCTTATTTGCTACAAAAAAACATATATTATCTCAGTATTTTTAAAAAATTTTATTTATGTATTTATTTGAATATTTACCTTATGTCTTCTAAAATGACCTATTAATTTAAGCTTCTATAAATTCTGTAAATAATAAAAGAGCTTCATAAATTATACTCTATATAAAATACAGGGTGTATCAAAACACTCTGTACAAATTTTAATGGTAGATAGGGAGCACCAAGACAAACCTTTTTCATCTATGAAAGTATGTCCGCTGACGGCAACCTTGGTGCTGGAGGGTGCAACCTTCGCGGCGCTGCAATCGTCTAGAGAGGAGATATGGAATACCAAGATAAACCTAAATGAATGGAAACAATTGTGGACAACGTATTTATTCAACAACTTGAGCACTTCCTTGAATAAACATATTGTTCACACTTGTTTCCAAATAGCACCCTCTAGCACCGAAGGTTGCCGTCAGCGGACATACATACATAGACGAAAAAGGTTTGTATTGGTGCTCCATATCTACCATTAAAATTTGTATAGAGTTTTGATACATCCTGTATACTCGCCATACGTATTTTGCGAAAAATTGTAATCACAAGAAAAAAGAAATTATAAATAATTTAATTCACTTAATCACAGAGCATTACAAAATGACGCCATCTGTACATTCGTCAATTGCAAAGTGATCGGCGAATAAATTGCCTCAAAATCGGACATTAGTGGCAACTGAAAACTATATCATATGAGCGAAAACTTTGAAGGCGAATTCTCAGAAAGAGGGATATGATTATATAAACCATATTTTGTAAATAGTAGCCTAAAAGAAATATTCTTATAAAAATATTAAAAAGTAATATTTTGAAATTTGCTGGTTTTATTGTCGAAGTTTAGAGTAGAATTATTGCATTTCATAATTAATATCATTAAGTTTTAATATCATTTAAAGAATGTCAGTTTCATTGTGATTGCTTTAAGTGAATTTACTTAATAAATCAATAGGCTTTATTTGTTTAATTATTTTAAAGTGATCGTTGATGTCGCGATCAGTTAAAATGAGTCAAAAAATCAATTTGCTGAATATTTTACAGTTTACTGATTAACAAATGTTTAGATTTATGTAGAATTATTTATGAAGTGCTTGGCATTTATTAAAAAATCATGTCCAGAAATTTATACATGCTACATTTATTTCAGTGTAAAATTAGTGGAACTAAGCAACTTCAGATTAGCTTCAAAAGAAGCTCAGAAAAACAAAAATGAATAAATAAATAAATAAATAAATAAATAAATAAAGGATCAGTTTATAACTGGCTGGTGTTAAGGCATAGCCTTATGGGCAAGTTAAAATAATATAGCCTGATTGTGATGTCTGAACTTACTTTCGAATCGTGGAGGGACATTGATGTTTCCTTTTTTTCCGGTGTTTGGTT
>JAFIDM010009631.1:314980031-314991086 GCA_023159025.1 Thereuonema tuberculata | reverse complement strand
GGGGGGGGGGGGATGCATTTTCATACAAAATATATATATATATATAGATGCGCGGGTGGCGTGGCAACCACGGATAAACGAATTCCGCGGATAATCCGAAATAGGACGAAAAAGGACGAAAATCAACACAAAAATGCTCTTAATATGTTTTATTTACATTAAAATGTCAGTGCATACATTATAAACCATTATTTTTATTTTATTTTACTTTATTTTCTTACTTTATTTTCTTACTTTTTAACAAAAAAAAAATCGGTTATTTGTCGAAACGCGAAAAACCCCTACTTGGACGTCACTAAATGTGGATGCTGCCCTGCCGATCGTGACTCATGCATTCTTTCTCAATGTGTATAAAAATGTGTTCCGTAATTTATTGTACAGTAAAAAAATGGAAACAGGAGAGGTCGGCGGATAATCGAAGTTTACTGAATATACAGTAAAACCCCGTTATTACGCTCCCGCTTATAGCACTATCCCGTTCTTTACGCTCTTTTTATACGGTCCCTGGAATTTTCTATATATCTCTGTACACTTTTACCCTCTTATAACGCTTCAAATCCCGCTTGTAGCGCTTTTTTATATCGGAAATTTTGTATCAAAAAGAAATGTAACACTGTAAAATTTCCCTTTTTTTTCCCTGGTAGGAGGGAATCCTTGAACTCTGTGAAGTGCGGGTCTGTGATACTGTAGTGCAAAATGTCGAAGCGGAAATCCCTTTCTATAAGTGAAAAATTGCAAATTCTCCGTAAGTACGACGATAATTCTACATTAAGTCAAGAGGATTTCGCAGAATCTCTAGGAATTCCCTCGTCCAACCTGCGAACAATAATGAAAAATAGAGGTGCAATTACTGATGCAGCGAAGGGTTATTGCAAACGTAAAAAAGTAAAGTGTGCACTAAATCTGCTCCGAAATATATTAGTATTGCTCCTAGTGGTGTAGATTGACGTTAATAGTTACCTCAACCGCATCGAAAATGTCATAATTCATCACAGTGGCACACACACACACGGCAAACCACAAAACAAATATCTTTTTAATAGGAAATAAGCTCATATTTGCACTATATCTATTGCAGAATCATGTATGTTTCCTGTAAAATGGTGTCTAAATCTTTCCCCATCTCATAAATCATTTCCCGTCTATAGCGCTATCCCGCTTATTACGCTTGTAGGTCATGGTCCCTTGACGAGCGTAATAACGGGGTTTTACTGTATATATACTTTTCTTTTTTTTTTATATGAAAATGTCATACAGTTTTCCAATAGTTTAAAGTTATTGCTACTATTTTGTTCTCAAGTTACCCGAGTAATTAATGGGTAAAACATATAGTAAACTGCATAGTTTCAAGAAATAATATTTGTATTATAATACTAATAACATAGCATCAATGGTTCAACGATTAAAAAAATGAAATATTGTTTCATTTCCGACTTTTCAGTCCTTCGGTTTTTTATGATAAATATCAGTTTTCTTGAGGAAAACATAGAATTCTTAATCCTATTGTTTCTTCATTCATTTATTTCTGTTTAATCTATTATTAAAGAAATCTTGAATTATTGTTATAGAATTCGTTTTGGCATTCGCAGTATTTGGTTTAAATTTTCTTCTAGTTTCTGCTTGACAAAGAACTAGTTGGAGATTATGAAAATATTATAATGTTATATCATAGTAACATTAAAATAGGTAAAATAACGTAGACAATATTAAAACTTTAGCACATAATAAAATTTATATACAATATATATTATAATTTCATTCTTAAACAAAGAAAAAAATTTAAAAAAATACTTATGAAGGATAGTTTCAATCCGCTGTGACTACAGGGTTAAGCTGAAGACATCTTATAGTCATGGCGTGTTGAAACTGTCGTTGATAGTTTTCTTTTTTTAACTTTTTTCTTTTTTTAAGAATTGAATAATAATATAAATGAATTTTATTACGTGTGCTAAAGTTTTAATACTGACCACGTTATTTTACATAAAATTCATTTAATTCTCATAAAATTCATTTTTAACAGCATACGTTAAAAAATAAATTTAACATTGGAATAAAATAATTTTATAATAGAACTATGATGAAAGGAGAGCATTATGTTTTATTAAGATGAAGGTATGTAACATCAAGGTCAAACATTTCTTCTACATCTTTCTGAATCTTTCTGAAAATACTTGATCCATTCATTTCAATGTAATGTTTAATAACGTGTTTCTCAAAAGAAAAATCGAATAATTTGTGAATACTGAGAAGAAATTTGAGTCAAATTTCGTCTTTTGGTAAAACGGGTGGTTTGTCTTTCTGCCCTTCTAATCAATTGAACCTTAAGGGGTTTTCTCACGACTTCTTCTCTTCTCATTCTCGCTTTCTTCTCAATTGGCTACTCTTATTCCAATGCATTTAATCAGGGCGGGCAAATTAGACCAAAAGTCGTTACTGAAGAAGTGGGAGAGGTTTGGCAGTAAATTTTCAAAGGTTACAGTGGATTGAGCTTAAGTTGTCAGATAATTCTTCTCCCTTCACATACAAAGATAGCATCTAAGATCGCTCTATAGGAAAGTGGAAGATATGACTTGCATTCGAATATCGGACGATCACTGATTACTAATTAGATTACTGAATTAGATTACAGTCTTTATGAGATTCTACTTTCTTAATTTTTCTTATTATCCATTTACAATTCTTTCGTATACAACCGAGCCATTTTATATATAAAAATAATGAACATTTTCTTACAGGATGGTATACGTTTGAATACACTATAAAAAGTGTAAAGAAACTATAAAAAACTTTGAATTTGAATTTTAAAGCTTTTAAAACACTATAAAAAACTATTTATTAAAAGAGAATCCTGACTAATGTTATACGATGAATGTTATGCTTAATGGTAGTATTTAAATAGGGGCCGCAATATAGACATGAACGAAGTCATCAACCCATTAGAAAAACTGATATTATGATAAAATATGTCCAAGGATCAATTCAATTATTCCTTCCAATTCACTGATTGAAATAGAAACAATGAACTATTAAACTATGAACAGAAGTGTATTCATAGTTTAACACATTATTTGTTTTCTTCTTATGAGTAACATCCTTTATTCATAATATATATATATAAATATCATTTATAAAATAAAATGAAAGATTTGTTATGTAATTTATTGGAATGATTAAATTTTCTTAAGAAAGACTCTCATTGCCAGAAAAATAAATTTTGAGACTGTCCCTCAATGTTATAAAACACTTTGTAGCACAATGATAAATATAGTACAACGATTTTTTTTAACTTCTGTCATTATTATTTATATATTTTTTAATTACCGATCAAAATACAAATTCAAACAAACACTCTTTAAGATTGAGCCAAAAGCCCTTTTATCCTTACAGATTCCAGAATTTGTAGCTAGATGTTATTTGCACAGTCGTTTTTGTAACGAAAGGATTGTGTAAAATATTTAGGTGTCAATTCCTCAGCAGACATTCCAGAATTTTCACATATCCGAATATCCAGTATGTCTGTGGCATAAAATTTTTCGCCTGTAAGACCAATGTAAAAGATAGCGTATCATTGCTGTTTAGAGTTTCATTAAAATATTAGTTTTCGTTGGGTGTAGCTTAATGAAGTGGTGCTCCATCTTGTTAAAATCAAATTTCCTAAATTGTTGCAATGGAGAAGGAACCCCATCCTCATACAATGATAATGTTATTTAAATGTTTTGTTGAAGAATTAGGAACCAAAACATTGAAATCTATGCCTTCACATGAAATAGATTTTATTTCAATTCTTCACTTTCTCCTCACTCCAAAAATAAGCATTTCTTGGTTTCGCCCTAAGTAATGCACTATGTAGGTGCTAATAACAATTCGATCTTCCATGTATTTCATTGCTTCTGATTAATCTGAGAATCAGAAAAAAAAGTACAGGATAACGGGAGGTTTTTTTTTTTTTTTTTGATCACTCTGTATAGATACAGATTCTAAATATCAGATTCTCCTTTCATTTTAGTTGCAGATGAAAGATCTGATGAGATTCTCCTCCTTTTTGGTTTTTAGAATGTATCTATTTCCATATGGATTTTAGGTTTCATCAGTGGCTGAAGTTTTGAAACTGATAATGGTCTTTTGTCGATCAATCAATGTTCGTGAAAGCTCAACCAAAAAAAAAGTAAAGAAAAACACGGTCTCGTGCAGTGTTTATCCATTATCAGATGAATACATTAAATGGCCATTGCAACAGAGCGCTTTATATGAAAACCATAAGAACGCTTTAAAGCTGATATTTATGGCTAAACACAAAACCAAAGTATGGGCTATTTCTTAATATATTTGGTATGGTGAAAAATTAGAAAAACTTGTCACAAATGAGTAAACAAAGGTTAAATAATCTTTGCTGAATCTGAGCCAATGTAGTGGTTTTAATGGATTATCACTGTGGTTATTGATCGCTCATCTTAAGTTATGGATGATTCCATTCAAAATGCATTTGTAGGAGACACCAACTTCCATTAACGTATAAATGTCTTAAAAGGATCAAGATTCGGAACAGCCGAAAAAAGCATCAGAATAAGAACGTGGGAACCAAACTAAAACAGAAGATTCCAATCTTAGTTATAACTTATCTTATACTTAAGTAGCATTATTAATTTGCAGGATTGATACTTTATGTAAGATACTTCATTACATTTAGAATTTTCCTATTTTTTTTAATGAAAATACGATTCAAATTTTAGATATTCACATGTTTTAGCATAATTTCTTATGAATGTAGTACTATTACATTACTTTTTCGTTCTTTTTACTTATTTTTAAGTTAAAATTAAAGTACCCCACTATATATCTATTATATATTACAAATTTTATAAATTTATTAATTTATTGACTTCAGGTATTTCGTTAGAAAAGCAACTCAAAGCATGTTCACAATGAATTGCTCACAATTTGGAGAGAAAAGACTAATGTACAATCATACCTTAGCTGTATAAACAATAAATGAGTCAAAATGATCAGAAGTTTGCAGTAGAAGCTTGGTTCATACTGTACTTAATTTATACAGAATAAGAATCTCTCATTTATTTGTTTCAATATAAGTGAAAACGAATAGTAAGTTCATTGTAAAAATTGGCATGCAGGTTTGTGTCAGTAATGGTAATATTTTGTAATGGTAAAACTTTTTGAATTTTGCTTAAATTAGTTGAATTTTGAATGATTTGGCAAAAACTTATAGGTTGAATGATCTTGCTAATAAGTTGAAAAAAAAAATAAAAACAGAAAGATTATTGTAAAAAGTAAAATCCTCTGAAAGAAATAATCTTTTTCAAGATGACATCTAATTCAGCTTTCACTCTTTTGTTATTTTGAAGGAAACGTAAAAAATATATTTAAGAATCATCGTTTTTCGAAATAGGAATGGACATGGCACCTTCAGAAAACTAAAATAAAAACAAAATACACATTAAAAATAAAGTAAAGGAAATTCTTGTGCTGTCCTCGGACAGCCTCAAAGAATTTTCTATCGCATTGTAAAGAAAGAAAAAGCGTCTAAAATATAGAAACACATTAAAAGGGTGAGACCGTGTTTACAAGTGACATCCCAAAACAGCTGTTTCTCACTAAATTGACGATTATCAGTTGAGAGGAGGACAGCACAAGAATTTTCTTTACTTTATTTTCAAAGTGTCCTCTGTATTGAGACCTGGTGTGTTTACAGTGACTAAAATCTCAACTGATGGTGAGTCATATCACCCTTTTAATCGTTGTTTTTCCTTTCATATTTATTTTGTTAATAGCAAAATCCCACCAAGTAATAATAGGAATATCAACAAATTCAAACAGACTTTTTTTTTTAATTTTTGAAACAAAGTTTGATAAAATTGTCTATTGCATATGAAGTTGAATTGCAGTAAAGTTCGTAGTTGCACTGTGGGAAAAATAAAAAGTTTCTGAAACCGTTAAAACTGTGATTTCTTTGAATAATTAAGACTAGATAAAAACAGTCCTGAAGTAATCAATAAACCTGGGATATCGATTGCTTTACTTGGAATAGACTCTGAATATACGTGATTAGCCAGAACAGGCTTATATAAATATTTCACGTTCTACTACATAGTCTATTTATCAACTCTGATTCGTCTGACATTTATTTCATTCATAAATTTAAGTAATAGTTTTTTATTCTTTTTTAGTATTGCTAAATAAACAGTAGATACTTCTGAATATATGCATCTAGTAAAAATGTTATAAATTTTGCAAATTAAAAAAAAAATTAAATTCTGTAAAATATTGTATTCATTTCATAGAATGAGAGCCATGGAAATGTTTAAAAACTAAGTGAATTATTTTTTTTAAATATAAATTAACCATTCAACATTTTCGGAAACCTCAACCATTCAAACAAATTCAAGCCATTTTGATGTTATTCTATCTTATTGAAACTGTTTATTAGTAATTGAATGTCAAAATAAATAAAGTACAGAATTTCATTATCGCAAACTATTCGTTGTCAGCTGAAATTAACGTGTATTATTTATTTAATATGACATGAAAAATGGATGGCTTGGGCTTCGATACTTCCTATTGCAATATTTCCTAATTTTTGGTTACGCCAGTTTCTTAATACGTAGAAAAAAAGAGAAATAGGTTTTAAAGAATCTTTTTTTAAAAAATTGGCAATTGCATTGTGGTAAAAATTGACGATTGAATTGATTTGCGGTAAAGTTTGTAGTTGCATTGAGTGAAAAATGAAAAGTTTCAGGAACTGTTAAAAGCTTTGATTCTGTGAATAATTAAGACAAGAAAATAATTCTGTAGTAATCAATAACCCTGGAATTGGTTGCAAACCCTGAGCACTTACTTTTTAAATGTAAAATTTTTAATCAGGAAAGAATAAAATTAAAAAAAGAAATACATATATTAAATTGTAAAGATGTTAACATTTTTACAAGTAGTAATCAGAAAATTGAAACATTGGTTGTATTTATTAAGGTAATTTTACAAAAATTAAAAGAACTTCAAGATCCATAAATAAAAGATAAGATTGTTTGTTTTTGTTTTATCCAATTGTACGTCTCAATATCTTGCTATTCTATTTTCTCTTGTTATCGTAATAATTAATTTGACTATGTTATTATGTATGTGGTTTAATAATTTCATGGTTATGTCATTTGGATATTTAAAACCTTTGGTTTGTGTTTTATGAATCTGTCATTATTTAATTATTCATAATTGTATACCCAGGATAATACAGTGATGGAGCATGGGTTGTATTTAGTTTTTAAATTTTTAAATAAAATAATTTTTAAATAAAAAAAATAATAAAACAGCGCTTAAAAATTTATTATTGGTTTCAATGAAAAAATGAATTCACATGTTCAACTTTGATAAAATTCTTTTTGGAACTTAAATTTTTAACAGAAGTATTGATCTTCTATAAAATTTCCACAATTAGTTTTTACGAAAGTACATTTATTAGTTATAAAAGCTATTTCTCAGATCGTCCATTTTAAAAATGTAAATTTTTTATGTAGTTGAATGTTTCAATGAATTTTCAGGAATTTAATTTTTCTTTTTCAACGAATGAGAAGTTTTCAATCACAATTCAATCACAATACTAATCTAGTGAGTAAGAAAATCCTGCACAGCTGTCCTTTCTTGCGCAATTTAATACCACCACAATTACTATTGCTTCCAATGTTTGTTCACATTGTCTTCGCCGTTTGATTTGGCAATCAGAGATACCGGTAATAAGCCATCAGAAGCATTGAAACTGGCCGCAGTCATCTACACAGTACTCTAGTAAGGTGTGCATGCCCGAAGTATCAGAGCGAGGCTGTAACTTCAACTAGACATCTTAAATAGTTCCACAGTCTACAAAATTTGATACAGTTGCAGTCCTAATTGCAAAGCACAGTAAACACATCGCCAATTCCTTGGCGTTTGCCTCAGTAACAGACAACTCAGAACCAAAGTGGTTGAGATCCTGACGGTTTTGCTGAAAGAACTCGAAACTAAAGAGATGCACACATTAGTGGCTTCAAAACAGCTCCTTAATATGTATCACAATAGGCAACATATGAACAGTGAGATACAGTTTTCAGAGATGAGGTCAATAATAATTCTCGACTTTAGTGCAGTTTTAGAGAGAAAGTGTTAGATATTATTTCTCCAAGATCACGGAATTAATCTCTCGATCAGTTTTGGAATTAGATGGATAATGTTGGACACGCCCCAATGATTGATACTAAACTACAGTATTCAAATTCCTCGATAGTGGAATAATCCAGAGATTTCGAGTAAAGAAATGATTTTTTTCAAAAGCCCTTGATGTAGAATTTGTTTTTATGTAGGATCATGCTTATATTTGTAAGTCGAAGATTATAACAAGTGCCAATTTGAAGCCAAAATCAAAATCTATCCAAAATCAGTTCTTAGCTAGCATCCCAATCTGGGATGTAAACCACTTAACGCCAGTGACTTCTCAGAAAAAATATTTATCCTCAAAACTTGTGTGTGAGGGAGGAATGAGAATATCTTCCTGCTTTGTTGCCGAATAAAGCAAAATATCTTCCTGCTTTGTTTGAAGCATTCGAGTTCATTTCAAGGTTATGTAGTAGTTAGATGTAACAAGAAAATTTTTTGACCATAAGCGGATTTTGAAACTCTTAACATCTCTCTAGAATATATGCATCAAGCAATATTTATTATCAACAAAATGCACCTTGTGTTTTGTTTACACATTTCAGTGTAATTTGAAACATTTGCATTTATGCCTTTCTTTCGGGTATCCCTGTATAAATAAAACTGTGCTACTTCTTAAGCAGTTATAAGCCTCAAATTAATTCAATGATTCTTATTTCTGAACAATTCAAGTAATATCCATATGGATACATGAACAAAATTACTAAATGTAACCAAACGAATTTTACGAAAAAAATTGGTCTGAGGATAACAGTATAACAAATCAGTCGAATTAAATATTCAGCTGCATCAGCATATAAAACATCCAATTATAAAATATTATGTAAATTAAAGCTATTATTATTGGAAGGTTTGTAGTTAGTGAACAATATTAATAACGCAGCTGTTAAATGGTAACAACTTTGGATTTGGTTAAGCTAAAAAAAAAAAAAACTTAATTAAACGGATTCAATTACATTTATAATTAAAATAAAATAGTATTTTCACCTATTAACATCTTCAGGCAAATCATTAATTAAACTTGAGAAAATTAAAATTTTCAAATCTAGTCAATAATATTTTTTTTTATGGTATGTGGTCATGATTGCATCACAAAAAAAACAACCACTTAATTTTTACCCCTTACAGCAATGCAGAATGTCTAGTCTCCAGAGTAGAATTACAAGAGGCCATCACAGGCTAATTAACGTTAATTAGGCTCAAGGACTATTACTATTCAAGAACTAATACTATCCTACTTTAATGCAGTGTCTGTTCAGCCAGCAACTGCTACCATGAATTTGAAGAACCTCATCTAATTAACTATTCATTTCAATATTTAAAGCTTTTCTAAAAAAGTTAAAAAAAAAAGCAAAATAAAAAAAAAAAAAAATCAGCTTTTACATTTAATAATAAAATGAAACAGGATATTATTATTATTAAATATTAAGACTGATATTAATATGATATAGGATATTAATAACATCTTATATATTAATTCCTTATTTTTCTTATTAATTACGTCCGAACATAAAGTATTTTAATAAATTTTAGTGAAGAAAAGTAAATAAGTATTTTACAGAGATCAAAATTCGGATCAAGATTAATTTTTCATATCAATGATTTCTTTAAGCTACGAATAAATAACAGTAAATGTTTGTAAGATATCATATAGCGTTAAACAAAATTAGCGTTTCAAATAAGACAAAATTTGAAATTCGTATACATAACTCGAATTCTTTATAATCACAAATCTTATATTCATAAATAACTTTAATCTGCTTTAATTTTCAGTTAAATCTTCAATCTTTCTTTTTTGTATTAAGTATAATGTTAATCAATAACAGGATTAAATATTAAATTTCAAACATTACGTTTAAGCAATTTTTAAGTTTAAGCAAATTCTCTAAACTTTTTACCAAATTTTATTTTTTGCACGATCGTAGAAAAATATTAATAACAACCGTATACTAAGTGACATCCCAGGTTGTTGCTGTTTCTATCTTTTTGGCAATAATCAGCTGGGAATAGTTACCAGTAAGCAAGAGGTCTCGATACGGAGGTCAAGAGAAATAATCGAGGAAATGAATGTGGAACCTCCAAGAATTAAAAAAAGAACATCAAATGCACAATTAAAAAAATGAAATGAGAAATTCTTGTGCCTGTATTTCGCTGTCCTCAGATAAATTTTCTCTGCGCATTAAAAAAAGAATAAAAAGCGTCTAAAATGTGTATAATCAACAATGGTTTCCCATTGGAAAAAATAAAAGGAAAAGATTTTTATTATAAAATTAACTCAAAAATGGACAAATAAAAATGAAAATAGGTTCTTGCATCCTAAACCATCATCTTGGGAATCTGGGGCAGATGTTTCATCCTTATTAGGTCTCATCAACTAGATATTCCCTTGATTATATACCCTTGAGGCTCAGAGTGCACGATGAAGATAAGGATGTCATTCTCGTACCTGGGATTGGCCCCTAACCAAAAATACAACAAGACAAAAAATAATACAAGATGATTCCCGAGATGACGACTCAGCAGGGCCGTCGCGTGGTTTGTTGGCGCCCGGAGCAAGATTCATCAGGCGCCCCCTAAATCTCCAATTCAACAACCAAAAAAAAAACGGAATCTCCTGTTGCCGTTGCCGCGGCGCCCTAGGCAAGATTTCATCAGGCGCCCCCTCAATCTCCAATTGAACAACCAAAAAAAAAAACCGGAATCTCCAGGTTCAACTACCATAACAAAAAAAAAACCGGAATCTCCAGGTTCAACTACCATAAAAAAAAAAAAGAAATGGAATCTCCAGTTCGACAATCAAACAAAAAAAGGAATTCAACAACCATAAAAAAAAAAAAATGGAATCTCCAGTTCGACAATCAA
>JAFIDM010009631.1:314939690-314967745 GCA_023159025.1 Thereuonema tuberculata | reverse complement strand
TTTAAGTTCTGAAAACGATAAAAAAAACCGCGATGTCTTCATTTACATTCAAATTATAATATCTGAATACAAATAAAAATTTTCAATTAAAAAAATCCGAATTACTTTTTCATTTAAATTTTTACCGTACAAACCTCGCGCAATGGTTTAGCTAAAAGCATTTAATTTAAGTTTCAAGGAGATATCAACAGAACTAGAATAGAAATCCATTGTTTAGATTCTAAAGTTTTTGTATTGAAATTTTGAAAGTTCTTCTACTTTTTTTCTCGTCAAGGACCCACTTGGAAAAGATTTCAAATTAGAAGTTACATCGTCCTAGTTCTTGAATATATATATCAAGAACATCCAGCCAGCAGTGGTTCAAAGATTATTAGAATAAACGATGGAATTCTACAGATAGAAATGAATATCGTTATGGAAGATCATTGTTATTATGATTACTATTATTAATATTATTTGTTCTTCTTTATTATACTTATAAATTGCAATAAGGAATCAATAATAAGAATACGAAATGCTTTAAATCTGCATACTGACTCTTCGATCTTAAAACGCTATAGGATTGTCTGCCATTTTGGACAAGAGATCGATTATTTACTACTCATTTTAGTTTACTTTCTAATAAAAAAGTGAGATTCATTAAAAGAATCAGTTTCACTGTGTGTGTGTGTTTGTGTATGTGAGTGTATGGATGTACCGTAATAATAAAGAAATACAACCTTAGAATACTAACATTAGCTGCATTAACAAAAATAACAGATTCCAATTCGTATTTATTTGCCCAAAAAGTTTTATTTAATTAAATTAAGCAATTTAACGAGCGTGAGGTATAATTATCATAATTAAAAAATGCAATGAGGCCAAACACATATTTTAAGATTAAAAATTATTTTAACGCATTAAAAGGATGAAAACTACAGTTTCAGCTTGCCTACGAGCCGTTGGCAAGTTTTATATAATTTTTCGAGATACGGTGCTGATTATTTGATTGAATTTCATCAGAAATCTGTTTGTAATTACAATAGGAGAAATTTTGTTTTATTGATATTAACTTGATTTTATTCGGGAATTTCATTCATTGGATTTTATAACACATAGGAATGGTTTATTGATATGTTAATACGATGATGAAAGAAGGAAATAATAAAATCATAAAAAAAAATCGAAATATGAATATATTCATTTCCTTTTTAGAAAACCTAGAGGGTAGCAACAAAAACTAGATTTAATGAATAAAAAAAATATAAAGTTTAAAATTCTCATGTACATCATATATTTCAAGAATATCTTAAGGATATTATCTTCAATATCTTATGGTCTTCAGGATTTAATCTTTAGAATTTGAAGACTGAAAACAAAATTTCTTTAGGTCATATGCGTCCGTTTTCTTATTTGTCGGATTTAAAGTTGTGTGTGCTCTTTTTTTTCCCCTCCAAAAGCTTTGAAAAAACAGTATTTTTTGTAGCCATTAACTTTTTACTTAATCTTTTTTTATTATTTGCACTACTTCTTATAGTTTTCTTTACGAACGAGAAAAGATATAAAACTTTTAATAGCTTCAGTACATTTATCTGTAAACGATTCAAATTAGAGAAGCATTCTAAAGAAAAGAACTCTGTAGATAAAGGGAAACAACACAGCTCCATATCAATGCGAATATTTAAGAAAATACTATTTTCTTAAATTAAAATGTAAGGAATCAAAAAACGGTACGATATCTTATCTAATTGTGATCCAATAAATATTAATGGTGATAAATTTATTAAAGTTCTCAACTTATTGCTTTAATTGTTGTTGGATGATCGTCTTGGGAAACAGAGAAGATTTCCTGCATTTCTGTGTGGTTTCCTGATTTCTAGGAATGCGGTCAGACATTCCATGACTCTGCATTTGTGGCGGAATCAGTTTCTTAAAGAATACCTTTCCTTGGTGAAAATTTCATTAATGAACTGTAACTTTATATGGAACTTAAATAAGGATAGATACTAATGGTCTATGATTTATATTAATGCATCTTCAATTTTCCCAGAATGCTTTGCAAAGACTGTAACTTAGAACAGCTTCATTGCATCGGTTATTACATTGAAACATCTCTTGTGGAAGAAGATCTTTGCTAATTTTTTCTCTTCCCTTCCGATCTCTTAATTCTTTTGTTGTATCATTCCTTATATTGTCTTGATTTGGTTCTCTTATTAAATCCTGTTTCCAAATTTTAAACTTCAAGTGACCATTTCTGCTGAGTCATCCTTGTTAGATGTTAGTACATCTCCATTTTCATTTCTTTAAATAAACATTACATTCCCAAATTTAATTCTTAAAATTGTTTAACTATGCATTCGTCTTTTTTCTTGATATCTTTCATTCTACATATAAACCAATGAAAGTAACATTGGTTTATATCTCGAAATTTAATAGTTGTATAAATCTGAAATCAGATATTGCAAAAAAAAACCCGCAGGAATAAAAGTTTCTTTCAATAAAATAAATAGTTGACACTGAAATTATGATGTTTAAGTATATATCTAGGATTACAAATGATTTAAAACTCATTTCTAATAGTTGTTCTATTAACTTGCTAATATGCCTGAAAGTAAGTTCAAATTCCGGAGCTGGTTTCGCTTCTTCCTTTTTTTTCCTGTGTTTCTCAGCTTCTGTTTGGCTATAATTGTTCTTCAGTCTTCGTGTCTAATACAATAGTCCAAACTGGCCTCAGTCTAAAAGGCCTTATTAAAAAAAAAAAAAAAAGAGTCTATTGTATTGTTAGATTCTTAAAGCAATCGATCAGATGAAACGAATACTGGATGTGCCAATCACCGTCCAACAAAAAGTGTTTTTTAAAGATGACAAGACTTTAAAATTTCTGGGCTAATTCATTTTCATTGTATTTGCAAACAAGTACAATGAAATTCTAGTTCTCTGTTTCGGCCATTCCAATTTCAGAAAGTGAGTCCATTCCGATGCTAAATAGAACATTTTTTTTTGTACTCGCATGTATCGTTATCTCGCCGCCAAACAGAGAAACAACTTGCCCGGAATTTCATCCTGTAGATACGTTGTGGTTTTAGTGCAGCGTAATTCCAGGTGTCAGATACTTAAGGTCTTAACCAGGGAAAAAAAAAGATTTGTTTGACGAAAACTAAGAGTTAACAAATAAATCTACTGTTACCATGTACTCATCACCTTCGTGTGGAATGAGCCATCATTCATTCTGTCATTTTTTTGCCCAGAAAATGTCAATATTGTTACCATTTTTAGGCTACTTTCCTAGGAAAGTGAGGCTTATCAGATCGCTTAATCTGGGTGTGTGTGTTTGTCCGTATGTCTACTCCCTTATAACTTTTGAGCCGTTGGATGGATCTTCTTGAAATTTAGTATGCATATTTAAGGACTAAAAGCTATCTAAGTTTTGTATTTGAAATCTTTTCCAAGTGGATCCAAGTTGTCGAGATAACAGAGCGAGAAGGTGACAAAAATTCAATAAGAAATCATTGTAGTCTAAGCAGTGGATTTTTTATCCTGTTCGAACTTCATTGTTTTAAACAAAGAATTATAATCCGTTTTGAATATCAATAAAATAAAAATTCAATAAAATCTCTTTTATAATCCCTAATTCAATAATTTAAGTTTGATATGATTAAAGTTAATCTGATGTCAACAACTTAAGAAAAACGGATTTAATTAAATAACAAATTCTTCTAAATTAACGTTTTAATAACTGCTTTATTAACATCTATTAACTCAAAACCTCCAAACGACAATATTTCGTGTGCCTAATCGGCCATACTTTTTCAAGCCTTTTTTCTTTTAACATCACGGAAGGAGGGAGCCATCCCCCTCCTTCCCAAAATCAAAATAAATTACGAACAAGAATTCCAAATTAACAGATAAAAGCGTGAATCAAAACAAATAATAAACAGAAACGTAAATCATATGAATAAAAATGATGATGATAACATCTCTGTCCCATTGTTTATTGGAGGTTAGAGTTAATCGATGTTAATAACGGATTTAATTATTATTTTTTTTTTTAGAAAATGCAATGTTTAAACTATTTATATATAGCTATTATCAATTTGAATATAAATGTAGGTTTTTCGTTTTTGTGGTTTTACGACTTAGAAAATAAAAACAACCCAGAAATTTTAAGAAGTCCATAAGGAAAGTGGGCTTTAAGTTCTTCGAATTTCTTATTAATTGTGATGATTAAAATTCGTATTAAAACTTAGAATTATATTAATTTGACTAAGAGAAAAAAAGAAGAAATTGCCTTTCTGATTTTAGATTATGGGGAGGAGTTGGGAACGGCCGTTTCGTCCTGCAACGGACTTATCAGCCTCACCCTACCAAAATCAGAAAGGCAAGATCTTCTTGGTGAAAACCACTGTCAACCTGGCAGTGGTTCCACCCACAATAAAAAACAAGAAATAAAATTGCTGCATCATCCGATGCCAACAACACCTTTTCCTACGAACTGTGTAGGCAAAAAAGGATTTAATAAAAGAATAGAAGATTCAAAATAAAACATATTAATATGAAAACAAAGCTTAACGTTCGGCGAAATAAGTAATAAAGTAAAAGAAAAGACAGTGGTTTTCACCAAGAAGATCTTGCCTTTCTGATTTTGGTTAGGGTGAGGGTCGGTTGGGCTGATGAGTCCGTTGAAGGACGAAACGGCCGTTCCCAACTCCTCCCCATAATCTAAAATCAGAAAGGCAATTTCTTCTTTTTTTCTCTTATTCAGGTGTGGATTTTCTTTTACTTTATTACTTATTTCGCCGCACGTTAAGCTTTGTTTTCAACTTTTTGAAATGGGATTCTAATCTGGATTTGTAAGGATAGCAGGTTCCCAGCTGTTGATTTTGAAAAGTATTATTAATTCCCAATGCATCTTGAGAGGGGGAATTGTTGATTTCTAAAATATTGAAATTGGTATTGATATTTTCTTAAGTGCTTAGTGTAAAAGAAGAAAATAGGAGTAACAATTTGCATCGGTGAATAATAATGAGTAAGCCGGCGGGCAAGATTTGGAGCTCCAACAATAGGATCCAACTATGATCACGTAAAGTACGTGTATGGTGTTGTTGTGGATCCTATTGTTAGAAGAAGGATTGCTGATCGAGCAACGATGTTGTCCATGAAATAAACTGTGGAGAATTCGTGTTTCCTGATGGCGGACTATGCATCGAGTGACATATTATAATTATTGTAAGATTAACCGATATTTTGAGTATAATCAATGAATTATACTCCTGAAGAGGAGTCATAGAATTTAGATTGGTTAAATATTAATATCTAATTAATATTTATAGGAAACTTCTTCACGACGGAAGCGAAATAGGACTATTATTTCGAATGTCGGGACGCCATCTTCAATTCGTTCATATTGTGATAAAGAATGGGAAGTTTCAGGACGGAAAGGAGCCAGGGAACTCCATCGCAGAACAACGAGAAAGGCTGTAAGTGATCTTGATTCTATTGAACAACGACGCGGAGTTTTGCTGATATTGAAGACATACGGCGATATAAAAAGATGGTGTCAATTTAAAGTATCGCAAGGAATAACGAACTGTGTATAAGCCAGAACTTTAAATTGTAGACATTGCTGAATTATAAGTGCTTTAAGTAAACTTTGTAGAATTAATGCGGTAAAGACCTAATGATTCGAAAGATTTAGAAAGTTCTCGAAATTAGAGATAGTGATAATACGGTGATCAACAGATACCAGGATTTATGAAGTATTAATTTTAAACAGTTTATTTAAAAGATATGTTTGTTATACTTAATTATTGAGTCATTAAAAAATGATTATAACTATATCTTCTTAAAATGCCAAAAATTTAAACATAACTAACATCTTATAAATAACTTCTTCAAAAAACACACAAACACCTATGGCAATATTTCGACTTCTATTTTCAAAGCCTTATTCATGCCTTTTGGCTTGAAAATAGAAGTCGAAATATTGCCATAGGTGTTTCTGTTTGTGTGTTTTTTGAAGAAGTTATTTATAAGATGTTAGTTATGTTTAAATGATTATAACAATCAACCGACTATAAGTTTATATCTGCTGGAAATTTTTATAATTTTCTACACCAGACATTGCCCCACAAATTTCTGTTTCTTTGGAAATTCATTGTAGATCGTTAATTTTTCTATTGTTAAATTCGGAAAAATCTATTGAAGGACAGAAGAGCTTCGAAACATCAATACATTGACAATACTTTAATACATCATTTTACATTAGAAAAGCAGGCTTACAAAAATTTTGATTTTCATACAAAATAAAAATGATTATATAATGTGGCCACTGAAAGATAATTAAGAATTGTTACAAATTAATGTTGAAACTTTAGAAATTCTTTCCTCAAATTTATTCTCAATTAGAACTAGATATACACGCTCAGCTATCTATTGCATAAAGGAAACTAGCATGTTAATGTTGAGATGGGTTAGAGACCACAATGATATTGCTCATGTAGTTTAGGCACAGTCTTATGGTCAAGGCTGTCACGAGGCGGATGAATCTGAACCTGGGTTCGAATCCTTTAGTGACATGTATGTTTCCCTTTCTTTCTCCTTCCGCTGTCTATCGCGTGTTATATTTGATTTCTAGGGTTTATAATCCTACAACAGAAAGGGATAATCCATTCTATTGATGTGAATAGAACTTTAGATAAAAAGACAAAGAAGAAAAATGTTGTAGTGGAATAGTCTACCTTCGCTTCTCAGTCAAAAATGTGATATACTTAAAGCTATGAAGTAATAAAACAATTCATGGTTTATATATTAAAGATCTAAAAATAACTAAACATTTTGATGAAATTCAATACTTTACAATTATATCTATGTCATTCAAAATAAAAATTTGGAAAACAGTTGTATGTCTCTGTATTTGCTAATTAGGGAATTGTATATACCGGGTGATCAAGAAATAACAGGAAGTGTTCGGAGCCCTGTAGCGTGTTATGTACTGGACGAAATAGAACAAACGTTGGCCACCATACACATTAAAGTATGCGGTTTCGATGTGTCAAGAAAAAAAAATTAGTATCAAACAACACCGATAGGGGAAATTCTGTCGCTGCGGTCGAAAAATGCAGCATGAAATTTGCATATTCGGGTACTTTGTGATACGATATCGAGGATAAAAGGAGGGGTTGCGGGAATTCTAGTCATTCTGCAAGAAGTCGCCCGTCGATGGCGTTGTCACTACGTGATCATGCCTTATTAGTCGATCTGTTTTATCAGCGGGATGACAATGCCAATGCTGCTCTTCGTGAATACCGGCGGTTAAAACAGTTACGTAGAGGACCGATGACCATGACTAACTTACGAAGAATGGTTGAAAGATTTGAAACAACAGGAACTCGGTGTGCAACCAGGCCGAGGACGTAAACGTATCAAGCAGGAACAAGTTGAAGAAGTTGCAACTGCCGTTCAGGATCAGGCGATAGCTAATAAGCAGGATACCAGCAGTGCACGTTTAATATCACGACAAACAGATATCCCGTTGTCGACGATGCAGAAGATATTGCGTAAGATCCTGAAATTTTATCCGTATAAGATAACACCCATTCAAGAATTGCTCCCAGGGGACAGAAATACCCGTTTAGAGTTTGCTTTGAGATTTTTGGCTTGATTGGAAGTGGATGACGAGTGGCCGTGGCGGACATTATGGAGCGATGAAGCTCACTTCCATGTGCATGGTGATACCAACACACACAACTGCCGTATTTGGGCTGATACAAATCCACATGTTGGTCAAGAGATCCCCTTACATTCGCCGACAGTCACAGTTTGGTGTGGGTTCACTGCTTCTTTTATCATCGGTACTTTTATGAAGAAGTTGGTAGAAATGGACTAGTGACTTGTTCTGTCAATTCCGACAGGTTTGCTGCTTTGCGGTTTTCGGACGTTGGGTGAAGGATATCCTGCGTCAACATTTCACAGACGCTAGAGTAATTAGTCACGCATTTCCCATGAATTGGCCTCCAAGGTCCCCTGATCTGAATCCTTGCGATTTCTGGTTGTGGGGCTACCTGAAAAGCATTGTGTATCAAGGACATGTTCCTGACATTCCTACCTTAAAAGATCAAATAACGTTACATGTCAGACGAATACATGCTGATATGCTGCGAGCCACCGTCGAAAACCTCGTGTACCGCATGCAGTTAGTGGAACATCAGGCTGGTGGTCACTTTGAGCTAAATTTGTAGGTTGCTATAATAAACGTTTTTCATTGGTATTTGGTGTGTTGTTATTTACTGTTTCCATTGGCAGTTATATATTCTTGTTTCACTCATTATGCGCTTGCAGCGCCACAATTTCCCCTATCGGCGTTGTTTGATACTAATTTTTTTTTCTTGACAAATCGAAACCGCATACTTTAATGTGTATGGTGGCCAAATTTTGTTCTATTTCGTCCAGTACATAACATGCTACAGGGCTCCGAACACCTCTTGTTATTTCTTGATCAGCCGATACATTTTGTAGAGTTATTCCTGAGGCATTATTCCTGCTTTTTTAAAACTTATCTTTTTTTTATTATTCTTGCAGGTCAATTTCTAAGTGATATCAAGCAACTAAAAGTATTCACATTGATGCTCGATGAAAAATTACACGGGTAAGTCCATCAATTTCGAAAATACAAAATTTTCTGAGTTAATGAAATTTCTTGTGAAATGTTAAATTGTAATTGTGATTTCATGGATAATTCCACTTGTATAATTTTGAAAATTAATAGTTACGCTAGACAATGACTAGATGAGATGTCTTACCCAACAATTCATTACATTAATATTTTGTCTTGACTCTTTCAATAAATATTAATGAGTATTTGATTTCTCAACTGATGATCTCCAAGTTAGCGTGAAACAGGCTGTCTTGAGATGTCAGTAATGAACGTTGGTCTCAAATTTTAGAGAAATTTTAATGCTATAGAAAGCATGGAGTCACTCCTACAGAATTTTCTAAAAGTTTAAGTTTATTCTATGTATTTATGTTTAATACGGTTGTGTTTTGTACTTTAATATTGTCCCTTTTTTTTTTCTTTTTTTTTTAAAAAAAAAAACTGCATTCACAGCTAGACCTCGGAAAGTTTATTTTTTTTTACCTTGTTTATATTTTTAAGAATTCTTCGAGTGTTTTAATTATGTAGTTGCGTCTGCCTTCCAGTTGGGATTTCGGAACGATTCCTGTGAAATGGTAGCCTATAAATATTTCCGTATGATGAGATATGTGCGTTAACCTCAAAGGAATGACTTGTCTGACAATGATACATTTTGCTGTCAAAATGGAGAAAAATAGAGCTGCCAAAAGAAGAAGAAAAAACAGTTTAGGAAGACAAGACAGGAGAACAGTAATACTGTTTTATGTGACATCTTTTCATACTTCAGGATTATTTATTAGTAAATGTTGTAAAAATATATTAAAAAGTCGTTAGCAGGGCTTGAAGATGTGTAAGTTCCCAAAAGATACAAGTGCTTTTCGTCAGACGAACTATATTTTATTACTTTTTTCCTTGACATAAAATTAATTAATACAATAAAGAAATATTTTTTTGTAACTGAAGTCGATCAATCCTAAGGCTAAAATTACTTTGGAATTATTGTCTAACTACTTGGTTAAAAAGTTTTACTTATAGTATCCTGATTGTCCTTAAATCTTCAAGGGACATAAAATATCACAATTTCACAAAAGAATTGGACATTTCCAAAGAATGAAATTTCCAAGATGTTTGTTCATATGTTTAAATAAATGAATACTAAGATTGAATAAGTAAAGGAACAAAGTTGTAAAGAATATAAAAAGATGATAATATTTTTATCTCTATTGATTAATTTTCCGTGTACCTTATCGTCTCTTTGATGCATTATTTATTTAGAAAACTATATTGAATTACAATCGCATTTTGTCAGATCAGCAAATTATTATTAATTTCGTAAGAACCAACTACGTATCTCTACGTTAAATTAGAAGGCTGCAACATTTAAGATACACAAAGTTATTTTTTTTTTAAAAAGGGAGGATTTTCTTGCACATAAAATAAAATTTTAAAATATCTTTCAAATTATTTTTTTTTCCTTTAGGCTTATTTAATATTTAAGCGTGTTGTACACTAATAATTACAGATTACAAGAAAAAAAGAAAATGGAAATAACTAAGATCAATAATCAATTAAGAAGACTGAGGGACAATGAAGACCCAATGTAAACAGCAGCAGACGATGGTTCAGAGATCTTCCGGTCAGAAGATGGCGTTAGTGAAGACGAGGCGATATGATGCTGAACTTTCCACCAATAGGATCAATTTGGCTACAACCAATCTATGTTCTCCGCACCTAGGACCAATCACCATTAAGAAGTTAATTTTGCAAAATTACATAAATTTGTATTCCGAACCTTGCACAATTAGTTAACAACGACCTTCACAAAAAAGGTCGAAAGCTCCTCTGTATGTATATTAATGTGTTAATTACAAATTTTTAAATGGGCATAGTCTCAGTTTTTTATTTCTTATTATTTATTGTGCATGCTAAATAATTTCTATTGATTAATATTTAAGCGAATAGACCTTTTTTTATCAACAATTACATTAAAAAGCAAACAAACATTTTTAGAATTAAAAAAAAAATCGTGTATAGGTTCTATTCTGAGTTTTTGGCTTTAGTAACTGAAAAAAAGTCTATTGAGAAATTGAGCTAAAATCTTATTTAAAATAGCATAAGCTTCCGGTTATAATCTTATTTATTTTAATTATTGGCACAAAAACTGATGTACAGTATTTGAAGAAGATACTCGAAACATAATGCCCATTTTATTCTGGTTGTCTGTGGTTTATTATTATTATTATTTGTTATTAATATTCAATTTAATGTTAGCAGAGGTTAATATTTTAAGAAGTGTAAACTTTTTTATATGCATTTTAAATCACTTATCATAACAGTACTGAATATGAGATCAGGGTAATAAGATGGATCTGAAATATATCGTAAACCGTTTGTTCAAATCTACTAACTTAAAGTAGCAGACTGCAAGTGCAGCGTTAACTGATTCATGTTCTATGATCTGCAAGGTTGCTTCCCTGGTAATATAAACATGACATTAAACAATTCTGTGATTGGCGTCACATTCATATCGTGCAAATAAGTTTTATTAATTACAAGAGATTCATGTTTGAATAAATTTGAAAAATTACATCCAAACAAGCTTTATTTTAGAAAGATGATATTCAATCATGGATTGTGACTTTAATTTCATTAAAACAAGATGAAATCATGATTAATAAATTTAAAGTTTGCAATATTTAATGGAAAAGTCTCTGTTCGCAATAAACGATCAGCATTGCAATCTTTTCAATAAGAAAGAAAAATATCAACAAACAATAAATAAATAAATTTTTAAGCAATCATTAATTCTTAAGAATGATTTTGGATATAGTTTTTTACTTTCTTTAACAAAATAAATTTTTAAAATTTTCTTACATTCATTCATAAATTTGATTAATTTGCTTTGCTTTGATTATTTTTCGCCTGTATATTATCTTAAAAATTAACATAATGGACAAACGTTATAAGAGTCAAAATTAGCTGAACTTTCTTTTATAAGAAAAACAAAAATGATATACTCATTTCATTTTGATTGATGCAGTGATTCTTTATTCAGAAAATTATACTGTTAGAAAGTTATGGTGTTTCTCATTGTGATATTTTGATGCGAAACAGTGTAATCTTCTAATTAAAGAAATACGAATATAACCAAAATTTCTATTTACAATAAGTTATGTGGCTTCTCTGGTTAACAAAGAATGTCAGCAGTGAAAGCGAACAGCTCCAAAAAATAATCAAATTTCAAATGAAAATAGAAAAATATGAAATGATTTAATTTACAAAATTATCTCGCATTAGTAATACAAATAATACAGGATCAGAAATTCAATTAGATTTTAAAAAACACAATTAAAAAGGAAGTCAAACTGCTAAGCAGTTTTTTTTTTCTTACGCAATGGGAAGAACAGAGGAAATTCAATTCGGGTATTATGGAATACCATTTTTGTTTGTTATCATAACTCGATTATTATTTTTTTAATCGAACAGAAATGTAGATTGGTGCATATCTTGATTAATTGACATTACTACTCTAAAGTCGTAACTGAATAATGTAATTATTTTTATATAAAAATTTAATTATATATAAAAAAAGTCATATTTGCCGGTACACCCTGTAAAGAAAGTATAAACTCACCCAAGTATTTCAAATAACTTTTTATTACATAATTTCTTTACTTCAATTTTTTTCTTAGTGTATTTAAAAGAAATTAATTCATGTATCATTTAAATATCTAAAACATTTTGAGTAGTTTTTAAATTAAAAAATAAAATCAATTTTCAATTGTAAAGAAAATATAAATTCGCTAAGAAATGTTTTGATCTTGACATCTGCAAAGTGATTGGAATATCCTAAATTTGCATAATGATAACTCAAAGTGGTTAAAATATGTATTCTATTCATTTGCATAGCAACATATGCCACTACTTTATCAAGCCTCGTGGAAATTCATTAACTGACAAAGAAATACGAAAAATTCATTTTCTACTTGGTCAAAAAAGGTCAACAAGGCAAATAGCTTCAGAGTTAAATAGTTCACAGACTGTTATTCAAAATGTCATTAGGAAGGTGATAGTTATGGAATCACAAAAAGACCAGGTAGACCTCCAAAACTCCACCTCGGGATCACCGGAAAATTCAAGATCTTGCTGCTTCTGATGAGATGTCCACCCGTGAAATTGCTCGTGTGTTGCCAAAGACTGTATCTCACCAAACTGTATGGTAAAGCTTAACGTCAAATAATCACATGAAGTTTGTAAAACTGAAAGCTAAACCCAAGCTTACTGCCACTCACGTTCCAGCCGACTTTACTGCGCTAAGAAAGCAGTGAAATAGCATCAAGGTGGAATGAAATAGTTTTTCTGATGAAAAACGTTTCAGTCTTGACGGCCCTGACGGATATTTCGCAAGGTCATGCATCATCCACTATCATCCGAGCAACGAAAGTCAAGACAAATGATTTCCGTGTATCATAATCACCAGAACCCAATTGTTGACTGTGGGATAATTTATAAGGGTAAAACATCAAGACATTTCTTAAAACTCTCCACACTATCGCATGTAAATTCCTGTGATAATGCATGTGCAGTACTGCTACCATGCGATTCCTGTTGCACTATTGCAGTTGCAACTTCGTCTGTTCTTTGCAGTCCACTTGGTTTGCTACCTCGTCCGATTTTTTACAGCAAAAGCTCCTGTCTCTTCAAAACGAAAAATCATTATCCGAAGATTAGTAATCGTCAGTGGACCTCTACATATACCTTTTAACTACCTTTTAAGTACATATACCTTTTAACTTAATATGCCTGAAGTGCAGCAGAAGCATTGCTGTTGTGATGATAAAAGAGTTTAACAAGTAACGAGCGATGCGGTAAGGTGAGCTTCATGACTCTGCGTTAGTCGTGGATTTGTGAAAAATGCTTTGTGATATTCTTTTACAGGCGAAGTTTTATAGGCGGTATTACGTCGCAATATGCAAATTACAGGGACAGCAGCGCCACAACTCATCCTTAGCGGCTGAAACTCGAACTATTTTTATTTTATTTTTATTCGTCAAATCAAAACACCATACTGAGGACAGTATCTGTATGAAATTTGGTTGTGATTCGCCCAGTAGTTTTTGCTATAGACGGGTCAAAACACCTTCTCTTTAATTTGGATCATCCGGTATAACCACGATATAAAGTTCAACGGTTTTGGAGAATAAAGTAAAATTTGAAATTATTTTCGTCTATATTGAGAAGCTTAAAAAAAGCAATAGCTACAGAAACTCAGTAAATTTGACATGTTTATGTTGTTGAAGATGTAATATCCACTCATCCAGTTGCTGTCAGTTTTGTTATGAGAGCTCAGTTTTATTCTTTTGAATTAATTAAGAGATTGTCATTGGAACTGAAACACAGCCCAATTAAAATCTCGTTCTGCAAATGGTGCAAACAGCGTTCCTACAATTCAAGTTCATTCTGTTGTATTATTGTTGTTAATGAATTAATCCAGAGAGAAAAGAGGAAAATTAATTGTCTTTCAGAATAAGATATGCCACTCCGATGAGATCTCGACTTCAAAGAAAAAATATCGTACAACCTTTTAAGCGTGTCTCTCTAACTCTTTATTTTTAATTTTTCTTTTCTTTTCTTCCCTTCATTTTAATTTGGTGCCAATTAAAGTTGATTAGTCTGAGAACGCTCTTTAAAAATTAAAGACCATTAAATATTTATGACTTTCAAAAAAAAAAAAAGTTTTCAGCCAC
This sequence comes from Thereuonema tuberculata, assembly GCA_023159025.1. Lineage (NCBI taxonomy): Eukaryota > Metazoa > Arthropoda > Chilopoda > Scutigeromorpha > Scutigeridae > Thereuonema > Thereuonema tuberculata. The sequence goes on along the minus strand of JAFIDM010009631.1, from coordinate 314,953,390 downwards.
TTTATGAGGCCCAATTTTGTAGTTGCTCTGTTTTGTTGTGAACAATTTAAGTTTTGAGGCTTTTTTTTTGAACGTGAATTATTAGTTGCATGAAGAATTATTGAAAAAATTCACGACCCAGAAATGTCTTAGAAATTTCTTTTCTTTATTTATACTCGAAACCAACCTTAGATTAAAGAACCTTTAATGTACATACTTTCTTTGCAATTTAAGCAATTTACAAAATTATTACAAGACTATTATCAGAGTGCCTAACTTTTTACTGTTACAGTAGTACTTAGATCGCTTTTAGTCCTTTTTCTAGAAATTTAGGCCTTTAATCAGTCAATCTGCATGTATGTGTGTCTTCTCCTAATAACTTTTGATTTGCTTGATGGATCTTCTTGAAACCTGATATGCCTATTTAAGGATCACAGACAATCTAACTTTGATATTTGAGATCTTTTGAAAGTGGATGCTTGTCAACAAATTACCCCAAGAGGGCGATAAAAATTCTCATTGAAAAGCATAAGAAACTAAACAGTAGATTTCTTTCTACGATTTCTTAAACAATGGATGTTAATCGTTTCAGATAATCCATGAATTTAGCCGGGTTTTATGTTTTACAATTAATCGGCTTTAGACAATTGCAGCAAGTAATGCGGATTTAATTACGTCTTTCAAAAAATACTAATGAAAAATAATAGGCTTTCTTTCAAGAATTCCTGTGCTGCACTGGATACGTTTTACAACAGGATAAAATGTTTCTTCAAATCAGATTTTCAGTTCAGATTCCGGCTCTAGTTACGTGTATATTGCACAAAATAAGCAGTGTTTGGATTTTGTTGTTTGTTGTTTTTGTGCAAATGTTGTGATTTCGTTATTACGTGTCAGAATGTAACGCAAATCACAACATTTGCACAAAAACAAGAAAATGCTATAAGTGAATTTTTACCCGAGTAATTGACTGCTACCAACAATCTTTGAATAAACAGCAAATATGCTTGATAAGTCAACTTTTGTTCCTGGAATATTCTTGTTAAAAGTTTAGTTAATTTCAAAGATATTTCAATAATAACGTTCAAATTGCAAACAGGAAGCAAAAAAAAACAAAACTCAGCAGATTAATGCAGTAGATTGTATAACAATTCTGAATTTTGTAAATGTAAAAGACCATACATATATATGTGTGATTTAAAACAAAAATTTTACTCTGCATGATAGGCCTGAGGGACAGCTAGCATACATTCAATTTAAACGTAAATGTATCCTTCCCTCTCGTCTCCGAAATTGTTAAATTAAAATTTAATAAGATAAAAAAATGTAATTTAAATGTAACATTTTACGTATCTTTGCAGTAAAACAAATCTATTATTTTTTTTTAATGATGTTTGTCTCTATTCTTAACAAATTACTTTGTTGCGGTAATCCTAATCATTTTGTACATAAGTTACTTAATTCTTTGAAAATATTTTTAGCATGTACTCGTACTAATAAAAATTGGGAAGTATTATCTTCAACTATTCAGTGTTTGTATCTGTATTTAGAAATATCTTAAAATATTTTGATACAATAAATCTATGAAAAGCTAAGGATTAATTTTGATTTAAATCTTAATAATAAATTCAATTGAGAAAGTAAAGATATAATATGTAGAGAGGCCTAGTAGTAAAAAAGTTACACATCCTATAATCAAGTTGTTTTCATTGAACAATTTGATTATAGGATGTGTCATTAATATTTAGAGCCCTGGGGTTCATTAGAACCTTGGCTATGGCAGTTCAAAATTAATATCCGCTTTAAAAAGAGTTCTTCCTTGGAAAATACGAGAAGAGGGTTAAAAAAGTGACGGCATCAAAGTATACGACAAATCAGTTCTGTAAAGTTATTGGAGCAATATGCAGTGGATGAATGTTTGTGGAATTCTGGAGGTGGTAAACATAATCATATGACATTACTGATGAAAAGGTAAGATTTATGTTTTGTTATTTTATTTTTTTTTCACTTTATCCTTTCGTTTTTCAAGTTTTCTTAATTATCTTTTTATTATGTGTATTATTATTATTTTTATTATTTAAAATCTAAATCCTTCATTGTTAACTTTTTAAATTTCGTTCAAAAACCATTGCGAGATCTTTTGCTTGAAAGTCACCCCATACTAATCATCCTATTAATAGGCAAAAATTGTACGGATCTTTGTAAATTTATAAATTTGTAATTTGAAATAACCAATCACAGTGCAGCGTTGGAACATGTCAGGCATGACGTCACGCCCATGTTTAAAGATGGCGTCTCTAATATTCGTCCCACTTCACGACGACAGATCGCGATTACACAAGTTTCAGCGTATTGAGATTTTCTTTCCCACATAAATGAAGTTTACACTGAAATGCATGAAGTTCATGCATCAAAACTTATCAGAGAGTTTGTAAAACCTCGGTTTTTACATAATTTCGGCTGTGTAGCCGCTCGCTCATTACTCAACGAAGTAGGAGACAATGGCAAAGCGTGTGCCGTCATTGTTGCCCAGACAGGATTATTGGTATTGGCTGTTGGACATTCGTTATTGTTATTGTTGAAACTGGTAAATCAATTTTTTATTTTATTTTATTTTAACAAAATTTCGCTTAGCCATTCAAATTATATGTGGGCTATTGCAGAAGTCATGGCTTTTAAAAAATGAGCTTAGAACATCTTTTTCAATCTTGTGTTTTTCAAAAATTTCAGGGTATTTCAAAAATGTGGCATTTGTTTTACTTCCGTTAATATTGCCTCAATTTCGACGAGCCTATTCTTTTAGGTTGCCATTATGTTTCATAATGAGAAACCACAGCGCTGGCTACTATGAAAGTCGTAAATCAATTTTTTATTTTTTTTTATTTTAACAATATTATAATATTATTTTAACAAATAAGCCGATATTCAAATTACATGTGGGCTGTTACGGAAGTCATGGCTTTTAAAAAAATTAGCTTAGAACATATTTTTCAATCTTGTGTTTTTAAATAATGTGGAATTATTTTTACTTCCGTGAATATTTTACGGGTCGCAACTAGTATCATTTTATTTAGGTATTTATTTGATTTATTAATAATTATTTTATTTCTTAATAAAATAAATATTTGCGTATTTATTTTATTCCTTTAAAGTTTTATATTAAATCACCTCATAATTTGCTGGTAGGAATTGGTTGGCATTTATAAACTGCTCAATTGTTATAAAAGTCGTAGGATTGATAAATAAAACAAATTCTAATTTTAAATTAAAAATTCTGGAATTCAAGATTTCAGGTGGGTTCTTAGCTGTGGGGTGATCTTAAGCAAAGATCAATCATTGATTTTTGAAAGAAAATTAAAAAAAAGGTAATAAAATGAAGGATTCAGCTTTTTAGATTACAAGTGATAAAAAGATAATTAAAAAAAAACTTGAAAAAAGAAAGGGTAAAGCGGGAAAAAATATAAAATAATAAAATATAAATTAACGAATCAAAACAATCAATAATCGAACAACAGCAAGCGAAAAATTTTCGATAAATTACTAAATTTAGTACTTTGATATCCTTAATAATGTGAATATTGAAATCCTTAAATATTGAAATATTTATAAGTTTAAAGTAATTATGAGTTAGAAAAAAACATTAAATTAATTATATTTATATTCTATGTACTTATCTACCATGAATTTTGCAAGGGCACTATCTGAAAGATGTTTGGAACTTATTAGTGTGAATAGTCAAAGTTTCCCATTTAGAAAACTGCTGAGACAATGTAGGGTTGTGGAATTTATGCTACTAGAATTTTAAAAACAACAATAAAAAAATTGTATTATATAACTTTTAGTTAAAATCTAAAGTTATATATTAATTATTTCTTTGTTAAGATTGATTGCTTATTTATATAAGAAAAAAGACTCCCCGTAGCATTACCATAGGAAATTGGTCTTTGAAAAAAAAGACAAAAAAAGTTGTTTTATTTTTACTTTTTAATTTCGAAAACTTCTTTGAAATCGATTAGAACTACTTAGAACTACATCAATATTTTGCTGAGCACTGCGTTAACTCACAATCAGCTAAATATTTAACTGCATCTAAGCCCCTTCTTCAACTCTGTCGGTAAATATTTAAGTAGAAACCAACAGCAACTATATATCTATTTAAGGAGAAAACTATATATACTTATTAACAGCTGTGACTGAGAAATGTTATTTTCATTTTACTAAAAGAGCATATTATCATATTCGTTTAAGGGATAACAAATAAGCCAATCATTTACGTAAAATGTCTGCGAAGGAAACAAAATCAATGTAAATAAATTTAAGAAACCCGTTTGTTTTTGTATTTTGAAAGCTTCAATTGTTCGTAAAAAGGATTTTATTTTTTTTAAATCTTACAAAAACAGACGATCAAGAAAAGTGATTTGAAATTGATCGATGGAGTCATTTCCTATAATCAATCAAAGTTCAAAAAAAAAAAAAGGTAAAGAATTTAAAAAATGCTTAGGCGGTAATAGATATTTCAGCCAAGGCAAAAGATATTTTCTTCTAATTATTCAATGAACGTGTATTAAAAAATATTCGGAAATACTCACGGATTTAAAATTTTTGACTTAAAATGTACTTTAATTTGTTATTCATAATTATGTTTATTATAAAACTTTTAAAAGAAATCCCCAATTAGAAACATTTTAATGTTGGTTAATGTGTGTTTGTTTTTCTAAATCTGGATTTCTAATCTATCTTTATTAAGATTGTTATTACAATTTTAAATATAAGCTATTTAGGTAGGTAGAGTGGCTCAAAAATGGCTTAAATTATAGACTTCAATCAGGCCCCCAAAAGGGGGGAAGACGTCAGTTGGTCCCTAACCACCGGGGCCCGGCCGTCAAAGGGGCCCGGGGGAGGTCTTAACCGAAAAAAAATATATGAATGATCCTATCACTTCTAGACTTTTTTTATTATAAATGTGCACATTTACACATTTTAGATAAATTATTTTTCTGCTTTAGCCGTCTGCATAGAGCAATTCTGCATTACAATATTTGATTATCAATGAGACGTTCTACTACACGTGTTCAACAAAGGGTGTCATCGTTCACGGTTACATGCAAGAATGTCTTATTCACGACTTCCTTAAGGACATTAGAGTTTCAGCTTCCATTATAATTGAATCTAAGCACTTGTTTTTTGACACCATTTTATAATTGAAAACATTCACATTTTTAATGAAAATTAAAAAAAAAATAAGAAAAATATAATAAATGTGGTAACTTTAAGATTGTAATTAGCTTATGAATTTGCAGAATCAATTTAGATTGCATTTTTACGTGCTAAATACATATTTTACGTAATTGTGTAGGATATAGAGCCAGTGAAATTAAAATTGCAAGTTACTTTTTGAATCTTGCTTTTGCTCTGCGTGTATCCTGAACACTTCCAGTAATCGTTTCAGAAGCAGAAAGAGCTTTCAATAAGTTAGGAAATCAACTGAGAACTTACCAGAGCATCCACTGACCAGGAACGCCTTAACTCAACTTTGATCGTTTAGCTATTGAACATAAACTGGCTTCAAACAGTGACTTTAGTGATGTAAAAAATGATTTTGCTTTAAGGAAGCCAAAAAAATGAAGTTAATTTAAGAGATTAACTTAAGAGATGGAAATGAGTGTTTTAAAGTTCATTTTCTGTATAAATAGGTAAGTTTTATCATTTAAATGTCTTAAGTTAAGATTTTGACCAAAACATGGGAGGTGGGGGGGGGGGCTGACTCCATGTTTCAGTGATCATCAGAACTAGTTGAGATTTGGTAGCCAACCCAATGCTAATGGGTTTTATCTCGCGGATGAACTCTACGATCCGAGCGGAGGAGAAATAACATAGGATAAATCCGACCTCCACCAGAGAGTGAACCACTGCCTGTAGGTATCTACTGGACCACCCAGTTCATTTAACTTAATTATTAGATAATTTTGAGTGATTTAATATATAAATGAAATTAATGAAGATTAGTTTTGTTTCATTCTCCGATACAAATACATTACAAATGCATAGTTATAAAATATTGCATAAACATTTTTTTTTGTTATAGATGTCAAAGATACTTCTAATGAATATCAATATATAAGTTTCAGGATTCAAATTTCTTTCTTTGAGATGTTTTAAAAATAAAATTTCTTTCTTTAATTTATTGTTGTTGTTTTTGTTGTTATTTTAAAATTTTTCTTTAAAGCATTTTCAACATTTAAAAAGTAATGGTAAAATTCTGAGAAAATAAGATTGATAGAAGTTAGCAGTCTTAAAATTCTCTTCGTGTTCTCATAAATTAACATCTTTTGAATGATCCATCAAAATTTTCTTACGAAAACTAATAGATGCTTTCTATTTTGGTTTTGTGTTTTCTAATAAAAATACTTCATTCTTAATTACAAAGTAAAAGACTGATGGTTTTAAGCGTAAATACAGTATTGATTCACTGTTATGTATAAATGTACCTAAAAATAAGTTTTGATTTAAAACGCTTACGATTTTGTTTTAAATGTAAACACATATCACGAAATTGAAAAATTTCTATTTATACTGTACATTTAGTTCTTCATAATTGTAGAAAATCATCTCTGGTAATCTTAAATTGAGACCTGAATATATATTAAGCCGTTGCACCATCCTGTACCATCTGATAGATATAATAAATTCGCAGAATTCCTACTTATTCTCCTGACAAACTGAATAAAGCAATGGAAATTAAAAAGTTGTAGTGATCCAAAAAATGCTTGACTCAAAGTAATTAATAGTAATTTTAATGCTACGTGTGTTTATCTTCAATAATTGTAAGAATAAAAACTTCAAGTAGAAAACTATGTTTGTAACAGCATCTTATCAGTAAATTTCTTTCGAAGTTTCACTTGCAGTGAATAGATTAGTCTGTTTAATGTCTGTTTATTCGAGAAAGTTTGAGAAGTGTTGACTCAAATCTAACCCAAGGAATGGACGTTGATTTTACTACAAAATATATCATTCAAAAAGAAATAGAAATTTATATTATTTTATCAATTAACAACTAGAAATACATAAGCACAACGTTAGAAATAAATTAAGAATAAAGTGACATTTATTTTATTCTATAAATTTCCTTTAAAATTTCATTATCAATTTATGTAATTAAATTATGAAGAACTTACATGCGATCTGTAGTTGAAGGATCGTTATTTTTGTTTTGCTTAAAAGATTATGATGAATTCATTCGGATCATGGAGTGCAAAGTAAGAGGTTCAGTTGTGAATTTATTATTTAAACAACTAGGCCATCCCCCTGTCTCCCCCTGGTAAGTATGAGATAATCCAAGAAGAATCAATTCCAAGCGGTTATGGCAAAAAGTGATATTTTATTCCTTTTTGAATGAACTCATTATTTGATAGCGCGCTAACAAATAGAATAAAAGTAGGATTGGATATTAGGGGACTAGTAGTAATCCAATGGTTAGCGTTCCTCACTGCGAGGACGAAGGTCCTCGGTTCGAACCCCATGCAAGGCGAAAAAAAGAAAAAGAAAAAAAAAAGAAAATTTTATAATCTGACTTACTCAGCAAGGGAAACTAATAATTAACAATTGCGGACAGACAGACACAGAAATAAAAGATTTTAGTAATATAGATTCAAAATACAATAATATACAAAGGAAATCAATGACTGTCTGTAGTTGCTGTGGAATCTTTGTAAGCTAAGTATAACAGAGCATGTTACTCTACTTCCATTTAAAAGAAACAAAAACAAAAAACATTCCTTATAATATCTTATAATACTTTAAACTTGGAATTACAGTGATTCATGAAGGTATATAAACCAAAAACAAAGACGATTTACTTCTTGTACACAAAGGTTTCCTTTAATATTGTAGGGAGAACTCAGATGAAATTAATGTACTCTGCAACAGATTCAAAAAGGAGACATTCCTAAGGCTACTGTGGAATTTGAGCGGTTCCTCAGAAATTTGTCTCTTGATTTTTTTTCGGTTAAGGTAAAAGACGAAATGATCATCTAAGAGTTCTCTCGAGAAATTTACATTTCATTAAAGATCTGTAGCACAATCTGTATGATAAAATTTTATTTTAGAATTCAATTAATTAATTCCAGATAAGAAATAGTAGGGATGCATAAGTTTTTATTCATTCTATACAAATATTGGAGATTTAATTTTCTATCATAATATATTTTTTGATATAAAATATAAAAAGTGAATTATGCTAAGATGATACATGATGTTCAAGACAGAGATTTTGAATTTTTATACTCATATCCGCATTCGCAATAGAAATCAAATTTAAAATCTATACATTAGAAAATTAATTTCATTGAAGCCCACAAGGGAACCAAAATTCACAAAGGGTACTATGAAGTCGGGTTAATGCTTCAGAATCTTAATGGAAAAACAAAAGAATTAAAATAAAAACAAACGCAATTTTTCTCAATATATTTTGTTCATTCATTTATTTTATTCGTTTTATTTATAATATGACTTTTCTTATATCTATCATTAATTCTAAAAACAATCGAAGCTGCAACTTTAATTGTTAAATATAAGCTTGTTTATTTGAACTTTCAATAGAATTTAGTTTACGGTTAAGGAACCTACAGCCAAACATCTTTGACCTCATCTCTTATCTTTGACCTTGTACTCTCGTCCTCAGTTGAAACTTTAACAGAAAACCGATATTATGAAGAAGGCAGCTAATATCTAAGATCCCAAGATAATTGGTAAAAATACTCAATTTACAGTTTATATTTCAGAAGATTCAACCATCTTTTAAAAGCAAAACACAGAAGGAGTGCTTCAGAAATTATTAGTTTGAAGGATCAATAAATTCTATGATTTTTGAAATGTAGTTTTTCTATTTTAATCGGATTTCTGCAAATGCTTACTACTTTAAAATATGAAAGAGAGTAAAATTTTCAGTGATACATTAATGACTTTCAGCTAAATGACCTTAGATTCTCATTTATTGATGCGCTTTTCGTATTTCCTTTTCGTATTTCGTGAATAGAAACACACAACAAATATGCAAAGCACTTAAAGGAAAGTGATTACAAGCAATAATGATCTTCAGAAAGAAACAGTTAACTGTGTATACTGATTAATATGTTAGTTCAGAATATTATATACTGTAATACGCTTTAATAGATTCTTCTGCAAGAATTTTCTGACAGCTTTCAAAATATTTAATTTGGCTCAATATGTCTGACCTAAAGCACCCAACAATGACATTTCTAACAATAGTTTTTATTTAAGTAAAATTTGGTTAAAATTGAGCAGAATCGAGAAATTTGTTTTCGTTTTTTGATTTCAGAAACAAAATAATCTTTACTAATTAGTAGTGAACAGTTATTAAAAAATGAGCAATTAAAAAAAGCCAGACTTCCATTCTATAAATGTGCAATACACAAAACAAATATTTTGTAGATAATGAAGAAAACGTGATTAAGCAAAATGCACACAGATTTAACAAAAGAACAAACCTATTTTCATTCTGATTATTAGCTATTATTCATTTTGTCAGGATCAAATGTTCACCATTTTAATCAGAATGGGTCTCATGAATTGATTCAAAAATATTAATTTCTTACAGTGCTATTGCTCTAAAGAACTCATGGACACTGAAAATAATTCAAAGAAAAATCCAATATAAAATATAAAGTGAATATTTCCTCACTTTGACAATTTTCGTCCTGTTCAAAAATAGAGATTATATCCAAACTGTGGAATTTTATTTCTTTCTCAGACAGTTCCTTTGCTATTTTTACATTTTCAAAAAATTACAAAAGGGAAAAGTACAAAATATTTTCTTTCTGAGGACAATAATTTCAATTTATTCAAAACTTCTCATTGTAATTTTTTTAAACATTCACAATTCAATCAAAAAGAATTTCAATCAAATTTTGCACTTCTTAAATTTTAATAGAAAGGAAATGAAAATTACTCAGATGAATTCAAGGAATCCAATAAGATTTTATTCCATACTTTGATCATATTTTCAGGTCACAAATTGAATATACCTCAAATCGTGAAGTCTCACAATGTTCAGTCTCACAAAAGCAATGAATTTCGTGAAGAAAATTACTTCAGGAATTCACGATGTTTAGCTTAACTAACTTTTTTCATAAATAAACAACACAGCTGCGTCTTTCTCTCTCACTAGAATTTACACCTATTCGCATACTCACCTAATAAAAACCGCTGAAACATCAAAGTTATATCCCTGATTAACTGAATATCTAATTATCAAGCGTTCCGTCTCCATTCGAAAACTTATTACGTAAATAAATCTTTTTACAAAACTTTTTACAAAAAGACAAGGGTTTGGGAATGCCGTCGTTTTTTCACTCAGTTTTTTTTTGTGCTAATCCTTAAATACTTTGATTTATTTTCCTCAGAAAAAACAATTTCAGTTATGTATTTGAAGAATGTTTACTGTTGCACTGAAAATAAGGCAAATTTATCCTCCCAAAAGAGCAATCTTCTTTTAAATTGTATCTTCTAACTTAGGATTCCAAAATGTAAAAACATTTTTTTTTTAAAGAAATGCCTTCTTTATTTTTCATTTCAATCTAACTTTGGTTACTGTAAGAATTAGTTAGAAAAATCTTTCTTTAACTGTTTGTTCTTCCTAACAAGTACTGTCATACTAAAATTTTATTTGGAAATATTACTAAATAACAATCTTTAATCTTCTTTATATTGAAAGAGAAAAGAAAAAGTTTTTATTTGATCAATTATGTTAAAGGATATATTGGGTGAGTGCAAAAGTTCTACCCGTTTTTGGATATGAAAATTTGCAATGGAATTGCCCTCACACATGACATTGCAATGACGCAAATCGTCTGCCAATCAAACGTGTGGATGCCTCACATATAAATGCATCGTGTCTCACAAAGTTAATCATCTAAAAAAAAAAATATCAGAGGGTGTAACATGGAACGCGAGAAGGAGCATATAAGACATTGTTTGTTATAGCATGTCGCAATGTTTGTCAAGTTTATGGGGAGGATGCAATAGACGAAAGCTCATGTCGTCGATGGTTTCGTAAATTTAGGGAAGTAGACAGAAGCTGCCAAAATCAGACTAGGAGTGGACGGCCATCACACTTGGAGAGGACGATATTGACCAAGCCAAAAGGAACAGCCCGAACCCAACCGTGCAAGAATTAGCGGAGACCTTCAACGTACACCGGACAACGGTCGAGAGACAGCTGGGTAAGTTGGGTTTTACGAGAAAGTTGGATCGTTGCGTTCCACATAACCTGACAGCTAAGGAACGGGATGACCGAATCGACACCTGTGTTTCCTTGCTGTCCCGGTACAAAAATGACCCATTCTTGACACGAATTGTGACAGGAGATGAGAAGTGGGTTAAGTACCGTAACGTAGGACTGTGTGTCGCCCTTTTGATCCGCCTGCATCGACTTCGAAAGCTGAACTTCATCCCAAGAAGGTGTTATTGAGAGTGTGGTGGGATGTGCAGGGAATAATTCACTGGGAGGTCCTGCCACTCAACCAAACCATCAATGCTGCCTTCTACTGTCTACAGTTAGACAGGCTGAATTCAAATTTGGTAGCAAAGCGGCCAGGTCTCATCAATCGTCGCGATGTTATCCTTCATCACGATAGCGCCAGGCCACATGCTGTTGTCATCACTCGCCAAAAGTTACGGGGCTTTGGTTGGGAGGTTTTACCCCACCCTCCCTATTTCTCCTGACTTGGCACCATCTGACTAACACCTATTTCGTGCGTTGAACAATTCCTTCAGTCAGAAAATCTTTGATGATCTTGATGCTGTGAAAACTGCCATCCAAGACTTTTTTGACTCGAAACCGCTGGAATTTTACCGCCATGGGATTCATCTCCTACCAGAAAGATGGCAAGAGGTCCTAGATAGCAATGGGGATTATGCACAATAATAGGTACTGTTCATTTTGCATTTATTTGCTCTTCTTTATGGGTAATAAAAACGGGTAGAACTTTTGCACTCACCCAATATTTTAAAAGGAACGAATGGAATTTACGATAGATTTACTGAATAATTAATCATTTCCTCTTGAAATAAATTATCTTTTTAATTAGTACATTAAATATTACTGAAAAGATACTGAAAAGCGTAAAAATAAGACTCCGGATTTATGTTTTTACTTTTTCTTTTACTTTCCATTGCTGAATTTAAGTTTCCGTAATTTTTTTCATCTAGAAAAATTTAGCTCATAGTTATTATTAAATAAAACTTAATTTTTTAAAACTTTCGTTTCTTTTAATTTAGTGTCTTTTATACAAATTATTCTGTTTTTAGCGAACTGTTTTTCTTTTTATGTTGTTCTTAATGGAGAAATCCGAATTGCAATGTGGATTTTCATCGTTGGATTCCATTTGAATTTAAGCATTCCTTTCTCTGAATCTGGCATTTTATGTCGAAACACATTAAATGACAAATTTATCATTTAAATGGAAATATGAAAATGAGCTTTGAAAGAATCCTCTTTTGATCAATCAGAGACCGAGGGAGAAAAATTCCCATCCAATGAACAATTCAATCAGAGAAGAGTACATTCCTGGTAAGACCGATTGGAACAACGAAACCTTTAATTTCTTTGATGGAAAATGGAACACTTCTGTTTTCAAAGAAGTCAAGAAGTAGTGTTGTTGATTTTCAGAATAATAATAATAAAAAATGAAAATTAAATTCAAGTTTTTCCTTAAGAAATGTATTTTCAAAAAATATAAAGAATGGAAAGAAAAATAATAATAAAAAAAAAACCTTTCAATATTTCACTATTTATTATTTAGTCTACTTTCCACTAGGAAAAATGAGGGACTATTAATTTAGTCAGTGTACATGTTAACTTTTGAACCACTGCCACTGGATGCATTTTCATCGAACACGACTTGATTATTTAAAGGCAAGAGCCAATTCCATTTCTATATTTGATATTTTTCCCGTATCGGTCCTTGTTGAGAAATAAACACGTGAAAATGACATAAATTACCATAGAAAATTTTAGAAAATTACTTGTCTTTTGTTATTTTTAAACATTGGATAATAATCCATCTTTCAGTCCTTGTAATATCAGCAGCGAGCTTTAATATAATTAAAATTAATAGAATTTAAACAATTTAAATAAATAATGTGGATTTGATTAATTTTTCCAAAAAATGGAAAATTTCTACTGTTTAGCAAATATTAACATTTTAAAAAGTAAATGGAAACTTGTGAATATATCTAAAAAAAACAGAAATAAAAAAAAAAAATAGCAAGATTTAAGGAAAGTAGGTTTCAATTTCCTTCAAAACTTCTTATTTATTCCATGAGCCGATTAATTTTTAGAGCAATTGTTTTATTTGAAGAAAGATACATATCAAAATATTTTACAAGATCGCTGCGCCATAGTACAGAATACGTTTTAAATTAAGTCTTTCATGTTTAAGAATATTAAAGAATACATGAAAGGACTGGTTAAAATACTTCCTGCCTGTTGTTTTGTTTATTTTCCTGGTTGAACATTGAGGAAATACATATATTTATAATTTTGTACTATGATCTATAAATTATAGAGCACTTAAAGTTTATTTATTAAAATTTAAAATTAAAGATCAATATTTTATTCCATAAGGTTTTCAGTACACATATTTCTTCCAACTTTTTTTATTTTCTAGATTATAAATATGTATACATTGGAAATTATAAATTCT
>JAFIDM010009631.1:314904745-314925588 GCA_023159025.1 Thereuonema tuberculata | reverse complement strand
AAAAAAGCAAAAAAAAAAAAGAAAAGGTGCATTTGTTACACCATTGAAAAGAGTTATTATTTTAAGAGTTCAGGAATATAAACAATACAACTAGAAAAAATGTAGTTGAATTTTGAGAGATCTGAGTTTGTGAGCTCAAGAAATAATTACTTCATTTTTGAACAACTTATCTATTTATTTTTCCTGAATAAAGTTAAACAGACAGAAATGGAGTTTCCTTAGTTCATGATTTCGAAGCTTATTGTCCTTATGTTTGTATAATTTATTTGCATTTATATATCATTGTTTTAAAATTTATTATCCCTATTCTGATTTTACAAACTTCGGGCAATAATTCTTCATTTTCGTTCATAAACTTGTGTAGGGATTAGAATATTTACACTAACTCTAAGTTATTGCATCGGCTTTTATTTTAGATTCCTTCGGGTTCAATTTTTGGAAGAGATTCGTGTCCTCTGGCCTCGTAGCGCTCGCCATTAGAGAAAGGTTGAGAACCCCTGCGTCAAGGTAATATTTTACTCGGTTGAAGGTGCTCGTTTGTTTTGTGAAGCGCCACCTGTCGTGATGGATTTGCCAGTGACCTGAGTTGGATGACTGCGACAGCGAAGTAAGTCCCCATGGGGAAGGTACCATTGATCGTTCCATGCAGAGGATTAGGAGTCGAGGGTTCGAAGTCTCTTAAATAAAACATAGCAATGGATGTATCATGGGAGTAAGTGCCAGTGTTTTCTGGAACGAATATCTCCCAAGAAGCTCTTAAAAACTTCATACAAGAAAGAACATAAATTCTCCTTCAGATACATCCAGATTTTTTTTTGAAATTTCAAAGGAAGTAAAAATTAATTTTTGCACTAAAAAATCTTTCTATATATTTTTGAAAGTTAAATATCAGGTAGATTGCAAGATTTTTGGCCAAAACGTTTCTTAATGGCTGTGATACATTCTTCAATATTCCCACATTTGTAAGAAGAGAGAAAAAAATAAAATAAAAAATAATTCAAAATGTAAGGAACTGTTTTAAGAGTAACTAAAGGCTTATGCATTCGTATTTAGATATTATTCCGGCAAATACTAAGATGCGGATGTAATAATAATGTCTTACCTCTTAAAAAGTAACAGTGAAGTTTTAAGAAATTATGTCTTAAAATAGCAATGTACAATTCCACCGTTGCTGGGACTCAGTTATAGGATGGAGACGACTTGGACAACGGTTGAAAAACGATTTCATAATGAATTTTAATTTTTGTTTTCGTTGGAAGTTACAACCAGCATTTTTTTTTTTGTTTTCTGTTTTGAAAACAAGACCTGCGATCAAACACATAGCAACATCATTATCAGAAACATAACACATGCTGTTATTATCAAATAAAATTCAAGAATCAAAGAAAGTAAATTAGGCAAATTTAATCTACCTAAAGAAAAATCTTTCTGTACTAAATCTTACATTCGTTTTTAGATTCTACTCTCAAAAAGTATTTGGATGTGTATCTGATTCACACTGATGCTACTACATATCTTTAAGTAAACACGACTTTGTCCTCTTTAAACCACTCTTAAACCATCCTGTCTTGGCATTCTTCTCTCAACTGCAGTCAGCTGAAATAGCTTTAAATATGGGGCATATCAATGTGCCCTTCAATAAAAGATCTTGTACATCCCTTGGACATTACTTAAGATTCAAATGGGAATTCTTTACTGCATTGTAACACTTACAAATTCGCAACTACGAACACATGCAGAAACAAAAATTGCTGCAAATGCAATCTACACCAAAGATTCTAATTTATTGGAAACTATCCAAAATCTTAAAGAGACTTGAAGTTAAGATATTCTGCTAGATTAAAAATGGTATATTTTTTTGGAAAGAGTGTTAAACTGATGCTAATTTCTGGAAATTAATAAGATTTGTATTCTGTAGTATAAGATTATTATTAAAAAGTTGGCGGATAGTCAATGATGATTTAATTACTAAATCTTTTATTTTATTTTAATATTTTTTTATGTTAAGAGTCATTTTTTGAGTAATTATCTTTGGTTCAGATATTCTTTGATTTCACTGATTTAATGATACTGGGAAAATCTAACTCACGAGAGTTGGGAAACCACAAACTGCGCTGTCTGCGATACCTAATACATATTTAGCTTGATTTCTTTGTTTTAAGATTACTGTGACCTTGATAGGGTAAGGAACGAATGAAACTTAAAAAACTGCTTCAAAGTATTTAGCCTCATGATATGAGTAGCCTATCTATCAATGAGTAAACGCATGAAAAATCACAAAGATAATAATTAATTTTTTACAATGAAGTGTATCATCAAAAAGATTATTTCTAAACATATGATTGTATTCTCGTATATTTTATATTCTTTTAACACATCAGAAAAGTTACAAAAATGAAATCGTCGCTTAAATTTTAATGTGATTCATCTTTGTTAGAAGGTAGAGAACGTCCGAATAAATAGATAATAGATGATGGCTATGATTTATAATGATTTCTTGTTAAAAAAAATACAACAGGACAATCATAGACCTCAAACACCTCCTTTTTAAAGTTTTTTGTTTTGTTTTGTTTTTTAAATAGAACATTCTAATATTTTCAATCGTTAGCCTCTTTCTAAATGCAAACCTTTTCAATATCAGATTGTAGGTTGTCTTTAAGCTGATGAAGTTCAAGTAAGCTGATGTAAGAACTGTGTACGCAGATCCTCAGAACTAGGAATCCCTAAATTCTTGGCAAAGGAAAAATGTAGAAGGAACGTAAATCCAATACGATAGATACGAATAGGATACGATAGACAATGAGATACAAATAGGTACATTTGGGGAAATTGCATTTCTTTGCTATATATAAAAAAAAAAAAATCTAAGTTTTCGTGTAGATTTTGAAAAAGTTTTACAATATATTTCTGAACATTACCTGAAAATCCGAAGTGTATGGTTAAGGTAAATAATTAGAACTTGTAATTGTTATTAAAATTTTCCTGTAATTCTATAAACTTGTTTATAATGTAATCTGCATTATCTTTACGAATCCAAGGTTTCTGCAATGAAACAAACAAAGGCATTCGCATTAAATAAATGCTTATGATAAATAGCTTGAATTTCTATCTCACTTATCACTGAAGTTTTGTAAATACCGTATATGCTCCAATAAACGACGAGGCTCTTATTGTCGCCGGTCTCTAATAAGCGCCGGGCTGCAGAGGGACACGGCCAAATAGCAGCCGGTCTCTAACAATAGCCGGGTCTTTGACATTTGCCTACCGGTACTAGTGTAAGCGTCCGTATCTTTATAGTCGTGCGTAATACCTTATGGTACATTGCCTTACAAAATACCGCCGAAACGGTCATTTGACATTGCCTTTAAGATTCACGCGGTGGAATACGCGAAAGAATCTTCCGGTGAGGCGGCCTCCCGTCATTGCGGATTCGGACGACGAATAGCAGCGAAAGATAAGAACGACATTGCCATTCATCTTTACCAGTTTTATGTAGCATGTGAAATTCAAATAAAATAGCTGTTTCTAATATTAGCCGGTATTTATGTGCAAAAAATATTGCGTTCTGAAGGTTTTTGTTAATAATGGCCGGCTTCTAATAGCAGCCGGTCTCTATTAAGCGCCGGGAGCCGAGGCTAGTTTTGCAAATAAACGCCGGGGGCCTCTATTGGAGCATATACGGTATATGAACATAAAAAAATAATTCATGTGCTGTGCAAACTCGTAGTTTTCATCAAATGATCTTTTATATATAAAAAAATAAATTTCATTTTTCATTAGTAATCATTTCCAGAATTCTAAATTAAAAATAGATTTAGTTCCAATTTAAGTTTTGCAAATAATTAATATTACAGTGTTTTATGATTTATTAAGGCAATTTCAAACAGTATTTTATCTTTTTAAAGATAGTTGAAGTCTACATTTTATAATATTTTTTTGTTTTATTAAAATATATTTATAAAACCGTTTTCTTCTTCTTAAAGACAGTTGAAACCGAACTTTATGTTTAACTTTTATTATTTTATAAAGGTATTATTTTTTTGATGAATTAATTTTAAGTTGAATGTTTTAACTTTTAATAAAAATATATTTATTTTTCCTTTTTCTTTATTTTTTTTTTATCCTTTCTTGATTGCCTTCTTGATTTTAGCATTTTGTATTTTTTTTAATGATCGATGGATTAAAAATGTGAAAGATGCAGTGATATGTACGCTCCAATGCAGCTATAGAGAATGAAATGGAGAAGGCTGACGGCTGTAAGATTTATCTGCAGCTGACTGAGTTTTGAACAAGGATGAAATCTATGATGTGGACTTACAAGGCAGAGTCATGATAGTTTTAGAAGTTAAGAGAGCCATTCTACAACGTCTCGATTCCAAGCAAAAAAAAAAGAAGAATCTACGAAAGAACCCAAACTATTCACTTGACGAACTCTTTTTATCTTCACCATAAAACAACTGTTGCATAACTTACTTTGTACTTTAACCTAAGCATTCATCTATAATTCGAAACCTTAGAATATTTATGAAGTATCTTAACAGAAAAACAAATCGTTAATCTTATAATGAAACGATTAAAAGTTTTAAATTCTCTAAAAGTGGATATTTTCGTGACTATATTGGGAATAAAAATAAAATTACAAATTTCTAAATTATCATTGCTATAGATCAATGATACAATTGTGAAATAACAGCATGTTTCTACTGGATTTTGCTACAGGATGTTTTTTTCTGTCAAATTCCTTTATAACTTTTTTTTTAATGTGTTAAATATCTCTTAATATTTTAATATTTTAATACTTGAGTAACATTAATACCAAAATTATTTCTCTTTTTTATCTGTAAGACTTTTTATGAACTAATACACACAACCTCAAGTCACAGATTTTGACCAGATTTTGACAGACTGTATAAGCTAAAAATTGCAATAAAAATTTGTATCAAAATTTTATAAAAAGATCATTAAGGAAAGTTTATTTAAAAATTCTTTTAGCAACTTATCTTATTTTAAATACATTAGATTTTTCCCTTCTTGTAGATGTACTTATTTCTGGGATTTTATTACGATTTAATCACTTAATTGCACACCACTATAGTAAACGTAGATATTCAGAAAAAAAAGTTCAATTTCTAAGAAGTATCGCCTTTTCAGACCGATAACATTTTAATTTTCTATACTAAAACACTTCTGAAAACTGGATCTGCAATATCAGGTTAATGCCTTCTCGTTATAGGTCCTCATTTACATTGAAAAGTATTGTTATAATAAGATAATCGACTTCCCTGTCCCTCACATTCACCACTTACTCTAAAATGACGGTCATAATAACCTACTTTAATTTTTTATTTTTTCAATTTTTAAAAATCTGAAAATTTACGTCGAAATGTCTGTTACATTTTATATACTATTTAACAACAAAATTTACATGCTTTTGTAAAATGTAAATAAGGCTTTCAGAAAATAGAAATGTTACAATTTATTCTACGGTGTAATAAGACCTATTGTCGTCCGCCATTTCCTCTTGATATAGCTTACAAAAGAACTAACATCCATTTAAGACAATCAATTAAAATAAATTTGTTGTAGATTGTCCACTGTAATCTTTAATTAAGTTTTATTAGGATTTTTATTAGTTTTATTTTTATTAGAATTAGTCCAAGACCAAGAAGTGCCTTTTGCACTTTGATAAAGATGAATGACTAGACTACCTCTACTATTTTGTAAAGTTTTCTTTTATTTTGATAGATTAAAACTCATTATGTCTCTATGTTAGCTTTGTCTCACACAACCATTATCTTTTCCTTAGTCATGAGGTAGAACTTGCAACACAGTGATGCTATCTTCTTAAATTAACATAAAATGTTGATCTAATGTTTAAAGTCCAAGCAAGTTCATTTTTCAACAACACTTTCTTCGAACATCACATTTTCTTCCATAATAATCTTTTAATTTTGTTAAACCTGTTGTAATAATGATTGTGAAATGTTGCAATAATGGTTGTGCTGTCTCGAGCGCCAGCTGCTTCTCGAATATTAAGGATAACATGTAAAGGATTTTGAATCAACAAAATTAAATTGAATTTTGCAAAAATTATCTTTTCATGCTATTGATATTTTAACGATTTTTTTTTCATTTCGACAAATCTAAAGTTAATTATTATCTTTTCTTTTATTTAAGGGTGATAATATTTATAAAGCTTTAAAAATCAATAATCCACAGATTTTTTTTCCAGGTAATAAATGGACTGCATTACTGGGCTTATCTAAATTGTCTTCCCGGAAGTCGAAACGAATAAATCATCAAAGTAATAATATTAATAATTAAAACAATTTCACTAGCAAGTCAGAATTTATCTGTAATATTGTTATGATAGATATGTTGGTGATAAGGTAGACCAATAACTGTTTAAAATAAAAAGGAAAAAATTAGCAGATCTAATTTGTGAAATGGTGTGAAACTTTTTTCTCCAAATTGGGATCCATCTGACGTGAAATGTGTAAAAAGATCGAACTAGAATTGGTCCAGGAGAAACAATAAGTTGAATATTTTGACAGTTTGTCGCCTTACCTTCTCGTAAGATATAATGGAAAATTTTGGTGATCGTGTAAACGATATGTAAATTGAAAATGTACGTTTTTAAAAATTATTTCTAGTTATCTTGCTTCCCAACACTGCTGTTCAAAATATTTGAAAGGATCTGTTTCTCTTTGTTTTTTTTTCGTGGATCCCATTTTCCTAAATATAAATCTTGTAGAGGTGATACAGCATTAAATATTTCACAAATCTATATCATTCTTAAAGTATTTAAGGGTTTAGAATTATTTTATAAGTCTTATTATATTTTCGTATTTGTAGACCCATTTTGTTGGCCACTGTAAAAATAGAAATAAATATTGAAACATTATTTCAAAGAATAATGCAATGATCTACATCAAATCTAAAGAATTCAGTATTTTAGTTTTTATTAGTTATTTTTGTTAGGTATGGGTTTTGTAGATTAACTTTGTAGAGTCACTGTGCAATAGTGTCCAAAAACAATGCCTACACCAATTCAAAGAATAATACTTTCAGCAAGGCTGAATGTCTAGCTTTTAATTTCCAGTTACTTTTTGCATGTTAATTTACCACTTAGGTCAAATATCAATACCTAAACAACTCAAAAGAATATTGCAATTTTCACATCGTCAAATTTTTGGCTTTTTGGCATAACTGCATCATCTCACAAATTTTGTATTAATCCAAAAACGGAATGCTGTTAAAAAAAGCAACAAAATCCTACGCTCTTCAGTAATTCAAATAATAAGGCATTGCTATTTTTAAATTTCATATTTACATTTTGGTTCTTGTAAATCCAAATTATATGTAATTTGGTAATTTACCTTTTAGGCCAAATTTCTAATTCTACAGATTATCATACTGGTCCACAGAAAACTTCATATTTAAGAGTTTAGTCATAATATCTTACTCAATTTTCATATTTAATTCACTTTACTGAAGTCCTAACTAAAAATGCATTAATATAAATTAAAATTATTTTATTTAAAACTGTTAATATTTGATTAGACTTTAATGCCTGTATATTATTGTTAGGGGCCACTGCCTTCCTGGTTGAATGACTGTAACATTTTACGTTTCGAAACATGGTAAATAAGGAAGGCTTAGCAAGATTTGCGTGGTTGTTTATTATTGAAAAATGATAAAGATTATGTAAAAATTGTAAAATTTGCACTATTAATAATTTTACGAAAGGTTTGTTTATTATGTTTAATTTCTCTATGATTTTCTATAGGATGATGCAGCGAATTGAAATGTAAATTCCGAGTTAATTGTTTCAATTGAATTGATTTTTATGTAAACGTCATTGCTCCTCAAAATAGCAATCTTTTGTAATATAATAATTTTGCATATCACTATAAGAGTATATAGGATATGTATCACTATGCCTCATAGTGATAATTATACTATACTAACATTATATCATAGAAATAATATAATAATTGTAAAATAATAATTTATTTTTATGTTTTCTGTAATAATTAAATAAAAAATGATACCCTCAGAACCTGGGTACCTATTCGATTAAGAATCTCGTAGGTCTGTAATTCTAAAAACTTAATAAAATAAAAAATAATTCATGATAAATGGAGGATTGATTTCTTAATGAAGAAACATTATTTCATTGATAAGTCTTGACCAACAATTTTGGCAATGTGGTGAATTAACTTATATTCTCAAATGCCCTAAGCTTACTTGTGAGATTGTCTATTTCAGATATTCCGACTCTATTTTTTTCAAAAGAAACAAGACCGTTTTTATTATTTTTCCCTTAAATTACTGTATTTCTTACGCTAGCTTCAAGTGTTTTTCAATAATCTACGAATTCTTTTAATATCTTAATATTTTAATTACTGCGAGTTGTCATCGAAAAAAATATTAATAAAAATAAATACTAATAAAATAGAAAAATAAATACTAATAAAAATATAAATAGAAATAAAAGATAATATTTTGCGAATTTAGAAAAAAAATGAAGCTTAATAAATAAATTAATTACAAGTAATTGCGGAAATGTATGAGTATCCTTAAAAGTCATGTACGCCGAATGGAATCATCAAGAATTGAGTAGTCAATATTTCCCAAATAAATATTTTATATGGCAATTAATTGTAAACAGCAGTTCTTCACCTTTCCCCTTTCCATTTCTCCGAAGCACATCGTGATTTCAAGGATCATTCGATCAGTCGCAGCCGGTGATACGGTTTCATTGGCGACAGGTTGAATCCAAAGCAATTCTCTTAGGACAACAGTGCAATCATCCTGATAGCCACCCTTCCATGAAGACGGGATAACTACCTAACAGGTAACAGAAGACCTGACAATTATCGAAGACAATATAGTCACTTGGAAATGACAAATGCCACAAATGTAGTTTTTCTGCTTTTCCCAGTTTACTTTTTACTATGAAAAACGTTTGGTAAAAAAGAGTAAATTCGAACAATGTGCAAAATTAATCTCCTCCTGAGTAGGGTTGCAGTTTTGGGATGTATTCTATATCTTTTGAAAATTCAAATTGAAATATCAAATGAAGTCGTCACTACTTCTACGAATGCCTATATTCAGTTGTATCTGGATGACAAAGACTTTCTTTATTGGAAATGCCACATTTATTGTCAGTAGGGCCGAATTTATTCTCGATTTTCTAACTGAAATTAAACAAGAAGGAATGTGAATGGTAACCGAGAAGCAATTCATTCGACTTGGAAACGGAAAACTTCCTAAATTTTTTCCCCAGTTATATATTTTCAGGACAAGAGTCGCAGAGTGATTTTCGATTCCTAGCCAATAAGTAGTCTTTAATCTATCAGAAACTACAGGGTGGCACATATAAAACTGGCCCTAAAAGGTTTAACGGTATATTTTGGTTCTGAAAATGGACACCATTTAACGCTGTCGCTCCATTTCATGTTATCTGTACCTTATTGCTGGTATATTTTTATTGTCATGTTCAGAGTAGATGTTGGAAGTGGTCCCCATCACCTCGATGTATTTCTCCGCCCTCCGCTGCATGTTTAGAAATACACTCCTCAATTCTTTGACCGTAATGCAGGCGATCTCTTGCCGTATATTTGTTTTCAAGTGATCCAAAGGTTGTTGCGGTATACTTTCCTTTTCAAAAACCCTCATAGATAAAAGTCACACGGTCTATAGCAAACATACAACATATACCTTGAAGCCTATTGGGGCCAGTTTTATATGCCCACCCTATCTATAACGATTTAAAAAGAAAAGGCAACTATTTTTTAATGCTTTAAAAAAAACTCGAATATAAATAATCGAGTGGGGTAAAGAATTCCAAAATTCTTTATAACTTCATTTAAATGAAATGTAATTATTCTAATAACTTGATAGTTTTCATCGAAGAACTGATGCAGTTTATCGTTATCTTAAATTCTATAATTGCTGAAAGTTTATTTAAGATTACTCGTGATCTGCTAAAATATAAGAGTAATGCAAGATTAGTTATACATAAGTTGTATTATTGCCTTTAAAAATATTGCAAATCTTTACTTATTTGGTTTTACTTATTATATAATGATTTTAAAAATGTTATTTCTTATTGTTCTATTATATAATTTTATGATGCCAAAGAATCATGCTTGAATAACTTCCAAATTTTAATAACCGATTTAATTATGATTTAAACAAAAAAACTGCAGTTTTGAGAAATTCCCTGAAGACATGCTTCAGTGCTATCAAATCTTTTAAAACCTTAGTATTTGCAGTAGGTTTAAAAATGTGTCTCAGTTCTTTGTTTGGCCTTTCTTTATCAAGTAATCTTTGCCATTCTTGAGGCGATCTCACAGGTTCAATTTACAGCTGTTCTGTCTGCAAGCAAATAACAACGGTGAATTCAAGTCTCCCTTTGTGTCAATCAGTTTAAGAAAGAAAGCACGCTCCAGTTGTATGTCATCGATCCTCCCATGCACTGGTCCCTGGTGTTTGTGGCGACAAGGATGACTCCAGAGCAGCTCCAGATCGTGAGTCGACAAGGGAAGGAATTAGATGAAGTGGATGAGGAAAGTTCAGAGGAAGAATTCCATAAATTTGAAAATATAAATGACTCCTAAGACATAATGAAAATAGTCTAAACTTCGCTTCTTAGCAATAATAAATTCATCTTAATGTAAAAAAATAGTGTACAATATTACTTAAAATCACAATAAAGGCATAAGTTTTTCAATTTTTTCTTTTGCAAATTAAGACTAATAAATTTAACAAAAAATTTAAATGAATAAAACAAAATATCTTTTTTATAACAAAGGAAAAGATTTTTTTCAATTTTCTTCAAACTGTAGTTTTGGCGATTTAAAACGAATTTTTGCTTTGATTATTAAGTTTATGTAAGAACTTCTACTCCGATTTTTTCTACAGTTCTCATTTCAAACTATCCTAAAACGTTAATCCTTGGTTAAACATTTGGTTTTCTTTACTGAAAGAAAAAGTAACATGGCACAGAAAGTAAAAGTAGAGGAACGGACATCTTTACTGAAGAAAGAGAATTTTTGCAATCATCTGAAAAAATTTATGTAAAAACAAATAACTTACCACGTTGAAATGCACAGTCAAACAGTTACAGTCGAGGCATAATGTCTACCGAAGAAGATAGTCCATTGGTAGACATTGTCAAACACTGTAAAGAAAAACAAAAAGAACAAAATTAATTACATCAAAAATTTAGAAATTGCTTTAATTAAAAATAATTCCTAACAAAGAGAAACTTCGACAAACAAATTTAAAAGGTTTTTAACACATTAAAAATATATAAAATTACTAGTTTCGTCTATTCAACTGGGCTATTTCTAATTCAGGATTATATATGTATTTTTTAAAGCCTTTTAAGTTTGTGTGTCGACGTTTCTCTTTGTTGAAATTTAAATGCACACGTTAAAATATCAAAAATAATTCTTCTTTTTTTTTTCCTATACATATCATCTGTTGCATTTAAAAAAAAATCAATTATGAATATTTTGAATATATCAAATATATATCTATATTTTGAATATATCAAAATCATACAGTATACAAACATACATAGTAACTATTGACACATATAGATTTATCAGCAAATTAAAATTTATTATCTTTAACTTAATACAAAAAATAATCTAAAATAATTAAAAATTTTTTAATAATAAATTTTGCTCTCAAATGAGTTTAGATAATCTTTACAAAAGGATGCTCTTTCTTGAGAACTGAAAATTCTTCAAGAAAATCAATTTCTTGATAACAGTCATATCTCAGTCTTCCAAAACCTTTTCTTTATTTGTTGTAGGCCTATTGATTTTTGTTTTGAGACTTGTCTTATTGTTAGAATATTGCAACACTATATTTTGTAATTGAAATTTTAAAATAAAACTTAAGCCAAAATTATTAACTTCACTATGAAGAACCTCTGTCTTATTCTCTCTTACTTTGTTAAATTTGGTAGCATTCTCTTACGATTTTGATTATAAAAGAAATCTGTTCCTATAAGATATCAGAAATAAAGTTTTGTATAAATAGGAAAAATTAGTCCTCCGTTTCGACAAATTTTATATTTTTCTCTTGTTTCCCATGAATACTGCTTTCGTGAAATCGTGACACTACAGCGAAATTTCACCAAAATACAGTAAAATGCAGCGAAGTCCAAATTAGATCTTCGAGACAAATTCCTGCAATATCCTAAATTTTCTGTCCTTTTAAATAAAATTTCTTCTAAAGGTAAAAGCGGTTTTTGCTTCCAAATTAAGTCTTACTCACATTTAGTTCGACTTACTTGAATTTTTTTTCCTCAAACATTAAAAAATAAAAATGCCTAATTTGGTAACTTAATACCTAAAAGTAATAATTATTGATTATTAATGTTAAAAACTGTCCATCTAATAAACGTTCGCGCCTGAATGGAATAAATTCCACAGTTTACCTTGATTTTTAACTAAAACTGAACTTTACATACAAATGTTGAATTTTGTTCGAGAAGAATTGCAAGTATAAATCGATTTCTTATTTATTTCCATTGCCTCTTATCAGTTTCTACTTCACGGTCGAATCAGAATGAATCTACGCGTCAGTAGAAGTATACAGAGCGAGGTACTAATGCCAAACATCTGTCGTTTGGTGGAAAAAAGAGAGGGAGTGGGTGGATGACTATGAAAAATTGGTAGAAAGGAGTAGAGAGAGAAAAAAAAACTTGCTTCCAGCAAAGATTTGTCCATCATGATAAGTACAGCAGAACTTTGTGCTGTGCGAAACTTGGATTAAATTCCATACTTTCCAAATATTCCTTTCATTTTTTAATTTTCTAGAATTTTATTAAAATTTCTGCTTGGGATCTAAAATTTTGCAGATAAGAACAATTGATGTGTAATTTCTTTATCATTCCAATGCAAAAATTTAGAGAGATTCAAGATGTAGTTCAGACAATTCATAACATCTACTGAGCCAACCTCTGTCGACGTAATTTATAAATATCACTATTCAAAGTGTTTCAGTAAACATTTCGTTTCGATTCCAGATCATTTTCTTTGAGTATTTTCAATAAGATTTTTTTAAATGAATTTTTAATGTTAAACTTATGAGCATGCGTAGTCACTGTCTTACTTTTATCAGAAATTATTTATGAAGTCTTGCAACTCTCGTTAGTCAGTGTTTACTTCCAAGGAAATAGAAAATAACGAGGGAGATGCGTAATTTAAACCCGAAATGAATGAAGTTTGATTTCAACAATTGTCTTGATGTCTTAAACAAATCAAAACAACTATGTAACAAAATGTAAGTGAATTTGAGAGCACTTTTTAGCGGCCCCAAGGTTACAGCTTGCCTGTAAAACCGCTAGGAGACCGTTCTTGCTTGGTGGATGTCACGCTCTGTACTGGCCAAACGGTTAGAGATATTAGAATGAAACCTTCACCATTGTGTTCAGCATCAAAAAGTAGGGGACCTCGTCCAAAAAAAATCAGATCTGTAGGACCACTCCCTGACCCCCAAGGAGTGTTTTGCTAATAAGGGGTTGCTAAAAACCAAGAAACCTGATATTGTTTTAATTTCCTTATTATTATAATGTGATTGTTGCGAATGCAAAAGGCGCAAATGTTGCGTTTATTGTCAATGTTGTGATTGTTGTAGAGCTGCATTATAAATGTGATTCTTGCGCATGCAAAAGACGCAATTGTGGCGACGCGACGCGACGTGCGGAAATACGAGATGCTGATGTAAGGCGAGAAGCTTCACGCTTACGTAAAGAACGGTCTCGCTCAAAGTCAGAGACAAGAGACAGAGAACGAGAAAGAAATGCTGAAGCATATCGCCGACTACGATCTAATCGCTTCCAATAAAATTTTGTTTATAAAATTGTGCATATTATGGGGCCGCTTTGCTTTTGACACTGTCTAAAAGCATTAATTATCTTGTTTATATTATTATTAACAATCGAGCTTATCAAACCTTGGTTTTGCATTTTTTATGTACTTGGATAATTTTGATTAAGAAAACTTATTTAATCAAAGAAAAAAATAAAACGAACTATTATCTTATTTTAATCGGGGCTTCATAGATATTTCAATGTCATTTTATTTTGATCAATGCATTCCATAAGGAATTACAAAGACGAAATATTGCAAATGAACTTCAGTTTAGAAAAACGATGCTTTTATGTATGGAAGAAATAGACTACTAAACCCACGATTAAGAAAAAAAGTCACAAGCAACTTATCGTACGATCAGCATATAATAATTGGAATATAAATTTTGTTTACAGTTTTGAAATTTCAACTTCACTTATTAAGCTTCGCAGTTTAAAACTTTGAAAAGCTTATCTTCCTGACAGAAATATGATTAAATCTATAAAGGCATCTATTAAATTTATTAAGATTAATCTATTAAATCTATCTGTTTATCTGACTATCTATCTGTTAAATCTATTAAATATCTATTAACTCTATCTATCCATTAAGGCAGCTATTAAATCTACTAAGCTATAAAATTCACCTTAGCAATCATGATCTTGATACTTGCTCATGGGATAAAAATATCGTTCTTTTGTCACAGGTTGTCATCAACCTTTGATAGAAATTCACTTAAACGTAATTGTCATATTTTTACGGAAATAAAATATAAATTTAAATATAATTTGAGTATTTATAATATTTTTTTTTGAATTCCCATGACTTTTTTACTTATTCAAATAATTCTGGAAAACAACGCTGCAATTTTTAATGGCGCAAAATCAATGAATAAATAAAAGAATAGTTCATTACAAACAGAATAAAAACAAAGAAAAAGGTAATCAATCAATTAAAGGTGAATTAGTCTTATTTTCTTTCTAGTGAATAAATTTGCATATTATAATAAAATGTTTTTAATATATTTTGATATGAGCCTAACTGCAAATATTAACATAAATTATCACAAAAACTTTCTTCAATTTTCGATGCTTTAAACATATGAAACATAACAATACATTGATGTAAATCATAATAAATAATTGTATTCAAATTTATAAGTGATGAAGAAAGCCATTTTTAAAATTCTTTTAATACAATAAGCTGATTGTATTTCATATTGAATTTAACCGAGCTTTGATATTTTATGTTTCATCAAAACATCTGACTTTCACTGTTATATTAATAAAAAAAACATTAGCATAAATGGAATAAAATTCAATAAAAGTAGGAAGTAAGAAGAAAAGGGAAATAATAAATGAAAAAGTATCGGTAATCGAAAAGGCAAAGAGAGATTAAGATAAACAGGAAACAGGAGTGGCATATTTAGTTTTCTTCTCATTGATATGTCCAGGCGTCTCTTCTTAAAACAAAGAAAAGAAAAAATATTTACAATAGACAAAGGAAAATCTCGACTGTAAAACACACAAAAATGTAAAAGAAAAGAACAAAAGAAAACTAGGTTTTCATTGACTAGACGCTTTCAAATCAAACTAAGAAACTGAAATTTAAAGAAAGCAAATATTCACCGCATATGAAAAGGTTCTGTGTTGTTGTAAGAGGAAATAAACCTAGAAATTTTTCTTCGAAGGTCATATTGAAGTTTCAACTGAAACCTTTAAGACAAACAAGTGAATTACTAGTATTTTAAAGGTTCAATACTTTTTATTAATCTCTTTTTGATAGTAATCTTCGTGTGATTAGATTTAACTTTTAATAATTCACCACATCAATAAAAAATACAGATTACATTTTAAGATAAACACAAAACAAATGTTTGATTTCTCTTATGACAAATTAATGGGGACTTCTTTATGAAGTCAAAAAGTAATTCAGAGACTAATTGCAATACTTCTATCTATGTTAATAGATCTTTAAATTCTTACCGACTAATCACATTCAACAATAATCGGAGTATCAGAAAGTAATCTAAGCTACCTAACTAAGCTATTCGTACTTTCTTAAATAAAGGCGTTCAATAATACTGGTCTTATCTATTCTTGTCACTCACTGTTTCACTAGTGTTATCTTTTCATCATAATTAATTAATTCATTCTTTAAGCTTACTTAATAGTCTATAGAGAAGCTGTTAAATTATTTTCGATCAGTTTGTATTATCAGTACTTGCAAATCGTCTGGAATAGCACAAACCAAATGCCTTCAAATAAACAGGCAAGCCTAACAAGTTAAAAATATCGTATGATTTAGTGAATTGAAAAATTGAGTGCTCTGAGGATGTCCAAAAAATACTGTAGGAAACATTGAAGATTATAAAAAATGTTTGATTACCACGAGAAAGGTTTTGAAACACTTAATTAGTTATTAAGCATGTTTTTTTCTTTCAGGCGTTTACCCACAATCTGCCTACATTGATTAATCCAAACCTATAATTAAGGCAAAGAACTACCTAAAAATTGTTAACATTTTTATGTTTGTAATACTAGAAAAATGAAATGCTAAATTCATTTTATCTGTGATTTGAATAATTTATCAAATATTTTATGTGAACACATATTGATGAAATTACTACTGCAATAGAGAATTCAGGTTCAACATAACTGTCATTAATAAGAAAAAATACTATAAGAAAATTAATAATATCTTATGACACTTCAACTTGATATCGCTGATATGCGATTCCCTTAGAACAACTGAGATAAGGTAAATAGACTATAAAGAAAAATGTAACATTACATACAAGCTGAGTACCTAAAGTGTTTATCTTTACTGAGTTTATTACTTAAGGGTACCTCGTTGATTTCAATCAAAGCCTTTATAATGTCATTAGACTGATCCTAGCTTAAAATTAATGCAGTCATCCATTGTAACAAGATAAAACCACAAAATCATTAAGAAATTATCTCATTGAAGAAAAAAAAACTTTATTATTAAATATCTTTTGATTATTATAAAAAAATCTCATTAGACATTGAAAATCCAATACAGCGCTAATGACATTACATAATTTGTCTTCAGTTAATGAATGAATTAATAACTGCTGATTAACTTCAAATTGATGAAATAAAACTTGTTAAACGGTAATTATGGTGAATATTCTTTCTGAAGAATATTCATCTTTGATTTCTACATATGAACATTTCCCAAGCAAGTAGGGCTCATGAGCTCACTCACTTGTCAGTCTATTGTGTGTCCTCCTCCTTTTAATAATTTTTAAACCTTTCGATGAATCTTGAAACTTAAAATGCATATTTAAAAGACGATCTAACTTTTAAGTTGAAAGAAATAATTTCTTTTCAAAACATTAAGACAAATATCAAAGAAAAGTATTAGAATCTAAGCAATATATTTCTATCCTATTTCTATTTCTATTTCATTATCTTTAACAATTACCATTAAGCGTTTACGTAATCTATGAATTATCCATTAAAGTTATTGATATACGTAATTTGAAAATAAAAGTAAGCTTTTCGCTTTGTCGTTTTCAATTACTTAAAATAAATAGTAAAGAAATAACTTTTGAAAGAAAGTAGGGTTTAAGTTCTTTAATTTCTTTTCTTTTCATAAATCCAATTCTGTCGATGGCTTCAGCAATTGCATATCTTGTCTAAACTGACTTATTACCATTAAATCGCAGAAATATCGACAACAATTTGAATCGATAATTCTATAATTAATTGTAACTGATTTGTAATATTCAAAATATGTTGAGTAATATGGTTAATAATATGGTTATGTCAAGTGACATGAAAATTTATAAATAGACTGTTACATTACGTTTTAAATTATCAATTCATTTCGATGATACATCAATTTTAATTTGAAGATGAAATAATCAATTAATTAGAAATGGAAAATGTCATTGAGAGGTGTGAAGAAAATGTTATGCTTGCCATAAAAATTTGAAGACAGTGTTTAGGTTAAGCAACTCCAAGACAATTAAAAATTTGAACTAAAAGAATTCACAGAACAATTAGAAATATTACTGACATGACAGGATTCCGTACGTGAAACTGGATTCGGACCTTTGGTGGGAAGGGAGGGAAGAGCAAATGGAGAACACATGCGGAGATGCAGGCCCGGGTTTGAGGGAGGACCCGAGATACAACTGTGTTGTGTTGTGATTTTTTTTTGTCGTATATATCGCTCTTACGTTTTTCTCGTACATTAATCTGTTCTGTTTTTCCGATCTGATGGTTCTTATACTATTTGAGCATTTATAACTTGTGTCCAATGCGAACAATCTTTCTGTTATGATCACTCCGTCAGTTACTTATCTCTTGTAATTAAATTGCAATTGGTAATTAAAACGACTTTCAATTCTTTCCTATGAATAATTTCCTATGGTATCTTTGTGACTCCATATCTATAGAAAGGCTTAGAATCCGGAACTCAGATTTGGCACACTTATGTTCTATTTGATGCACTTTCATTTGAGCATGGTTTCATTCCTGGACTCCATTTTCACGTACGGACCCTTCCCTTGTGACATAATTTTCATAAGTATATTTCTGGTTAAGTTGATACTGAGGATGAAAATATCCATAAGAAATGATAAGAAATGTAAACTACTTAAAATTAAAGGGATTAAAACAAATGTAATCGGCAGTAAATGATGACACCAAATGTTAGTTGTGATTAGAACTTAAATGTGACAACATTAATTATTGAAATTCGTCAAGTTTTGTATAAAAATGAGGCGCGTTTCACGTCTAATATTTTTTTTAATTTTATTTTTTTGTTTGGGGGGGGCGCTGTCTTCAATGAAGAACGGAATAGTAATGAATCAAGATAGGCTTTTCACCACATGAAAACAAATCCTACATTTTTTTTTTTGTATGTGTTTACCATTTATTTTGGGGCAGGTATTTGACTGTGGTCTGGGAGGAGTCTGGTTCAACCCGCGGCGTAGATCGCAAATTTTTCTAGGTTGAATTCACCTCAGGCAGGTGCTACACCACTGAAAAGTATGGGTTTCTTTCCCGGGGGTAAGGCGGGCAGGCATTGGACTGACCAACAATTCCAACTTAGTCGTTTGGTTAGGAAACGCAGGGAGCTTTTTCTTTTTTACCGAAGGACCTACATAGGCCCTACAGTGGAAGACTTTAACTTTACACCATTTATTTTGATTGCTATTCGTTTAATGACAAAGCAATGACTCTTTTATTGTTATGTATTTAAAAGTAATTGCTTCGAAATTCGCTAAATGTTCTCGTTAAAGAGAATGCATCGTATACCATTGATTGGACCATTAGAGAGCTACATCATTTCATTGCTTTTAAGTGATGAAGTCCCAAGTCATCACTTCATTAATTTTTACTGGCGAAAGAATTTACTGACGATTACTCTGCTTGTTTTCTAACCATAATTGCGATTTACATTATACTACTTTTACCTCACAATTTCACAATGTAAGCAATAAGAGATGGTCAAATTCTATTAAAATTAAACGAAGTCCAATTATCGTAATGAACCCTCTTATTCAGGTTACAGATCCATCTATTTACTCCCTTCCCAGGTCTTCACTACTTCCCAGGTCAACCAGTTAACATCAATTCACTACAACTAACATTAATTGTTAGTTGATAACAAATTTTTGAGTAAAATATGGAGAACTTTCTTCTCTTCAAAATGCAAGAGAATTATTTATTCTTTAATATCTTTGCGCACAATATTTATAAATTTTTAAGTTAGCATTTGGGAAGTTTAAAAAAAAACAGCTCTATTAAATATATTAAAGAAATAAATAGACAAATTAACATGAGATTTCTTACGAATCTCTGAATTGAATAAATTTGTATCAATTACACTCTTTCTCAAAAAAAAAGACTTCAACGCAATCGTCTCATCGTAATGAAAGTTTGCGTGTACATTGTGCACGAAGAGATAAAGAATTGATAACAATACCACTGCAAAAGGACTGTTTATTTCCGAAGAATTGTATCATAAACATGACAGGCTACTTTCTCGTAAAGGAATCTTATCAACTTAAAGACTTTTGTTTGATTCCCCACTTTATTTCAGCACGAATTGGAACCAGAAATCTTTATCGGGTATTAATTAAACTTATTATACAACTCTTTTTCACATTTTGTCAAGCGTTCTATGTGTGTTATATGAAGACTCGTGATATTACATATGGCTGCAGTCGATGGCTTTGTATTGTTCCAGACATGATCGATAGAAGATTGATTTGGGACCTAGCTGGTCAAAGATGATTTCAACAGTATTTACCGAGGAATTTCTGGAAAAGATAAGTCATTTCTAGGTGGCATTATCCTAATTGAAAATGATTCTTGCAGACAAGCCATCAAAAGCAATATGACTGGTCGCATAATCTCTGAACGTTTCGGTGTGCTGTCAAAGTGGAAACCACCTAAATGTAAATATTCTCACGTATCCACTGTTGCTAAAATGCCGCACTAGCCGCTTCATTTCTTACGCTTGAGATGGCGATTAGCCAATACTTCCAGTGAATGGTCATGTTGGACACTCGTGCACGATCTGATGGTTGATAACGATGATTCAGGCGCTGTGACAGCTGATCTGACAATCACTCTTTCCTCCCGCTCTGCTGTGGCTCCAGGTCGACCGCTACCTTCATGACGCTGAAATCTGCCATTGTCCACCCATTCCTGCCAGCATCTTCTAATCGCCGCATCACTTCGACCCATATGATGAGCGATTCTCCGATTTGCCCAACCTGCCTCTTTCAATCCAATGATACGACCTCTTTCAAACTCTGACAGTTGCACGTAATGAGCTCGAATCCGGCGGCGAGGCATTTTTTCAGTCGTTGAAAGGTATCCTAACTCGCAATGCAACAGAAATGCTGACCATCAGATTGAGAATCGCTTCTTATACAGGGTGTTTCAAAAATACACGGCATAATTTCAGGTATGTATT
>JAFIDM010009631.1:314881572-314902555 GCA_023159025.1 Thereuonema tuberculata | reverse complement strand
AAAAATCGCTATTCATTACTCAAAAACAATCACTATTTCTAACTCAAAAACCACTGTAAAGTATCAATGGAAATAAAAAAAAGAGACTCAAGAAAGAAAGAAGCACTATTTCTATTAAGTAGAATACTGAAAGCTCACTATTTGTAGCTCAAAAGCGACTGAAAATTGTATCTATATTACGAAAATCTTTTATTTCTCTTTCGGTCTGGTGCAATTATTGTAATTTACAAAAATAGAAATAATTTCTACAAGTTATCTACTGGAATCCAACATGCAACCTTCTGCTCCGAAGTTAGACGTCTTAGGCATTAGACCACAAGGATTACATTCTAATCTCTATAAAAAATAAAAATATATCACAGATATATGATTCACACGCTGATTCTAAAAGCAGTCGTGAATTGAGAGAATATATACATCAAAAATTAAAATTAAAAAAAAACTTTAAAAAAATTTTAGTTTTATTTTACTTGATGTAATTTGTGTGTGTGTGTTTTTTTAATAAATAACAAATTGTTTTCCGTTACATACGCGAGGCTTCCGGAGCGAAGCGACGGGTAGCCGACTAGTTTTGAATAATATCATTTTAGCTAGAAACTGAAGAACACTACGATAGTTTTTCTGATTATTTTTCTGAAAAATCCTGGATTTTCCACATCTTTATCACCACTCTGGTCTTCAAGCCTTCTTGTCTTAACGAAAGCGGGCAATGGTCTGCCGGGAAATCATACAGCAAAAAGCTCTGAAAATTGTTGCAATAATAACGTGACCTCTAAATCTCTGTGGAAATCGTCCTCTTCTGCATAACGCAGCAAATTTCAAAGGTTTAGAATGAATCTCAAAACTCTTTATATTTTTGCAACTATAAAGTGACTTCGTGAGCAGTGAATACCCAACAAGTCTCTCACTTTTTAATGTATTAATAAGGAGAAAAGACTTTATTTCTCAGATCTAAGTGTCTATAAATATAACTATTAAAATTTCAACTGTAACGCAACAGTTAGGCTCCCAGCGATTCTCGACCAACGGGACTAGTTGAGGTCTGATGGTCAGTCCCACACGCTCGCCCGCCTTTAAACCCCGAGTAAGAAATCCGGTTTCCTTCTGAGAGAGGGCTGGATGAACCCCCTAGGGTTCGACTGGAGGAGAAATAACGGTGGAAAAATCTCCGATCACCGCCGGAAATTGAAACTGGGCGCCTCCAGTCTGAAGTTCAACGAAATATAACTATTACAAACAGCAATGTACATTAATGTAATTTAATAATTTAATATAGCAAAATATCCTTTGTAATCTATTTCATATGCATATTCCATATAGCTATCTTTAAAAATATAGATTATAATATATTTAAAAAAAGTCACATGATAATCCACAGCAATATGTAATACATCTACTTTATATATATATATATATATATATATAAAATACATTTTTATATATAAACTGTACAGTAATGTATTGTGTACAATAATTAAAGTATTGCTTTTTAATTTATACTAAATGTAAAATAAATATTATCTCTACAATTTAAGAAAAAATAAATTTGCTAATTGTTCATCAGAAACTGTAAACACAGTCGAAATATTTTGACCCTACAAACATTTTTCTCTTCCCTCTGAAAAATTGCCCTACCCCAAAATAAATTTGTAGTAGCTGTTTTCTGTCTGTAATTTTTTTATCTTGTTGAATTGTGTAATACAATGTTCATTTATAATGCAGAGACTACTAAATCTGGCGAAACGCTTTGCGTGCAAACCAAGCATGAATTCTTCAGTCATGAAACAGCAATTCATTCTTGCAGCACTAACAATCTACTAGCAGAAATATCTTATTCATATCTTATTCAGTAACTACTGAAACACGCACTAAAACTTCGATACCTGTATTTTATCCACATTACGAAATAATGGTAGTAACTTTTGTTAAAAAAGTAATTGTAACAATAGACAGTGAGAATTCTTAATAACATTATTTGAAATCATCTTTTCAGCTGAAGTAGTCCTGGAATTTTTTCGCAAATAAAAGTCTTACAATAACAAAGCTTACAATTACACTCATTGTGATAACAAACCAATTTAAGAAGTAATTATATTAGCTTTAATACAGAAAATAAAACATAATGTGAACTTGATAGGTGTACGTGTAACCCTCTGTTGGAACTTCTGTTTGCTCGTGTATGCTCAGAAAGAATAGATACCCACATTTAGGGACTAATTGAGAATAGATGATCAGCTCAAATCCCGTCTGCCTTTAAATCTCGGGAAATAATCCTGGTCCCCATATTAAAGAGGGCCTAGTCCTCCAGCCCATAGTATAATTCTACTGAGCTACTGAACCCTTGTAATATAGAATAATTTTTGAGAAAAAAAGTAATAAAAATTGCCAACTACTTTTGAAGCATACATAAAAAAGTTATGGTAAGTTTATAAATTTACTACTAAAATTCTCGTCGAAAATAATAAAGGAAACAACAATAAACAATGTCAGTCAGAGAAAAGACTTCCAGGTTTGAAGTTGAGCTATGTTTATTCTAAAAGGTTATTAAATTATTGCAGTATAAAACATAAATTCAAAAATTAACGAATAACCTAAATGTAATATAATATATAAGCATCTAAATAAACAAATTAAAGTAAAAAATTAAAGTAATTTCTGGGTTCAAATTTTCACTGGAAAGAAAAAACAAAACTACACATTTTGATTTAGTGTAGAACTTATTCAGATTTGAATTGTAATTCGATATCGGAAATTCAAATATTATTAGAATCTGCCTGAATTAAGTTTGAATGATTTGAAAAACTGAAGCCTACATACTGCAGAATAGAAATCCAAAATTTTCATTTCACATCTACCTTTCCACTGTGTTAGTCTTGCATTAGTTATGTAAAATGTTTTTCTTTTCTCCCATTTCACCAACTATAAGCACTGTTTTCCATGATCTCACACCTGCAACGACTACAGAAAAAAAAAGTGGATGAAATATGGAGCAAATAAGCAGACATTTCTTTCCGGAGGCTTTTGACGAAGCGCTAAGAGGATCAGGCGAATGTTAAGATTTGTTTGTGTTACAAGTAATACTCGGAAGAAAAAAAAGGAATAACTTCAAAGCTTTTAGCTTTAACCTTAGACCTAAAGTAGTGCAAGGAAATATTCTCGGTATGAAAATAATGCTTCCATTTCAAATAAAACTTCTTTGTTTCTTAAAAATTGAATTTATATAAAACTAAATAATTATTAATGTTCTTTCTTTTAAACAAAATGTTCTGTTTGGAGTAAAAAAAATTTACAATTATCATTCAAAAGGGATTTATAATAACATCGTATTATATTATATTATACTGTATTATAAATAGCAAATAGCAAAGTCTCAATAGTCCACTTGACTACTTTTCCTCTCTGCTTGTCTGTTTCTCTGTTTGAATGGCCATTTAAAATGGCTGGACAGATTTTCTTAGATTGATACGATGTTAGGGTCTATACTTTCAGCACACCCAAAAGTCAATAAAGGCTCCAAAAGTAAACATCTATTAATTTGCTAGCTATTTGACTAGATACTTATAAATACGAAGATTCTGTGGTAAGATATATACATCTGGATGTTAAGAAGTAATTAAACATATTCAGTAACATAAATCAAAATTGTATAATGTTCAGTTATAGTTACCACTGTTATTAGACTACAAGTCACTATTATTGATTTTTTTTAATTGCAGCTACTGAGTGATTAGGTTTAATTATTTTGCTTCATTCAGAATAATTAGCAACTAAAGTAAAGATAAAAAATGAAGATTAAAAAAGCAAACTTTTCATAACTGGTTAAAAATCCAATTATGATAAAAGATTGTTTAAATAAATCGAATTTACAAAGTAGCCTGACAAATCCAAACATATCAAATACAATCAAACGTATTAAACTTCTATCATTCAACTGTAATTTCCATTTGTGAATACAATAAACAATAAAAACAGCATCGTCTAAAATGAAAAAGTCAACAAAATGGCAAAATATCTTAAAACAGAATTAATTGGAAATATTATTAAATTAAAAAAGAAATACGAATTTTAATTTTGAATTATAACCTCGTTAGGGATTAAAGAATTATCCTGAAAAAATCGCATTTTGAAAAAAAAATAAAGAAAAGAAAAAGAACCTAAACCCGAATTTTGAAATATTGTTTAATTATTAATTTTATTAGAACTAGAAACGTTCTTTTCCATTTTTCAACCAAGCCAATGTCTCCTACATTTGAAATTACTTAAACATTTTTTTTTATTTCTTTCGCAGAAGTTTTTTAAATTAGAACGTTTTTACTTGAACTTCATAAGATTCTCAATGAGTTCACGAAATTTGCAATTCGCGTACATTAAAGAAAACCAAAAAGCAAAGTGGAACTCTCATAATATCACCATTACAAAGGAATTTTCCATTTGCAGGTTGGAATTTCAAATTGAAAGAGTCTTTAAATGCACCAAAGACCTTTAAGAATTCTTTAAGAGCTTTCATCAAATTCGCCAAATTGATTTGCTCCTTCTATTTTCCTGAATTTCCTGAATATGATTTCGATTTCTAGAAGCTTCCATTTTTTTTATTAATTCTTCCTTATGTCATTCTGGCTGAGACATTGCTAATTGCTATCATCAGATTATTGTCACGACACAATTCATCGCCTAACCCACATGACTGACACATTACATAAGAAACAACTTAATAAAATTAAACTTGGTGCTTTTCTTTTCTTTTTCTTCCTTACTTTCCTATCGAAATGACATGACAGATAAGCAATACGGAAAACTGAGTAAAACAGAAAGAAAAGAAAAACAAAAGAACAAAGCCTAATTAATGCAAGTATCAAGTTCCGTAAATATCCATTTCATGAAATAAAACCTAGAAGTAAACTGGGTTAATTCAGTTTTGTTTGTAGAAGTCAGATTGTGAAACTAAAAAACAAAGTAACATTATAATTTTATTTTGATTGATATTAAAGACAATTGAAAATTAATTTGCTTCGTTCATTTTAACATTTTCAATAAGATTTAACTTCATTTTAGCATTCGGGTTTTTTTTGTTTCTCTATATAAATTCAATAAATCTGCAAATTCAACGGTCATCTTGTCAAACCATCTGATCTCAAGTGTATAAATTGTTGGTCTTCCCTTGTGGTCAATAACAGTGAAACATCAGATATTTCACCGTTTGTATCTCCATGCTTGTAGACAATAAAGTATGTCAAAAGTATTTTTATTTTGTACATCTCAATATCTTGAATGTTAAAATGACCAGAATATGTCCAGTTTTTATAAAAAAACAACGCAAAAAAAAAAAAAAAACAGTCACAACAGTTTCGAAAATCCATATTTTTTTCACATTTTTTTATTTCCTTCTTCGGTACATATTCTGATCATCTTAACATTTATATATCCACTGCACGTTAAACAAGATGAAATCTTGCATCTTTATAGTTGTATTATTTATTTATACTTTATTTATTTATTGATGTTTTCTTTTAACATTTCCAAATTTGGAGCGATTCTTATTCTACACTTATAACTTACATGCAAGATATCATCTTGTTTAACGCGCAGTAGATATAATCTACAACTTATAGCTTACTTACAACTTATGAAAAAATACAAGGCTGCACCTGAGTAAACAAAAGATTCTCGCACCCTGCCTATCATATCGGGAATCTGGGACAGCTGTTTCAGCCTTATTAGGTTTCTTCAGCCAGATATACCCTTTATAGTAGCTCAGACAGTGCGAGACATCAGTGCGAGACAAATATGTGAAAAACCTTTCAGCTCCCCGAAATGGCCCTCGAGCAAAGTCAATGCAACAATGATAAATAACCGTGCACCACACGGTCTCAAATTCTTTGTCCCAGCAACCACCGGGCTCAAAAGAATTTAAGCAAGGATTGAGAACCCCAAAAGACATCAGTTTTTAAAGTTTAACGTGCAGATATATATATATATATATATAATAAAGTGAAGAAATACAAAGCTGAGTAAACTCAGGATGCGAGAACCTCTTGTTTCAGGTGCAGCCTTGTCTTTCTTCACTTTATTGTATACAAACTTTAAAAACTTATAACTTAATTTAGAAAAAATATATTCGGCGCAGTTATTGGCGAATTGTTCGTTAAAATGTAAATTGAAACTAATACATTCAATGTAAAGAGACTACATAACGGACGATATCAACACGAAAGTTTCTTTTACTTGACTATAATAAAAAGAGAAATATTGAGCCCCAACAATTATTCGAGGAAAAAAAAATAAAAAAAATAGTTCTGGCAATTTACTTTGACACGAAACTACTAAGCACTTAACAACAGAATACAGGCAAGTTCCCAGGTTATGAACGAAATACGTTCCTGAGAACTTCTCTAAGTCAGATTTGTGTATACTGTAACTCGGATCCATGATGAACAGTGCATGTATGGTAATAATAATAATATTATAAAGGCTCATATGTATCAATAATAATACAGTGTAATACTATTGCAATAATAACAATAATGATAATAATAATAAAATGCCACACTACGCATGAGACGATCGACCATATAATATCAGGCTGTCCCCTTCTCTCCCAAACAGATTACCTCCACCGACACAATCAGGTAGCGTCGATTGCTCATCAACAGCTAGCATATAAACACTCACTTATTAAGAACACGGTCCCGTACTACAAGTATATACCACAAAGCGTACTAGAGTCACCCTCATATAAGCTGTTCTGGGACCGCCCCATTCACACAGAGAAAACTATACATCACAACAGACCTGACATCACACTTGTTGATGAGGTCAACAAACAGACCTACCTCATTGATATTGCAGTGTCTATCAGCAAGATCATGCAGAAAACTCACGCAGACAAGATCAGTAAATACACCGATCTAGCACACGAGCTCCCGAAGCAGTGGAGGCAGGACCGAGTACGTGTTGTACCCATCGTCCTGTCGCCACTGGTCTGGTGCCTGAGACATTGCACCACAGCCTCAGGACACTAGGACTTCATAAAAACACTTATGCACAACTCTAGAAGGCTGTGGTACTCAACACAACAGGCATAGTTAGGAAATTTATGGACACAAGCACACATCCCTAACTATCCTTCCAAACTTTTTTTTTACACTTGGCAATATGTGCTTTGGTCCTTGACCCGCCATATTGTCTTGGCTGGGGAAACCCATGGTTTGAAGCTTTCTCGATATAATAATAATAATAATAATAAAAATAATAATAAAAATAATTTTACCGAAACCATTGCATGGTCATAAGAGTAATCAGAGACTCACAAAATAACTCGAATAAAAGACACGAATAAAAAAGTTATCACAAAAGTGATGCTGTACGTAAGCGGCCGTATAAGCAATGAGAATAGCCGCTAGCATAAAGATACTGCGCCAACGAACCGCTTACGCCATGCGGGTTTATTTACATGCGCGGAAGAAAATAGTTCCAGAATTATTAATGTTACAGAATTATTATAGCTTCTGTGGCTTTTCTACCGATATCATCAGTGTCAGAACGAAAGTTTCTCACTATTTACAATATTTTCTTTGGATTCTACAATAAATTAATAATAAGAAGTAAAAATAATTGAAGAATCTTTAGAAATTTTAATAAACATAGTTATAGAACTGCTCTTTTTAATTAATCTACTAACACTTTGAACAATTAAGAGGAATTTTACTAATCTATTTCAGCAAAAAAAAAAGTAATGTGGTTCAATTCTTGTTAGTTTTCCAAAAGAAATTTTCATTTCTTCTCCAGTCATTGTAAAGTAGGCAAAAATTAAAATATATGATTATAATGTGATAGCAGAGCTAGTTATAATTCCAACACATAACTTGTTATGTGGGCTATTTGCTGTATGTTTGTTTTATCTGACGCACATGTTTTATCTAATATTATTAAAAAAAAGATGCCAAGAACTATTTCTTGAACAGTGAAATGCGGTATTATTCTCTAAAGTGCAACAATAGCTGATTTCTCATAAAGGAATTAGTATGGTTTCATCTAATGTTCAGTGCGCTAAAAAGTGAATTTCATACTTCGTGAGATTCCGCAAAAAAAAGCACAGAAAAAAAAGTATATTAAGCAAGTCCATTAATTAGAAACATTTAAATAACAAGTGAAGTATAAAGTGATTATGAGTCCAGGAAAAGAACTCTTACGTTCTCAAGATCAAACTAATGATATGCTATTAAAGTTACGTTAAATCCTCATGAATTCTTTCCTGCAATCATTTCCTCGATGATTGATTTTCGTTTACGTCTGTTGTTGTTTTCAGTCAGTCATTGGATGAAGTCAAAATCTACTATTGAGTTGTTTTTAGGAGTTAAATCGATCAGGTAGAAATAAAAACATGTATCCAAAAAGTGATGTTGCCTACATCAGTGAGTTAAAGAAGAAACATGGTCTAAGCTAAAAGAATGCAACAAACGAACTAGAAAACTTATGAAATTTTAGTATTCCTTTCTTTTTATAGCCTAATTTCTTAGAGAAGTGGGGGCTCATGAAGTCAGTAAATCTGTGTATGATGAGTGTGTGTACGGACCCCTAATATCTTTTAAACTGCTGGATGGATCTTCTTGAAACTTAGTATGTATATTTAAGCAGAACAGTCGATCTCACTTTTATATTTGAAATATTTTCAAAGTGGGTCTTTTGCTGAAAATTAGCGCATGAATGTGAGATAAACATTTGAAGAGAAACAGTAATTCCTAGCAAAGAATTTTAAGCTATTTTATATCACAACAATGGATTTCTGTGGATGCCTTAAACAATTATCAGTTTATTAATCCTCTTAATGTATGCGGGAGCAGTAATGCTTATAATTAATAAGTTTTAGAACAACATAAGTAAGTATCTCTTTCTATCAGAAATGGGAAATTTCTATGTTTAGTAAAAAAAAATATTTTCGAGTCTGTCGTTTTCACTATTTTAACCCTCCCCCCCCAAAAAATGAAATAAAATTAAAAATTTAAGGAAA
Source organism: Thereuonema tuberculata (assembly GCA_023159025.1). Lineage (NCBI taxonomy): Eukaryota > Metazoa > Arthropoda > Chilopoda > Scutigeromorpha > Scutigeridae > Thereuonema > Thereuonema tuberculata. The sequence continues at coordinate 314,893,548 of JAFIDM010009631.1, read as the reverse complement.
TTAAGTTTTTAAGTTCTTTCAACAACTTAAAGTTTCCTTCTCCTTCGATTTTAAGTGATTTCAAATTCCTGAAAAGAAGAACAAATATTTCATTGCTGGAATATAAAATTCATTTTTTAATTATAAAAAGTTTTAGATCCTTTCTTGAATTCCAATATAAAATATTCATTCTTGGTGAACTGGGATCCTGTAGCTCAAGTGAGGTTTGCATCGTTGATCAAAAGCCCAAGCAAACAGTCAAGAGTCAACAAACATCCAAGTTTTCTCTTATAACCTTATTTCATTCTTTCTGTAAGTTTAAAAGAAAAGAAACTTTGCTGTAAATCAAATAAAAATGGATTTTTCAACGATCGTTATTATGAAACGATAGAACTGGAGATCTATTATTAATAGAAAAAAAATGTTCCTTTCAATTCGGTTCAAAAATTTTAAAAGAGAAGTAATATTCGCTAAGAAACAACTTCAAAATAGCCAAAGAAAAATGTTTACACACAAAATATCAAGGAAAACGACAACAAGGATTTCTTATGAGTGTATTAAATGTTATCTGAAAATAAATGTTCTTAAAAAAACATTTTGTTTATTCTTTTTTGTTTCATAGGAGTCAATCTTTGTTTCGGTATAAACATCGGAAAACAAAGCATTTTAATTTTTTTATCCACCATGCAATAAAAGTATATAGAGAAAATATTTTTAGATTTTTATAAAAAACATTATTATTTCAGTAAGAAATTCGAAATAGTAACTTTCGAACGTCTACATCTAGTTACGTATATCATTTTTTTTACCTCGGACTTCTTTTACATGGAACCCAAATGTATAAAAATGAATAAGTAGCAAAACCAGACGTTCTGTATGAATAAACTAAAGTGTTTTTGTAATTAGTTCAAGAAGTAATACAATTATCACGAACTTTAGATATTGTCTTAGAGTATTTGAAGAAGATAAAAGGTATTCACCAATTACTGATGATTCTACAAGACGGTTCTTAAGATTTAAGAAAATAATGGCTATATGATTGATAGCCATCTTTTTATCACTGCTCCTCAACATAAATGCAATATGTGTCAGTGAGTGATTCTGAATAATGATAGAAACCGAGAGGCAGCATTTTCAGTATTTACTATTTAAGAATAACAGAAACAGTAATCAACGTCGATTTGACGAAGTATGATACTAGAGCATATGATCATCTGAACCAAACAGCAACAATTATATGTAATGGAAAATCGAAATCAAAATTTTTATTAATTATTTGATCAGTTAAAGTATGTCACACTCATTTTTGTTACAGGGCAGTATATAGCCCCACAAAACCTATTTAGGCTCACTGTACAAACCTAGAACGACACGGTGGAAGAAAGGAAAGAGAGAAGAAAAATTAGACAAACAAAAAAGAAAAGAAACATCCATGCCGTCCCGGGACACGAACTCAGGTTCAGACTTATCAACTTCATGCCACGTCAATGCCTTCACAACAAGCCAGTGTCTGAATGGCTTATGGTAACTTGACATATTATAAGCTTGACATGTTGTATTTTTATGCTTTTTAATTGCTAAATAACATTTCGAATTTTCTGCATTCAGAAAATTGTTGCATACTTAACCTCAGGTGATTGGATCTTTGACTTTATTAATAATTCTTTGTTTTTAAAATATGAAAGAAATATTTATCGCAACTTAATAAATTGCATAATTTCAATTCTCTTTGGAAGAGTGATAAAGAAAAGCTTCTCGATAAATGTGATAGAACTAAAAAATATGTAAATTTGCAGACTCATATTTCACTCTCCTATCTCTGAACATAAAATTGAAAAATAACTGCACGTAGTTGTTAAGGAATTGAGGCTTTGCCTCCTGCATACTGAATGGATGTTCGATTATCATAGCATTTTTACCATTAATCTCAAAGCGAAAACATTAAGTGGAGTACTCAACGAGTTTCTGATTAATAATAGAGGAGTAAAGAAAAAATCTATACTAATTACATTTTGAAACAAGCGAAAGAGGTTACTACATGAATTCTTCAGCAACTTAAACGAGTTTCCAATGGCATTCTGTCTGAATAATAAGAGAAACAGTAGTGAAAGGCTTGAGAATAGCAAAGTTTACAAGCAAAGAATAGCTATTTATGTATTATCTAGATACATATATTAATATAGATGATGTAATGACACAAACAACGATGAAACATCCAATTACAGGGTTTTTGAACCTTCTGAAAATTAGAACATTCCAGATTCTTGATAACAGAAAGGAATCTGTAGTTTCAAATGATTATTCTTCAAATATGTCATAAAAACTTACAATTTTAACCGGTATTCCAGAAGAAGGAAAATAAAGAATTGAAAGGAAAAAAAAATGTAAAAAGAAAAAAGGGAAATAACTGTGGTTAATTTAATTTTGGCTTCAGATAACAAACTTTCATATACTTTCAGCAAATATCATATCAATAAAATTTTTTAAAAATGATAAAAATTGCTGTACCCTATAATTATGATGTATTTTACAAAGTAGAATAATGTAATAAAGTTTATATTAATAAACATCGAAAAAGATATTTAAAAATTATAAACCTTTAATCTGCGATAGATCATTTTCAGAACCTGTGATTTTGTCTCTTAAGAAATATTGAATAAGATTTGAGATTTTATAGAACAAATCCATATAATTCAGAGTTAATCAATTTTTCTGCGACTTTTGTATTTTAGAAGTATTATCAATGAAGCAAGCATAAAAGAACACATTCTGCTTGTACGAGTTATTGCCCACAGTCCAAAATTCAGAATTTCAAATGAGAAGTTAATTAAAACAGAATCTTGATTAAAAACTGGGAATATGCTAAAAGTTTTCTGAGGTTTTCCTGTATTTAGTTGTTCTTAGACCTTGAGTCAAAGAAAATTCATTAAGAATGTATTTTCATGGAATAACAATCAGGATAGGAAATAATTTAGCCTGTGACATTCGAAGACAACAATCTAATGGTCATTTTGGCTAAAAAGTTGTTTAGCACAATTAGATTGAACATAAACCAGATCTCTTTCAAAAAAATCGTTGTCTTTCTTAATAAAAACACTGAATTAGAATCAGAAGTTCTTACTTGCTGTTACATTTTGATAGGAATCTATTATAAAATTTCAAGTTGTAAGAATTATTACTGAAATAAAAAATTATAAAAGAATTGAATCAATTTTTAAGACTCAAGTCTATTCGATTTTGTATTAAACTTCTCAGTCTGTTTCAGTAAACTGGAGAACAAAAGAACAAAGTCAAATGAAAGTTAAGTTTTGACAATTTTTTAAATCATTTACTATTAGCGAGTTTTAACTACAAAGAGAGAAAAAAAATCAGTATTTCTTTTATCATTAGATTTTACAAAAATCAATTTTCACATACTTTAAAGTATATCTATTACAACTTAACATGAAAATATTTAATTTGTAACAGCCACTACAATTAGTAATCAATTGAAGCCAAAATATCCCATAAATAAAACAGGATAAATCATGTTCATAAACTTTGCTGAAACTTTGAATAAAACATCTAATAACTTACCAGATATTTTTAAGGACATTTTCATTTACATAAAGTATTTTCAATCATTCTCATCATTCTTATCAATTTTCGTACCTAAATTTAAATTTAAAAATGGCAATAACAATTTTTAGTCATAATTTATTATATTTACTTTTAACATCTCAGAGTCTATCTTTAATAATAGGCTTGTTGTAATAAAGGTTAAAAACGGCTTATATCAATATTTACTTTGCTAGTGAAGTAAATACTAGAAAAATAAGTTTATTTTTAAAGAATGAAACAAACAAACTCGTTCAAAAGAGAGAATTGAGTAATTTCAAGCTAACAGGTGAAATAGATTAGCGATTCGAACGCAATTATTTGGCTAAGTCCAACACATAAAAAAAAACAAAAAAACAAATAGGATTCTTATAAATTTCGTTTATGTGCTTTATATGCAGTATTTATTTTTTTTTACAAATGCAAATGCGGAAAGAAATTTGTTGCAGAATTAAATTCTAAAAAGTGACTAAAGCTCAACAAAGATTTATTTCTTGCAATCTTTGCCAAAGAATTGTTGAAATGCTAATGAATAACACGATAACATCAAGATTGATAAAGAACCTATCAATTGAAAGAACATAATATTCACCATTAGGGAAATATTATCCAATCGTTAAAATTGCGAAGGAAACAAATAATAATCGTTGCTTAAAGGTTGTCGAAGACCTTTTTTATAGATGCTCCCTTTCATAGCTTGTTGTGATTCAATAAACATCCTTTCGATCGTGAACATGGATTAGATGAAACCATTAAATGTTACTGTCATTGCTAAAAGTCTGTCAGCTTTGATCATAAGCTAGATAAGCTGACAAACTCATCAATTTCGATACTGTAATCCTTTAATTCTCAATTTCCTGCAATCAATATATCACATATCAAATATTAAATTTCGAACTAATCGACAGTCAATTATATACCTTTTAAAATATTTTCAAGTTGACATAATCTCTCCAAGTATCTGTTAAAAATTAAATTAATGTTTCGGAACTATGTTTCATAAATCCTGGTAGAATTATAGACTAATTATAGAATTATAGACTGTTTATTGAAAAATGCAAAGCCAAACTGACTGAATGATTGATAGGGAATGACATAGGAGGAGGAATTAATTGCATAACAGAGTCTGGGCATGTTTCATTTTCCAGCCAAGTCCAACGACCTACTCTGCTAGCAAAGCAACCTGCATAGAGGTTGTGTCATTGGCTAATTATTGGTTTAGGATAGACGAGAGTTGTAAGTGATACCCGATGCCATACAACAAATCTGTAATTTTCAAGATCTAGTAGTTTTGTTGTAAAAGATTCTACTGAAGCGATATTCAATAATGCACAATCGAAGGAATAAATCTGCGATGAATTATGAAATACAATCTATTGAAATATTCACTATCCATACAAGGATAAAACAGTTTCATTTTTATAGCTATATTGTTTAATTAGATTAGCAGAGTCTGGGTTTATTAGGAATTCCATATCTCTTCAGGATTACCATCATTAGATATTGTTAATCTGTAATAAATATCATAGATGTCTTTTCAAATTGATTTATTCTTCCTAGCTTACGTTCGCTATCTTGTTTAGTTACTTGTTTAAATTAATCAAGTTTTTTTATTACACGAGATCTGTGGGTGCTGTATAATTATTTTTTTCTTCAATATTATTAAACGATATTATGATATCTTAATATCTATCTAATTACAAAATTGCACAATCATATATTGTTTTATTCACAAAATCTAATTTTACATCACATCTTTATTTTAACAATTTTTATTCTTCCTTTTACATGTGAAATTTAGAGAATACTATTCTTCGGCTGCTCCTCGAAAGCTCATGAAAATGACAAGATGCACTTCTGTAAACTTTTCTCTCAATTTGGTATAATTATTAGATTGATTGTAAAAATATTTTTGTTGTGAATGTAATATTACACATTGAAAATGCAAAGAATAATATCTAAAAGAACAAATGTTAAATAAAAATAAATTTTTTAAACACTAATGTTGATCCAAGGAAAGACAATTTTTTACAATAGTGAGCTACAATATGTAACATTCAAAATACGTGGTTGTTACTAAAAATGTGCCCTACACTGGGATAATCAAGTAGTTTCATTATTTCATATTCAGTAGGTTTTCATTATTTCATATATATATGAAGGTTTTTAGTTACGAACGTATATACTATATATATACGAGTATGATCCAGTGATTTTTAGGTTTGATCTAGGCATTTACTACTATATGCGTAGTCCACATTCACAGTCACAAGCAGACATTTTGAAAGTAATTATACTTATAAAATATTAAGTTTTAATTCCATGAGATCTGTGGTTGCGGTATAATTATTTTCTTTTTTTAATATTCTATGAAAACGTGATTATTATATTACATATTAGACGGGTACCGTCGCTTTGCTCCGAAACGTTGCATAAATCTAACGTAAAAAAACGTTTTATTGATATAGCAAATTGATATCGAGATAGGAGATTACACGACTTTCCAGCCCGTAGTGGTCTTCTCTGCTTAACTCAGGCGTATTGCGGGTTGGCGCCACACACTTGGGGATGCCGCCAAACACTCCCCCCCCAAAAAAAAACAAAAAAAAAAACAACAAGAAAAGTAAAAAAGTTTGTTTTTAAACTTTTTACATTGTCTACAGTATGGAACCTCTCCACGTGCGAAATTTCAAGTTTGTAGCATGTTAGGAAGTATGCTAAAAATTTGACCAGAACAACAGACACACACATGTCCACAAATTTCCTTTTTATATTATATATATAATATAATTTCCTTTTATATATTCTCTCCAATAATTTTTCTGTAAAGTTGAAACTGTACCATTATATTCTTTTTTTATTCCCAAAATCAATATTTTTTTCTGTAATTCTGGATTCTGGAGTAGTAGTAGGCGACAACTCAACTTCACTGTTATCTCTTCACAAAACAGACTAAGATGGCATTGCAGTAATTACATTAACATAATAATGTGCTTAAAATATGTAAAATTAATTTAATGGTAATGCAATTAAGTGAAATGCCTTTATCTCTTGTAATATGATATTCTATATTCTTTCAAACTAAACAATGCTCTGCAGTTAACATGTAATCAAATATAGATTTTTTAAAGCTTTTCTAAATTTACTGATAATTTTTTAAAATTGTATGTGAATCCATAGAAATAATTCGCAAATTCTTGAGTCCATACAAATAATGTAATAATTCGTTGTTTTCTTTTCAAAAGATGCTATTTCATTTAAAATATATATCCTAATCGTAAATTAAACTTGGTTGTCTTATTTACGTAGATTTAAAAAAAAAATACCTTAAAAATTTATTTGCGACGTTTCGTCCCTAATTGGGGACTTCCTCGGACGTTAAATTTTTGTTGTAGTTGTGATTTATATAGTGCTCAAAGGTTTGATTGCAGACGCTATTATTAATAGTAGGGATGGTCTTTATAAACCATGATTCTCTAAGAGTAAGGAAAAATACACTATTAGCTTTACGTAGCTTTACTTATCTTATACCATCAAAGTTCGTTCATGGTCAGACATTTTTTTTATGTTTATAAATGAAATATTTATTTAAATATATGTTGCTATTAGCGTTTGGCTAAATTTTGGCAAAAATTTACTACGTATGTATAACTCACATACTCCTTATTACAATCTTTGTATGGAATACATTATATACATATATTTTATATGGGTTACATTATTCCTTTCCATTATTTTATTTTTATTCCTTTATAAAATTTAATTCTTCTATAATTTTATACTCTTAAAAAATGAAGAGTCCAACACAAGATAAGACTATTAAAAACATTTCCCACATTAAAATTTACAAATACAATCAGTTTCGACTCACCTGCAAGCTGCTAATGGTCTGATCTTATGTGTTGGTCTCTTCGTTTTTTAAGAGTATAATTACATTTCACACATATCAAATTTTCTATCTAAATTTCTGTACTTTTTATTTACTAATTGTATATTATATTGATTTAATACCTTCTTTATGCCATTGTTAATATCTTTTACATAAGGAATAACGACATAAGCTTCATTTATTTCCCTTTCTTTTCAATTACCAGTTGCTTATAATATTTTGCTTTTTTGTAATGCCTAATTTTTTATAAGCATTTCTTCACTATAACCATTAGGAATTATATATTTTAAATGAAATAGCATGTTTTGAACAGAAAATAACGAATTATAATTCGAAAATGTTAAAACATTGACGATACCTGCAATCAATTGAGGGATGCAATGTTCATCATAATTAGTTAATATTCATGCAAAGCATTCATGGGAATTACTTCAATTAACTACAGTTCATTAAAAAAAGTTCCCTTTCAGGATTTCAAAACCTACAGTGAAATTAAAGGAGGAAATATTTAATGAATTTCTAATTTAGAATTGCCTAATTAAGGGCAAAATGAAGAGTAACTTAGGAAAGGTGAAATAAACTCTTCCGTGTTTCACATAAATGTTACCTGATTTTAATATCAGTCCCATTGACCAACTCTAACTCGTGAATTATGTGTGGATAATGAACTAGTTCTCTCACCAAAAAATATTTGTCTATAAGATGTTTGTAAAGTGGAAGTTTGAACAAATATGAAAATTTTGATTGAGAAAATATATTAAATGTATCATAGAAATTACATAGCTCAGAAGGCCTATATTCATATATAATTAATTAATTCATATATTATGAATTACACTACATTGGTGTAATATGAATTACATAATATCACCAATTTCCCCTAAGAGCCGTTTCAATGACCATTGACAGAGGTAGACATTAGTTGAAGTTGGGTAGTCGCCCCGTCCTCCGATTGAATCCGGCTTCTCCAGGCTGCAACCTATATCACTGAACCACAAGGCCCACATGGGAATTACACAAAATTGATCTTATCTTTATCATAGGACAAATGAATAATTCAGCTTTGAGGTTTTATTATTTACTAGCCGGGAACCCTTGCATGTATAGCATTAAAAAAAAAACTTTATTTATTTAGCAAATTAAGATTGAGATCGGAGAATATACGACATCCCAGCCCGTTGTGACCTTCTCCGCTTAGCTCAGGTGAATTGCGGGTTGGCGCCACACACCTGTGGTTGCCGCCACACTTCATGGTCAGTTTGCCAGATTATTCCATATCCCGTGGGAATTTCGAAAAATCCGGCCTTATTCCTTGTCTACATCATAAAGGAAACCTCTGTGCAAAATTTCAGCTTTCTAGGTCCAAGGGTTTGGGCTGGGCGTTGATGAGTCAATCAGTGAGCGAGTCAGGACTTTTCTTTTTATATATGTAGATTTTCATGAATTTTGTTTTGTTAACCACATTGATTAGTTCTTTATAGATTATATTGGGATCTGTTATTTTCTCATTTTCAACTCTTATCATCCGAGATTCGTTCTTTACATATTATTCCTGGTGTTTCGATATCATGCTTATTTATGAAAATATGATCTATATTTGTTTTCGTATTTCCATGAATTGTACAGTTGTTTCTTGTTGTTCCGTAAAGACAATTTTTGAAACCATTATTGCACATAAGTTTTAGGTATTTCTGTACTGCATTATTTTTAAACATTTTGAAAAGATCTATATTTACGTCGCCATTTAGTATAGTTGGACAGTTGTTTAATATATTTTCATTTTTGTGAATAGATTCTCTAATTCTTCAATAAATTTACCTTTCTTTGCGTTTGGTGGTTTATATATGGCTAAAATGTTAATATTTTGTGTTTGATAACACAAACACGTTTTTGATAACGAAACATATTAGGTTTTATTACAAAATTTAATGATAAATAATGTGTTTTGTGAAAAATTCTTGAATCATTTTCCAAAAGATTTCCTTGCTCCGATGTTTTAGTAATTTGTAATTTAACATTTTGCTTACAGAATGACAGATAGAATAACGTTTTTATAATATATAATAATAATAGCCGGGTACCGTCGCTTCCTTCCGGAACGCTTGCATATATAGCATTAAAAAAACAAACAATATTTAACAAATTAATATTGAGATCGTCGGAGAATATACGACTTCCCAGCCCGCTATGGCTTCTCCGGATAACTCAGATGTATTGCGGGTTGGTGCCACACACCAAAAATTTAAAGCGAAAAATCATATTTTTGCATGTATCTTGCAAACGCAGAAACATCTGTGAATGACTGATATATCGTTCAATAGAACTTTCAAATACCAACATTTTCTCAATATAATGTTCTCTTCCAACTTTTATACTTTTCGTTTAAATTGAGAAAAAGTCAAAATTTGACCCTTTAAAAGGATCTTGGAAACCAAAAACTTTTTTCGAAAGATTTTTGAAGCATTTTCTTTCTCTTAAAAAGATCTACATTTTATCCATTTACATGACCAATCTATCTCTTAATACTATTGTAACAAAATTGGAAAAACTTAAAGTCTTATGACAGACAGAATAACTTTGTTATAATATAAGACTTCGCTTATATAAGACGTCGCTTCGATCCGGAACCCTTGCATGTATAGCATTAAAAAAAAAAACCTTTATTTATTTAGCAAATTAATATGGAGATCGGGTAATGCACGACTTCCCAGCTCATTGTGGGCTTCTCCGCTTAACTTAGGTGTATTGCGCGTTGGCACTCACACAGGGGGTTGCCGCAAAAACACTTCATTTTTAAAAGGCGCTTCATTCTAAAAAGTGATTTAGAAAGGAAAAAATAATATTAATGAAGACTGATTTCTTCATCCATCTTTAGCAGGATAAGATAAGTTTCTAAATAATTAATGTGCTATCATCGTTACTTTTAATAAAGGAGCCATCTTTCTGTTTTTCGCTTTAGACATATTTCGCTGTATCTATTGAAATCATCGTATCAGTCTATCCTAAAGACTTAAGCCTCTTAAAATTAAGCATAAATCAAGATATCTAAGTTTTTCGATCAATGCTAAATTTCATGGAAATCAGATATAAATGAGAGACCCATCTGTCCTTTGTAAAGCAAAATAATACTTCATAAGGATCTTTCAGACATTTAAAATTATATGAAAGATTTTTTTAGAGTATTTTTCTAAAGAAATAATAGTTGATGAATTTATCTTCTCAATTTAAAAATATTATTTAGCAAAAGTTTAGGAACAATATTATGGCTTCCTCGACTTACGGTCACGAGCTAAAGACAAGGAAGCTATAATAATATTTATATAGAAATCTTGTACAGTAATGCATAAGACTTCTGCAATGTAACCATTTCCAGATTACAGTTATTATAAAATATTATAATAAATTTTGTAAATTTTCTTATTTCAAAAAATCACAATTTCTCATTTGATTTTCAAATTAAAGGTTTAGATTAACTTTTTTATAATAATAATAATAATAATAATAATAATAATAATAATAATAATAATAAATATCTTAAATCTCTAATACTAGGATATTAGTTTCGATCCTAGAAGTTACCAGAATATTTTGTAGGGCTTGGACGGTGTGATTTGCATGAATAAGCGAGCTCGTTTTACCAACGAATATTAATGCTCACCAGCATTAGAATTTCAAATGTATTCTCCTTTTCCATTTGGAGGTTGTTTTCACGAAATATTTTATGGAAAGTCTCTTATCTTCCAAAATCCTTATTGCCCACAGAAACAAGAAACAAAATTTCATCGCTGCAGTTTTTATTGTTAATAACGACATCTCCCACTTGCAGCAGGAACTCCAAAGGAAGAGTTTAATGGCTGCCTTATTGTCATCATCATTATCCTTCTTCTTTTTTCTGATTGTTGTGCAGCTTGTTTTTATTCAGTCATTATAAAGATAACAATCAAATAAACAGACAAACCTACAATCAATTATAAGCTGAGGCAGAACGCGTATAATAAATAAGTGGAAAGCCTAATTCAATTCCATAACGAATACAAAAAAAAAAATCACATTTATAATAATTCTTATTTTATTGTTCATGTTTTTGCTTTTTAATTTTTGCCCTTTTTCATTTTTTTTCCACGCTCATTTTTGTTATTTTTTATTAATTAATTAATTTATTTATTATTTTTACCTTGAAATTATCAAAATTTGGCTGATCACATTTATACGACATGTGCCCTAAGACTTTGAACTTAAACATAAAGTTAATACCTTTCTGTAGAATAAAATTTTAAGCATTATATTAAAATATGGAAATTTTTCAGCTTAAATAAAGATTATTTCATGAAATTGCTTTCTTAGATTCTACTTCATTGAAATTATTAACAATATTAAATGTAACGGAGGAAAACTTTCCCTTCCATTTTCATTCTATAAATTCATTTTCAAAATAAATACTATAAAATTATTTAACGTATGGATAAAATTATTTAATTAAAAAGTATACTGAGAGCACACATGTTTCATAT
>JAFIDM010009631.1:314869463-314881172 GCA_023159025.1 Thereuonema tuberculata | reverse complement strand
TCATTTTAAAAATACTTTACCAAGACTCTCAGTCTATTATATATTCACCCGTTATTAATCTCTCATTTAGTAGGTTTCAATATGAAAAAAAACTTTCGATGACCTTTCAAACTTAATCATCGTTACTGAAGCGTTTTCCATTCAATAGTATATTGAATTTTGAATATAGTCCGGCCGGATAACTGAATCAATGTAAGCGATATGCAAAAATATTGTCAAATAAAAAAAATTAAATAATCCATCACTCGATATCCGGTTGTTATAAATTTCATTGGTGAGCCAGGTAGAGTCCCGGTGATATTCAAGCTGAATAAATTACTGCTTGATAAAGTTAGTTATCTACATTAATAAAAGTAATCTTTTTCTTTATGATTGGATAGCAAGATTCTGATCGATGCTTAAATTTTCGTGCTGTTCTTAAGAATTTTGAATAGAAAGTAAGAAATAAAGCTTTAAGGTTTTTGTATAATCATTTCAAGAATGTTTTTAGTTATTGTTTAATTTAAAAAGAATCAGATAATATCTCTTTCTTAATAATCTGACTTCCAATCCAGACCACTTCAGGTTTTGAGTAGTCACGATAATAGTGGTAACTGGACAAAAATGCAGTTTATCTTTACTGAATCGAGTATGCTAAGCACAATAGGATACCTTCTTTCACTTCCGCTTCAAGGCCACTCTCCACTTCCTCAGAGCCGCTAGAATGTAAAAATGGGACATACTGTAATAAATTACCTTAATGCGGACATCGCTTGAATTTGTGTTTGGCCTTGAACTTACAATGGCTTGATTAAACAAATTTTGCTGGCCAATCAATAGAAGTGTCACTTTTAGCAATGCAAATTTGATTGATTGCAAATTATACGAGGTCGTTTGGTTTTATATGTTTATTACAAAACTTAAACTGATCTAACTTTATAAACGCAATTTTTTTTCAAGACGTTGATATTAGGATAATATCCGGTGATTATGTATGCTTTACTTGCGAAACTACTTTTCAAATGTTTTAATTAATTATTTTAAACTGTTATTACTGTGTTAAACTTTAATGTATCTTTTAAAAATGAGATTCTTGGAAATTGTGAAGTTTAGAATAAAGATTAGAATTTGGGCAAGATTACAAGACTTCCAGACAATGTCTTGCAGACTTATTTAAGATGAAATGTCCCATCGATGATTAATAATTGTATCTACACGATGCAATTACTAATCGATGTCATGGAAATCATGAGTTTTTAAAGTCATGAGCCGTGGATTATAGTAAGTCTACATGTTAAGTCTAAATAAAATCTCGTCCAATTTCTCTACCCTAACTGAAAATATTAATTCTAGCTTAAGTCTGAAAGAGTGTTCTGTTGGGATTACTGCTTGCGTTTTACAGAAGTCTGACTTTCTGCTTTTATATACTAGCATATATATGTATATAAAGCCGGACAGTGATCGAATTTGTGATGGGGACACTGTCCTGCTTTATACAGGGTGATTCATAAAGTACTGGAAAAATAGGCCTATAAAGAACGAACATCGAAATATTTTTCTGTCAAATTCGGTGTAAAAAAAAGTAAAATAGGGCATGGATTTTCGGATCGTACGTGCGATTCTGAGTCGGAGGATGGGGTCCCATTTTAGCCTTTTTTTCTGCCCCTATGTAAAAAATGGTCTAGTTAGTATCTTTCACAACCGGGAAGAGCAAAGAAAGGGAGGCGAGATTAGAATAGGCTAAGTTAAATGGAATGTTGACTCCACTGGGTTTATTTCAAACACAAGGAGCCCGGGGGGGGGGATAAATAAAACAAATTGTAGTGAGTCCGTTCGGCTTATTTCAAACATAAAGAAGCCCCTGGAGAGGGGGAATAAATAAAAACAGTACTTTATTTTGGTTTCCTCACCATATCAGTAGCGAAACCATAAAAGAAACTTCTAAAAATCTAATATTTAGAAGACAGGAATTTAACCAAAGCCTACATGAAGTATTTTATGAATTTTCAGTACTTTATGAATCACCCTGTATATAGTTAAGTAATGTAAGTTAATTTTATTCTTATATTCTACACTTCGTCTATGAATGTAGCTCCACTGATGGCAACCTATGCTGCTAGGGGGGGGGGGGGGGCATTTAGGGGAAATGGCTAAAGGAGATATAGCTTCCTCTGCCACCGAAGGTTGTCGTCACCAAACATACGATTTTACAGGAGAAAAAGGTTTGTCTTGATGCTCCCTCTTTCCCGTTAAATTTATACACACCCTTTATATGGTGGTGTGTAATTTCGCCTGGCCCGTAGCAATAAGATTAGACTGAAACTGGCTGGAAATCTGTAACTGATCTGATCTCATCTGTTTATTTCAGGGAGAGCATGCATTTAAATAGCCTATGACATTGATTTTGATTGGTTGGTGGCTTTAACAATTTATTGGGTGATTTAAAAAGACATGTGATAGCAACGATTTATTTGAATGCTATTTAAATTACAGGGAATTATGGGATAGCCACCAATCGTTAGATTTTGAAAATAAACAACAGAATTAACAGTTTAACGACAAAGAATTTAAATGTATAGTGAATTAAATTATGATTGATTAGAACAGTAAACTAGAATAAATAAAGCTACAAAATTCATTACAATATCAGTTGTGTCTAGCATATAAATATAATATATGCATAAAAGAGTAGCATCTTACCTTATTTATTTATTATAGGGTAGGGCTCTGTTCTGCGTACGAAAGCTAAGCTGAAGTGGCCAATATGAATAATTAACATTAAACAATGTGTAACGAATTGACCTGTTGCTCAGTGGTAAAGAGACAAGCTTTCCGGCTGGAGATGGAGTCAACCTCAGTTATCAGTTTTTTCCTCAGCTTATTTCTATCCGAATTTGCTCTAGGGTTCAGCCAACCGTCTGTAAAATGGAGATCTGGTTTAATCACCAAGGAATTAATGGCGAGCTTTGGACTGACCAACATCTCCAGCACTTCCATAATTCCCAACGTAACATGTAACTCTCTGTTTACCAATATACAATGATATTCCTCTAAATTACAGTAATTAGGGAATCTCTATCTTTCTTTGTCCGAAGATAGGAAGGCAATTCTGCTTCTCGTTTCGTTTGAGCCTGGAATTTATAAACATACGTTAATTTCATATAGAGTATTGATATTTTTTGTAAAATCTAGCTTTAACAGTTAAGCTCCTAGACTTAGTCTCTAACTTTGTCATTTCCAGTAGAAAAACTAAAAGCAAAAAATAAACTTTTCGGTTCTAAATTCAAGGTTCTTTGATCATTAAAGTGATGTTTTAAAGACTACGTCCGTTACAAAACTCGATTTTTGTTGAAAGAAGTTGTCAACTTTTTGATTGAAAGTTTTATTTATGAGTTGGTTGTCTATTTGCTACGTTTTTGCATCAATAGACTTAATATTTACGAAAAGTATTCTTTTTTGGGATAAATTAGCCTCAAGGTTTCGAATTCCCACTCTAAAATAATAAAAGAAAAGAAACGGAGACGATGGACAATTGCCAGAAATATCAAGTGGAAATAAACTAAAGTTGAGATACTGAATGGCATGTTAAAATAATACAGTATTCAAACAAAACTCCAGATTTTACCAAATAGATTCACAAAAACATAAACCAGTCGTCTTAAATTCCTTTGTTATTCCAGTAAAACAAATCGAGAAATTTTGTAAATGTAAAATATGATACATATACTGTTAGAGGAAGAACTAATTGTTTTTATACAATTGTACAAATGGAGGGTTCAGAAGCCAATCAGTTTAAGTCATTTTTTTTTTTAATTGAAATTTTTTCTGTAAGTCATACTCTAATGCTTATACTTTTTGACAAAGTGCCCAAATCACTCCTCCAAGTGTATAAGTTATGTTATCTTTCAATAAAAAATTTATTCTTCAAATTTACAAACGTTGTTATGTTTGGTACATAATTTTAAAAAATCTATTTCATTTTTTGGTTTATTGATTGGCTTCTGAACCCTCTAAATGATAAGCAATTTTTATTTGATTTCTTTATTTCTTTAATTTCAAACAAGAATATTTCAGTGTCAAACTGAATAAATATGGAGCTCAGAAAACATTTATATTTACTTTTTGAGAATAAAATTCTCCACTCAGTAGCTTTATCTGGAAAGAAAGAACGAAAGAAAGTCCTCGACAGTATTATTAATTCACCATTCATTTTACAGTGTTTTTAATTTCATAAGCTATGGCGAAAACTTTTCGATGACCTTGGCACGTAATCCTACCCACAGCTGAGTTGGTTCCTTGTCTTTAACTTCTTATCTTATTACTTTTTTATAAATGCTAATTCAATTTATTTAATGATCTTAAAAATGAGTGTTTTTCTAAAATATAGATATTCTGTTCGTAGCTTAAGCTTGTTTCGATATTTTTAATTTGTTCTTTCATTTCGTTCAATTTTATTCTTAGACAAACAATGATCTCTGGTTGAATGTAATTAGTTTCTAAATCACATGATTTAGAAGAAGATAATTCCCAGACTATTAAATTCTTCAAAGTAGCACGCGCTATATAATTGTTAGCTAACTACCGTCCGTAAGACAGAATGAATTTTATCAAGAGATATTCTTTTCTTCAGAATAACAAGCAAAGCAAACTCCTGTTAGTTCTCTAATAAATTACTCATCTAAGCATATAAGGACTTAGCATATTTTCCTAACAATCTATATTACTAAAATCTTTTATTTCTCTGTCTGTGTGTCTGTCTATCCGGCGCAATTTTCTGTGAGAATGGAAAATAGAAATAATTTTTACAATGAAACATCCGCGACAGCAATCGAACCTGCAAACTTCTGATGCGAAGTCAGACGTCTTATCCATTAGGCCATGAGGACTACAACTCTCTTTATATTGTTTTTGGACTTATCTCTCCTTCCCCTTCCCCCATCAATAAGGAATGTATTCAACCTTTTTTTTGAATCTCAAGATTGTTTATTTATTTCCCATCTGTCAGTTTATTTGTAATTCGAAACTGACAATTAGAACTATAATTGCCGAAACGTTGCAATATTTTAAATATTCTTACTTAACCAAATTCTATGTGATATTAAAAACTAAGTGCGTGTACACGGCAGATGTTGGAGTAAAGAAAACAGAGTCAAGAAAGAAAGAAGCACTCTTTTTATGAGGTGGAATATTGAAAAATCACTATTTGTAACTCAAAAACCATCAATATTTGTAACTCAAACGCCACTGAAAAGTGACAATTACAATAAAAATGAGTCAAGAAAGAAAGAAGCAGTAGGGGAAGGTGTTGTACCTTTGACAGATTGTACCTTTGACCACCCTTGCTAGTTTTTTTATTATTATTAAATCTTGAAAGTAACAACAAATGTGTACGTTTATAAAAATCTGAATAAAAATAATTTACTACGAGTTACATTTTGCTAAAATTGTTTAATTTTTTAACGAAATCAAAAAATGCCTAATTAATGGATTAGCCAAGAGATTTAATATCCATTGTTAGATAATATAGTTTCGGTTCTAATGCATTTCGAAGAGAATTTTGTCACCTTTCATGATCATTTCTACGAAAGGACTCGTATTTAGAGAATTTCAAATATAAAAATCTTCAATGTCTTTTTTCCATGAATATATATGGTAAGTTTCAAAAATATCCATTTAACAGTTCAAAAGGTATTACTAAAGTACGCACACATCTACATAGACTGAAATGATTTGATGAGTCTCATTTTTCTAGGAAATTCAGCTAAAAACATTCAAATAAGTTCTTGTGACTAAAGCCGTACGAACACCATGCAATTTTACTGCAATTTAGTCGCGCGATTTTGACGTCACGAGTTGATATCAGCACGTTTATGTGCAACTTATTTGCAACTTTTGTCATCCGACTCGAGTTGCATGGACACCTGCAACTCGAAAAGTTGCATCGAATTCGCTGGGAATTACCCAATCACAGGGCAGCGTTGGAACACGTCAGTTGTAAAACCACGCCCATGAAAAAATGGCGTCGAAACCGATTTCTGTCGATTCGTTTTGAAGACAGGCTCATACTCAAATAATATCAGAGTATTGCGAGTTTCTTTGATGCAGAAATAAAGTTTATACTGAAATACAGTAATTGTATGCGGCAGAATTTATCAGGGAGGTTTCAAAACCTCGATTTTTTCGGATTTTCCACATCGGGTTTGGCAAACGCGAAGGCTGCTGACGCAGTAATGCAAAAGTTATGACGTCATTGTTTCCAGGGGAGCATGGTTTCTTATTGGCTGTTGATCATTCGTTACTTTTCATTCGAAATAATACCACGAAATTCAATTCCATAGCGGCTAATAATTTTAAAAAAATATTTATCTTATGTTGCAAATCATTTTTGTTTGAAACGACATAACCGAATTTTGCTTGACGTCACACGTGACGTATTTAAAATCTGCGTTGTCATGGGTCGATTGATCGTCCGAGTTGCATATCGAGTTGCATCTTGGAGTTGCATCGTGTTCGCGCTTGACTAAAGTTTATATCAACTCGTGACGTCAAAATCGCGCGACTAAATTGCAGTAAAATTGCATGGTGTTCGCACGGCTTTAAGGGCAATTAAAAAAAAATCATTTGTTTAAGACTTTTTAACCAATGAACCATCGATGAAGTAGAAGGATAATCAAAACTTGAAACAAGCTTAAGTTGAAAAAGGCTCTAGTTTAAAAAAGATGGATGCATGTTTCTATATTTTAAAAGCCTTTGTTTACAATTTAAGGAAAATGGAATATTTCTCTGCAGCCAGTTTTCCAGCAAACTACACTGCAGTGTTTCAATGAAAAAAATCTCCTTACTGCATGGTAAATTGCAATGAATTAATTTTTAAAGCAGAAATAAGTAACTCTTTAATTCAATGATCTACTTCAAGTTTAATTTAAGTTAAAATTAAAATTGTAGAAGCCGTTCTGAATATTCAAGTTCTTCGATCATTCATGAATAAATAAATTAATATATTCAATTCATAAATAAAATGAATCCTTCTTATAAAAATCTTCATGTAGAAAGATTCTTATGTCGTTTTTACAAAAACAATGATTTTTTTAAGAAAAATAACATTAGTGCTAAAAAACGCTAACATTATTTTAATTCTGCTAAAAAAAATAAATAAATAAATAAATAAATAAATAAATAAATAAATAAAAGAAAAATGTTAATATTTAAATTTAGGTAGAATCAATCTCATAACATGCAAAAGGAAAATTACACCTTCATTGTAAACGTACAAGAAAGCAAAAAAAAAAAAAGCGACTGAAAATACCAAGCTGGGATTCGAACAAGGGATGCGCTCCTTTAACTTTGGAATATAGTTAACCAAGCGACCATAAACCGGTGAGTAAGTGAAAACGGTTGTACAACTACATTAAAGGCTGAGTTTTTGAATCGTTTCCCACAAAAACGTGAGTGATTGCCCACCGAATTTTTTGCACACACATATAATTTTCTTTTAGTTGTAGCAATTTTACGCAAAATTTCATCGAAATACTCCTGTGCCACCTGAGAAATCTTAAAGGTTTTCTTTCCTTACTTTAAAAAGATTCTTCATTTAGCATAACAACTAATTTACAGTTAGTTATTCCACAATCTTTACTTTGAAGAGTGTTTTATGTTAGAATTTGAATGAATAGTTCAAATTTAAAGACTTGAATGGAATTTAAGAAAAAACAAAAACCTTGAAGTTTTCCAATTTTGGAAATTGTTCTAGTTGGCACTGCTTCCGAAATATCACAGTCAATTGAAACTTAGAAAGAAAGTATCCAAGGCTAAATGAGAACGAAAATATGAATGAAGACATATTCTTGTCAAAGTTAATTGTTATTCAGATCTCCGATACGTTTAAACGTTTTACTTAAATGTTAAATTAGCCCTTACAAACACTCTTTATACCCTTTTCATAACTATGAAATCAAATTTTATTGAATCTCGTAGATTTTCAGTACAATAAATAAAGAATCAATTTTTTAAAAAATCTCATTTATTAAACCTGCTTTTTTTGGTGTATATCTAATAGCTTTTGAACAGCTGAATTAATCTTCTTGAAACTTGATATGCGCATTCGAGAACTAAGTACGATTAATTTTTTTATTTCAAATTTTTCGATAATTAACAGTAGAAGATGCTTCTCATTGTCTTAAACAATTCATATTAATCCATTGTGCCGATTTGATACGATTAATCCGATTTAAGAATTTAAATGAATAATGAATTAATTTTTTTTAAATGTTTGTAGGCTATTTAGTAGATATTAGAAATTGAAAATAAAGGTAGGTTTTACATTTTAGTAACTTTAACGACTTAATTTTCACCCTTAATTTAATGTCATCATATGCTTTCATATTTAGACGAATGTTTTAAACTGACAGGTATTAAATTCCATGAATTTGCAAGTCAACTTTTAAAGGAATAAATAATAATTTCGAAGGAATAAATAATTGCATATTAAAGAGACAATTCCGGATATTTTGCCGGATATAAACGACAGTCCTTTGATCAAAATAGTCCACCAAGATTTGGAAGTAGACATCAAATCCCCATGAAATAACTAGCAAATTCTTTCGTTCTCAATGCCAAAAATATGTTTGTTTTATCCTTTTTAATTCCATGTGTTCCTTCTTTATCTCGGTATCATTATGACTTCATATGACCCTCCAATTCACACTAACTGCTTTTTGTATTACTACGCCAATGCTTGATTGTAAATACGATATCCCTTTGTAATTCTTTTGAAAACACCTCGATTAATTAGAGTTGGAAGAGGGACATGTTGTTGTCCATTCCACATTCACTTTTCTTCAAACAAAATTATTATTGATTAAAAATTCATTGATTCTGTAATACTTCAAAATGAAATTAAGCAATTTTATCGATACAGTAGAACTTAAAATAAAGGCAAAATTTCATTTTGAAATTTAATAAGAACTGCAGATTATTCATTTTATCCAGATATTTGATTTCGTGTTTTTATCTTTATGGCACAGTTTTGATCTTTATATAAGTTATATAACAGATGTTATAAAAAATTCCGGCAATTGTAAAATTTCAACAACCTAACTTACGTTCTTGATTGTTAGCTGTTTTACAAATTAAGAGAAGGATTTCCAGGTGTGAGACCTGTAAATCCTTAATTTTAAAATTCCATTCTTAATTTTCAAAAATTCTGGCTTAAAAATAGTACCGGAAATTTGATGATGAGAAGTTGGGATGAATTGATCGGTTCGACGCCCTTCCGCCTTTACCTCCACCCCCCACCCCCCCACCGGGAAAGAAATCCAGGAAAGAAGAGAGCTGAGTGGATCCTAGGGCCATTTAGAGGAAAATTTAATGTGGAAACAGCCACTGAGGATGAAGCCCACAGTTCAGCCTTACCACTCTGGCTACCTGCCCTCCTCCACGAACAATATATGTAGTTCTGATTCGATTCAGTGTTCAAAATTGATGTTAAATAACCTTTGCTCATTTTCTCGTTTTTGATTTAATAATCGATTTTCATTGAATCGCAGTTTCCTGTTTCTGGGTTTCATATCTAATTGAGGAAAATAATTAAATCATGCTTAACCAATTAGATTAAAATCAATCAATAACTTTGTAAATTCTCGTAAATCTACACATTTTCATTTCTCTTAACAGTGTTGGATTAGAATCCTAACACATTTGGAACAAAACATTTTAAGGCATTTAAAAATCAAAAGTACTGAAATTGAGACATTATTTTTCATTCCAGATTTGTCTTAATCTGCCTCAGCTAATTAACTTCAAAACGTTTCACCGAAGATATCACTTAGCTTCAGAAGATTGAAAATTAAAAAAGAAAAAAATATGTTTGCCGAAAATTTAGCTAAAGAGACAGATTTCTTTCACCATAGAGCAAAGAATTGAAGGGAAGTTAATGAAAGGAAGAATAAAGATGAACACAGAAAAGAAGTTTAGGGATGGACAACATCATGACATTCTCATTTTACCATACAATGAAAATATTCTTCTATTTATAAGATATTGCCTATGGTACCAGATAAACAAAGTTACGTTAAATGTAAAACAAAATAAAATATATTCAACACCAGTGAAAGGACCAAGAAGAAAGACGGATTAACAATTAGTAGTAAAAAACAAGAAGATTTAAAGAATAGAAAAAAATTCAGACAAAATATACAAAATATTTTTTTCACTATAAGATGTTAAAGATTGCAGTTCGCAGGCACCAATGAAAGGTGGACCTTTTCCATTGGTCCGTTATGGCTTAAATAGAGGGGCTGACTGCCTCTCGAATCTATTCCACTGAGGAAGCCACGTCCAAGTGTGGTGAAAGCTATGGGACTCCTTTTTTAAATTTTTAAAGTTGTAATGTTAAATTTTAAACTTTTTTGTGCAGGCTGAACTTTCATTCAGATGTTAAAGATAAATCATATTAAAAGTGCATTTCGATCTGGTTCAGGCCTTAGTTAAATATATTGGAATGGCATCAAATCAACTGTAAGTCACAGAAGTCAAGTTCTTCTCCTTATTACTTAATTTAAGGGGGATTTACAATTAAATTTGAGGCCATTCTAATATACAGTACCTTCCCTTTTTTCTCCCTATTAAAGGCGGGGGGGGGGGGCATTCTGCAACGGCGCATTCAGCTGAATTTTTACGACTTGCAATTATCCTTTTAGTTCCTATTGAAATTTCATGAAGGCACATTTTCTTTTGAATCGAAATAATTCTTTAGACAATTAATCAAATTTAATGATATGAAACGGTAAACAAAGTACAAAAGAAAATTGATGTATCATTCATTAATACAGTGTGTAGAGGGAATAATTGAAAAAATGGGACCAAACACACTACTAGAGATAAAAAAAAAAAAAACATTTAAAAAATTCATATTCGTTACATGTTACAAGGCATCGTATACAGGCCTTTTCATCAGACTATAAATAAATAACAGAAGCAAATTAGGCCTTTACAAATTTTGGATTACATTTTACAATAATATCAAAGTATCAAATATCAATGCTAGCTAATTATTAATAAAACAATAGATAATAGTTAATCGAGCTGATAATGCAATACATTTTTTATGGACAATTCAGTATTGTAACGTGACATAATATCCAAAGAAGAGATAAAGAAAAAAAAATAAGGAAAAAAAGGGAGCGGTAGTGTCTACCTTGTCGTGGTGGAGGGGCTTGTGTGCACCAATGACCCGGAGAGCTATGCCGGCGGTAGCGTAGCTACTGGTAGGGCCTCCCAAGCCGGTTTGGTCGAAGGGTAGGTGCCAGACCAAATGACCACCCTGGTCCTCCAGGTTGGGGGTTATGACAATAGGCCTGCACCCTATTTCTTGTAAAAAAATATCTCACGCAAAAAGAATCAACAAGAATAATAAACCGGATGATTTTAATGGACAGCGACTAAGGCTACGGAAAAGGACTATGATTATGGCTACCTGGAATGTGCAAGGTATTAGATCAAAATGGATGGATGTAATGAATCAAAAAAGGAAACGAGGAAGACCACGAAAGGCTTGGATGGACGATATTAAAAAAGCAATGAGGATTAGAAGTCTGGAAGAGGAATGGACCCTTGACCGGAAGACCTGGAATGGAGTTCTTGCAGATTCTTTCGGAAGGCGGCACCTGACGCCATGAACCGAGTTTATATATATATATATATATATATATATATATATATATATATATATAT
>JAFIDM010009631.1:314858513-314869453 GCA_023159025.1 Thereuonema tuberculata | reverse complement strand
ATATATATATATATATATATATATATATATATATATATATATATATAAAGGGAGCTGTATATGGAATAAAATGTCAATCAGGAGGGGGTGGGTGCCAGTATATTGGTGAGACAGGTAGAAAGGTGAAAATTCGAATGAATGAGCATTCCAACGCCATAAAAAAGGGCAGTGACCAATATTTCACATCAGTTCATCACAAACAAACTGGCCATCTAATAATGGTGGACAATCCGATCATTTATAATATTATTACAGATCAATACTTACAAAAATTTTATGAATCATTATTAATTAATTCCAAATTCAACAAATGTAACATGTAACGAATATGAATTTTTTAAATGTTTTTTTTTTTATCTCTAGTAGTGTGTTTGGTCCCATTTTTTCAAAAATTGATGTATGTTGTGAGATTTGTTAAAAGTATTCATGCTATTAATTGAAGCGAAATGACTGATTCAAACAACAGAAATAAGATTCCATTATACTTTTTCTTTTTTTTCAAAACTCCTAATATCATTTCTTAAATAGTTACAACTGTAATGCTTTTAATGACTGAGATTAAAGTGAAGTAACTGAGTAATTTGATGATATTTTGCTTCATTTCATGCGTTTATTTTTTTAATTTTTTTTTATTGAACGTGGGCCGTGAGTTGCTTTCATCCTTCTGGATTTATCTCATTAACCCTACAAAGGTCTGAAATGGTGAAGGGATTTTTTGTCATGCGTTTATTATTAACTGTTACTATTCTTTATTTATTTATTTAATTAATTTTAGCTTAATCTATTACGCTGATAAGAAATAATTATGCAAGTAAAAAAAAACAAAAAAAAAAAAACTTCTTTAAAAAAAAAAATAGAATTAGTTCTAAACGAAGCTTTAAATAACTAATGAGTTTAAAGGGAACCTTAGAGCCTTGGATTCCTTTGAAATAGTTTCGGATTAATTTTCTCGTAAGCGATTTCAATGTATTCTGGCAATGTTTCTGAATATTATTAGCTATAACTTAAAATTTATTGATATACAACATTTGTACATTTTAAAAATCTTAAAAGCCTAATTTTTATAATAGATTAGCTGAAACATATTATAATTGCTACAAAATAATATTAATATTAAAAAGAAAAGTATTGATGTTTGTTATAATATTTAATTTTAATATTTCAACACGTCAATTATATTTTTTTTTCTTTAAGTTGTATTATTTGTTAACTTCAATATTTAATTATCTAACTTAATATCATTCATTTAACATTTTAAGAATTACTATTTTATTAAATAAGGTACTGAATATAGTTATTAAGTTATTAAAACTTAATAAGTATATTCAATACCTCTTTAATAAAATAGTAACTCTTAAAATTTATGGTAAACAGGAAAATTATTCGATTATTAATTCTTTCGTAGATATGAGAATAAATTCTCCATTGGATGAAATCTACAATGCCAACCGACTTCTTGCATCAAAATGAAAAATTCTCAGGACTCATTTCAGATGCCTTTAACAGGACGACGAATGATCTTCTTCCACAGGTAGAGGCTTTTTTTCTTTGTTTGGTATTCGAGAGAGATCATTTTCCATAGGTAAAAGGTCTACGTTTGGTATTCCTTTCTCTCGCCCGCTTGGCAGAGGTTGCTTCCTCTTCAATCTCCATTATACTGCGATGAGTGTAGAGGAGTCTTTTTTTGACATTAGGAAAATTACTCTGCATTTGTATTGTTCAAACGACATTCACAGATTTTTTTCCTACCAAAGCTTCATGCAAAGCCAGGTTACTTTATGATTTGCCTTTCCCTCATTTTTTTTTCTTTCTCCCAATTTTTTTTTTTTTTAGGGTAATTTTACGACAGTGGCAGCGTATAATAGAGCTGCCTACCTTATGAAATATTTCTAAACTTGCAAAGAGAAATTCGTATTTCAGTAGCATATTTTACGCGAGAAACTCTGACAGTTCGTAAACAATATTTCAACTCAGATATTCACCAACAAGAACTAAAAGCAATTTTCAGGTTAACTGAGATATTTTAGTGCTCGACTTGCGCCAAAAGTGTCACGAATTATTCACAAAACTACTAATGCAAAAAGATTTACAACAGAAGGATAAAAGAAAAAAAAAAAGAAATGCTATTAAATTTGGGAATTATTTAGTTCCGTTTTGATATCGTTATGGGTTGAATACAATTAACCCACAATTCTAATACCGATAAAAATTACTTTTATCGATGGAAAAGAAATTTAACGTGCAGAAACTCAGTAAGAAATAGAAATCAAATAATGCTGCACATAAGCCTTTATCATATTATCATCGTCGAGGAGGGTGGATAGGGCTGATGAGTCCCTAAAAAGGACGAAACGGTTGTTCCCTAATCCCTTTGATGATAAACTCAAAGGTGTGAATGTTTGTTTATGAGCAATATTTGATTTCTATTACTTTTATTGATAATTGTACATAAAAATGGCTGAGAAAACTTTGGAGTTATCGATAAATTATTTAACTTGTAATAAATTTGTTTGAACTATCTAAAAAATTCAAACAAATAGAAAGGAAAAAAATTCTCGAATTTTATTTTCGCTTCATACGTTGTGCCAATACTCAATGATTGATTCTATTTCTAGGATATTCTAAAATCTTAAAAAAATAATTTTTATCTATAGTTAAATTAAAAATAAAATTTCTTTCAATCAATTTATGAACTTAATTTGAGGAAAGAACTGCGAAAGCAACCCATTCGAAGGCTTCACTGCATGACTCCTTAGGTTTGTTGTGAAGCATTGTGGCAATTCAAAGTTCATTCAACAAATTGCTCTTTCCTCAAAAGCAATTTAAATATCGCCATCAACGTAAACCAAATATTAGTTCTTTAGTGGAGTTCTACAGAGTCCTTATTTAATTTTTAATGTAATGTAAAATTCTGTATTTACTATATTTCTTTGCTTTTAATTATTCATTTTGAATGAATCATCAAGAAATGAGAGTAAATTAATTCTGACTTTAAATTCAGTTGCATTGAAAAATCACACAAAAATTTTTCTATCGAATTAATGAAAATTAAGCAGCCCAATTGTAGTTTCTTCCTAAACCTTTGATAGCTGATGTTACAACCGTGGAGAAGGTTCTTCTACTTTGGGAAATTTCTATTTCTTGGCCTATTGACAGCCGGTTGACTAAAAAATGCATAAGGAAAGGAACGCGCTAATAAATGCTAAGGTTTACATTCTTCTAGGTTTCATGTGATTAAGCTATGCATTAATCTTAGGATTATATTAGGAGATAATAGGAATAAGAAACAAAATGTAATTTCACATTGTTAATGGAACTGAATATTCTGAACATCCTTATAGGAGCACGTTGAACCGCATATTCTTGTTTCAAAGTACAGTTGTCATATTTTTAGTACTTAACTTATTTGTTTTTAAATAATTTATGAATCGACAATGATATCTTTGAAATTATTATTAGTAATTAAAAGTTGTGCAATTTAACGTTCATCAATGTATCGTTTGTAGAGTCCGGGCATTTTCGGTCATCCTGTAACAGATGCATTCGATGAAAAAATTTCCATCTAACGATAGAACTCAAATAAGTATGGTCCAAACTTATGTTTAAAGTATTTTTTGTAATGTAAAAAAAATATTATTTTATGAATCATTATTTGTAGTTTTACTGCAATAACTTTTTTGTCACTCTTTAAAGTACTTATTACAGTCATAGCGTTTGAATTTTTTTGACAAACGTAAAAACAGGAATTTCAATAAATTTTCCTTCCCAAGGGAACGTTTACTCTGGAGTTTTACACATGTCGAGAAAGATTAAAGAATAAATATTCAGAAAAAAAATTCAACATCTGAACAGCAGACGTCTGAAATGGGGCTGTGATTTTGAAAGAAGAATAATCCATTCCTGGAATAAGCAGTTAAAGATCAGGAACCAAATCCTTACAACTTTCAGTACGATATTGCAAAGAGATTCTGCTTTTTTAAAAGAAGCATTGGTGTTATTAAAGCTGAGCTGCTTGGTCTCCCATTCATTTTCTTTCTTTAATTGAACTAGGCCATCCCCCTATCTCCCCTGGTAAGTAGGAGATAATCCAAGAAGAATCGATTCCAAGCGGTTATGGAGAAAATTGATGTTTTATTCATTTTTGAATGAACTCATTATTTGATAGCGCGCGCCATTACTGACGGAGAGAAGCTAAAAAAATGAACATTGAAATTTAAATTTTAATCTAGTAGGCTAACAGTAATGAGTTACTTTTTTTTTTCTCTGGCTCTTCTCTCATTGCGCCAGACACATACAAAGGGAGTGATAAGAAACAATAGTTTGAATGTAGTCCCCGTGGCCTAATGGATAAGACGTCTGACTTCGGATCAAAAGGTTGCAGGTTCGATTCATGTCGCGAACGTTTCATTGTAGTAATTTTTTCACAGGAAATTAACAATTGCGCCGGACAGACAGATAGAGAAATAAAAGATTTTAGTAATATAGATTTGTTCAGTTTTATTCTCTAAAATGTTGTTTCTAAGATATTCTCAGTCTTGCTTGAAAGAAATCCTGGGTAATGATTTTTCTTTCGATAAACAAATCACGATTATTTAAAATAGCATCCAAGATCAGTGATATGAGATACGAAGTTTTTCTGAATTATGAGATCGTATCCTTCTTCGTCAAGTAAACTTGCCTGATATGTATACATACGCATCCTTTGGAGATACAGTACCAAGGTTTGCAAATTTCTGATTATCTACAATCTTTAAAAATGGTCTATCATTATTTTGAAAATGAATTCGATGTTATATTGTAACAATTTGTATATAATTTTTTTTAGAAATCATTTATTTATCTGTATTTTTGAAGAAATTATTTATCTGTGTTTATATCTATTCATTTTTATCCTTAACCGTTATTTATTTCTGTGCATTTCCTAATTACTGATGCTCTGTTTATTTTTATTTTCCGTTGCAACAGTTGAATCAGTTAATTAATTTAAATTCGTTATGTTTTTATCCACTCATTCTTTATATTTTTAATTAAAATTCCAATCAAATCTGGTTTTTATAGATTTTACATAGTTTGATGCTCTGATTTATAATCTATAAAATCTCTGATGTGTACTACATATAATCTATAAAACCAATATTGCTCATTTAATTCTGTAAATTAATTCAGTTCAGTTGACTCGTTGTCTTTAGATCCCAAAAACTCTCCAACGAACACCATTACAATATTAGTATACGTAATTCTCCTACTTTTTCTTACTTCAATATTAGTTAAAGAAATTTATCTTAAAATTAAGAAGATTTTTAAAAATACAATAAAAAAATGAATTTAGACTTCATTCAGCGATTAAAATTTTTATTAAAAGTGCAAAGTACTTTGATGAAATAAACATGAACATAACTCATATTTTTGAAACATTTCTGCCTCCTGTGCTGTGTTTACTTATTTACTGAGTGGCGTTTTTGAGTTCAGAAATATTCAAATAGCACTTAGATCTTACATAAAATGCTGTGATCGGAATATAAACTACAACACCATCTGTGGCTGATTACAGACATAAAAGGATGGTTTCAGGCATTGATGATTTGCAGTTCCTAAGCACAAAACACAATGATAATTCGGAGTTTACCATAATTGCAATGAACTACTTCATTTTTCTAAGATAATTGAAATTTGCTTATAATAATTTCTTAAGTCAATAATCTAATTTTCTCGGAACCCAAACACCGCTATTTAATTGCATTGAAACTTAATAGGACGGAAAAAACAAAAAACAAATCCACCAAATATTAATTGCATATCAAGAAACTAATTAGTTTTCAGTATTATCTTTTAGTTCTTGTTTTCTCTACTGCATCTTCTTCTTGGAATAAGACTAATTTAAAGCTTAATTAAATGTTACTAGGAACAATTTTGTTTACTAAATGAATGCTTTCTCTTTATATTGTTATTCGGAGTATTATTCAGCTGATTCAGTTGAGTATTATATTTTAGTATAAATCAATTTTGTTAAGTACAGTTTGTTTTAGAAAAATACTTTCAGCTGCAAGACCACCTCCAAAAAAGAGAGAGAGAGAGAGAAATTTAGCTGTTTCTACTAAGTTAATGAAAATGCCTTGCAAATCTTTGAAACATCTATTGAAAAACAAACGCGTCATGTAAAATCCAATTCTGTCAGGACTTTTTTTTTTTAACTAATTCACATTTTTTTCCTTCCTTTTTAAGCTTAGGGTCCTGAAAACACTAAGAAAAGAATAAATCAGAAGCTTATCTAGAGTCCAATTCGATTAACATGTGAATATAACGTCGAATGCATTGCAATAGACCCTCATCACTAAACTTCACCGTGTAACTACAACGCGTCGCTGGAATTTTTTCTGTTAAGTTACATGCAGAGATTTCATTGTGAATAAGGAATGGCATAACATAAATATCATTACCTTTTTGTTACTTTTATCTGTAATATGCTAATTAGTTTTTGTTCTTCCCATTGAAAAGCTTGTAATAAGCATCGGGAAATAACTCTGAGTA
Organism: Thereuonema tuberculata; assembly: GCA_023159025.1. Taxonomy (NCBI): domain Eukaryota; kingdom Metazoa; phylum Arthropoda; class Chilopoda; order Scutigeromorpha; family Scutigeridae; genus Thereuonema; species Thereuonema tuberculata. The sequence continues at coordinate 314,862,925 of JAFIDM010009631.1, read as the reverse complement.
GTCAGCATCGGGAAATATTCATTTTTGTTTGGGAGTTGCAATTAAATGAAAACGCTTTGATTGTAATATGGAAATTTGAAATGGTTTCGCCATGAATCACTTTTCAAGTCTCATAAAAGTTAGTTTATATTCATTGCAGATTTGAGTGCAGTAAATTATTATCCAAAATCTATTTTCTTAGCCATTTTCTTAGCCATTTTGCATGAAGCAATCCTCCGTTCACTTTCACAATTTTTACTTTCACACTTTTCACAATTTGCGGTAGGTTTCTGCAGGAATTTGGTTCCATTCGTCCGTCAAGATGTTGAAAAGCTCCGTGGTATTTTACGAACGGTTTGGTCTTTCAACCGGTGCTCCAAATCATCCTAAAAGTATTCAAAGGGGTTGACGTCAGGACTTTGAGCCGACCACTCGAATTCATCCACTCCCAGGTCCTCAAACCACTCGTTTATAACCTTTGCTTTATGAACTGGTACGTTGTCATGCTGAAAATGAAATGGGCAAATTCCAAATTCTTGCCACAGTGTGGGTAGCGTTGAATTGTCCAAAATTGCTTCATAGGACATTTACACACGCACACACTCACAAAGATAGGTTAAAAGCAACACGATTCAACTTTTCTATTTTTTAAGGGGCACTTTTTTCTCTCTCATCAAATTCGTGGCAGTATTTTAGAAATGAGCACTTTTCTGGAAAACTCAGAATAATATCAATGAGAATAGTTTTAATGATGTTACTATAAAATTAAGGTAGCCGAGATTTCTGAAACGAACTGTTAATTATGGAATCGAAAATTAAAAAGTATTCATGGAATTTCAGCTTATCTTTTTAGAAATTGTATCTAAATTTGGAATGCAGTTAAGTTAATTAACTTTTATAATAACAATTGTAGGTTTACCTGAGATCCAACTTTATGCAGTTGAAAGCTTTATAGTAGTTGTTGCCTGAATGATAAATATCCTGTCTTTATTTTAAAAAGTTAAATTTACTTGAAGATTTAATTTTATCTCTATGATACCTGAAATGCTAATCCCATTAGATCTACGTTTTTAAAAGATTGTCGAGTCAGATTATTGCTATAGAAGATAAACAACTAAAAGCTTATGTTACAATTGTAAAATGAATAACCAATCCGCGTTTTCAACGTCATAAGCAAACAGCTTTGTGTCCATCGCTCATGTATAAACGCGCATGCTAGAAAATGCTCATTGCAAAATGGCAGCAATATGTGCTGCGGTTTGCCGTTAGCCGAATACTTTACTTACACCATAAAAATAAAAGCAAAAATGAACGTCTTTATTTTAGAAAATAATGAGGACGAAGCATGAGATCCAATTTATAAGGTTTTTATGACGCAACAACCTTACTTTGTACATTATTCACTTTACTGTTGATATCATGATATTTGCTAGCGCCATTTTGCTCACTGCTTTCTAGCATTTGAAGCTGTGAAATTTTTCGCTTAGGATGGTGCTGCACGCGATGGATATCCTGAGCTATAAGCAATGGAGACAAAACTGATATCGCTTACTAAAACTGACTTTGAAAATGGCCCATGGTTTATGACAAATGAATAAATTATTAGTAATTTAATTCCTAACTTTAAATTTCAAATAACTCAACACTTTACATTAGATACATATTTTTTTTTTTTTTGCATTTTTGAAAATCGATTTACCATGGAAAATCAGCTAGTAATACAGCAATAATAAACCAACGATAACATTGACATTGGGTACCTCAGGACCGAAGTAATGAGGAAATCGAGAAGAAAATGATTTACACTAGAGAAATTAAAATATACAAAAAATTAAAAGTTCTGATATCTATTTAGAGAATATTTATTTACAAAATTAAAAATAAAAAAATTGCGAACTAATAAATATAATTAAAAAAAATTACAGAATTTACACAATAGCTAAATTTCAGATGAAACTTTCACTAAAAAGCTATCTAATTACACAAAAAATTATACTCCGTAATAAACAGTAATAAACGTTACATTACTTCCTGTTTTATCTGTTTTAGTCAACCAATTTCTTTTATTAATACTACTTTATACTACTACTTTATTATTGTTAGAGTTGGCGATGGATTCGAAAAAGAAAAACCACAAGCTTATCGAATATAAAACTATTGAGATATTTGGAATTTAAAGTTAGGAATTAAATCTAAAGTTATTAAATTACTAATAATTCATATGTTTATATAATCCAGTAGTCTGGCCATTATCCAACCTAAAAGTGAATTCGAAATTACCATTACATTTAATGTTTGTAAATAAAATAGATATTTGACTAAAGTAGTATCAATATAAGCTGGTAAGTCAATTGAGATGAAATTTTCATGGTGATAATCCATTACAAATACTCAAAATCGATTTATCTCGGAAAATGAACTAGTTACACAGCATTAACAAAATAAATTCCGACCACAATAACATTAACATTAATTTTACAACGTTTATATGTTTATCGGTTACGTATTTTAAAGGTTATACATTTATGTCTTTACAGGTTATGTATAATCTATAAAGGTTAATCATTTCTTATAATTATAGTGTATGTATAATTATGTGTTATTGGTAATGTGTAACCTACAAATCTAATAAGTATAGTCTGTCTAATAAGTATAGTCTTACTTTCAGGTGTTGTAATATATGGTAAAATTATTATAGTCAAGATGACACTGACGTAACTACAGTTAAGTGTCAGGTGGGTTGCAATTATTTTAAGTTTTTTTAAGTATTTAAAATATTTTAAGTTTTCTTTTAAAAGCATTGCATTTTAATTAATAAATGCCAAACATCAATGTAGTATATTTCTTAGTTGCTTTTTTGTTTTTATTCTCCTTTGTTATTCCCCATTACCGCGATCTCTTTAGGCCTGTAGTAAAAATCAAATACAAACTCCACAGACGGCGAAAGGAGAGAAAGAGAAGAAGAAGCAGATAAACGTAGGAAAGAAAGGAGATATTCATGATATATTCACTCAAAGTAGATTCAGATATGTCACCTCGTGGCAGGCCCCCGCCTTGACCACAAGACCGTTCTGAAGGACTATTTGGTTATTTTTTAAATTAATGTTATTATTATTATTATCGTAAAAGTTTGAAACCATGGGTTTCCCCAGCAAAGACAATATGGCGGATCAAGGACCAAAGCACATATTGCCAAGTGTAAAAAAAAAAAAAAAAAAAAAAAAAAAGAAGTGTGGAAGAATGGTCAGGGATTTGTGGTTGTGTCTTATTATTATTATTATTATGATACTATTATATCGTAAAAACTAATATAAGTATTAAAATATAAGCATGTTAAATTGTTTTATAGAATACCTTCAATACTAGTAAGTAATTATATATTTGTATGTTTAAACTATCTATACTCAAATTATTTGCTATTTTCTTTTTTTTTTACAATCTTGTAGACTTGTAAGTTACATATTTTTCATATAGTTATATATAGACTTTTCAAATGTATATTGTAAGAAAAAACAATTATGTAAGTATCAGAACCCGTTGATAGGGACACTTCCCTATCGGGACTGTACTGAGCTTACCTATCTATGTTAATAAAAAAATTATTATTATTATTATTATTATCACGAAAAAGTTTCAAACCATGGGTTTCCCCAGCTAAGACAATATGGCGGGTCAAGGACCAAAGCACATATTGCCAAGTGTAAAAAAAGTTTGGAAGAATATTATTATTATTATTATTATTATTACATTAAAAGGAAATATTAAGCCAAAGCAGATTAAAATAGAATATTTCACTTAATACAAATGCTAATGGGTCACTCCACGTCAAATCAGCAAATGCCTCTCAGGTGACCCTCTCCGATTTTAATGAAATTTGGCACAAAGGTACCTTCACTCCTTATATGAAAGCCTATCAAATATTATTGTCCTAACCTTATACATTTCTGAGAAATAGCATTCAGAAGTAAGGTCTGCAATTTGTAACTGGTTTTCCATAAACTTTTCGGGCATTTTTAAAGTTGTATAAATAAAGAACTACTTGAGCCAGAAAAACAAGCTTTCATAAACTGAGAGTATTTATATGTATCATAATAAATAATGCATTAAAATTAGTTTGAGTCTTTTAGTTTTCCTCAGATAGGCTTACAAAGTAGGTATTTTGTAATGTTATCGAAAACAAAAGTGAATTTTTTAATCCTTCATAGATTTTGAAAATAAAGCTGGATAAGAACGAAATTTTAAACAGATACTCAATAGGTACTTTCTGATACATAAAATTAATATTAAAAAATTCCGTTAGTTTTTTAAAAAAATATTAGGTTCTGAAATTGGTGGTAAAGTGAAAAGTAGCAAATTTGGCTTATTTTCAATCGACTATTTAGTAACGTAGACAATTGAATCTAAAGTTGAAATTTTGTCCAGAGTTTCATATT
>JAFIDM010009631.1:314832998-314845572 GCA_023159025.1 Thereuonema tuberculata | reverse complement strand
AGTCTTTGGAATGTAGAATAAAGACGAAATATTGATGTCAGTTGAAGTAGCTTGTATCGTTATGAATGTATCGATAAAAATTCACTGTTTCGCATTCACTCCTTACCTATAGGAAATTTACTTACTTTCTCGAGTGAAGTTTTCGGTAGGGATGACTTAGAAAAAATGTCAAAGTTAGATCTGTTCTTATCCTTACATATACAGGCTAAATTTAAAGAAGATCCATTCGCCGGTAAAAGCTTGTTAGGGCAAATCTTATATACATATACACAAAGATTTTACGAGTTTCATTTTCTTTAGGAAAATAATCTACAAAAGATAGGTAAAGAGTTTGAATAGCAATGCTGTTGATTCCTTATTAAGTATTATTGTCGTTGTTGTTGTGCATATCAAGTGGAAACTTCGTTTCCGAAATTCACAGCGGATCGCTAGGGTTGTCATCATGACGAACCCCTAGAAGAATCCATTGAATTTTCCGGGAACAGATACTGAATGTCCCGTTGCGTAAAGAGAAAGATGAAGAAGCAGACTACACAGGAAAAGAAATTTTTCAACATCCATGCCGAAGCATGGATTCGAATCCAGGTTCCGAATATATTCCACCTAGACCATCAGGCTCTGCCGAAATGGCTTAAGTATCATAAAAAAAAAGCAAAAAACTTACTTAAGTCATTAAGGATTAAGTTTTCTGTCGTCTTATTTAAAACTGTTCACATCGTATTAATAATAAGTAGAGAAATATTTTAACGATTTGTAAATTTACAACTACTAATAAATGATAAAAATTGATTTTTTATTTATACATTTTAAGTTAAAAGCTATTCAAATTAAAAGTATAATATTAAAATAATGTTTTCTGTATTCAAAAATTTTCAAATTTTTAATTAGAAGCCTCATTTTAGAAAGCATTCAAAATAAATTATACGAAAAGTTTAATTCTATTCAATTAAATAAAGAAAAATAAAGAGAGAAGGGAAGATAGGAAGGAAGGAAGGAAGAAACCTGATTAGGATCATTGAAAGACTAAACTAAATCCAGAGGATTTAGAGAGGAGAAAAGGAGAGAGAAAAAAAATTAACTTTGCGACCCAAGTGTCTGGCTGTAATGATCGATTGCCAACGCCTGGTGAATGTAGGTCAGTTCCTCCTTTAATCACAAGTGTCCGCTGGGATACACTCTCTCTCTCTTTCTCCTTCTATTTCCATCTTCTAAATCCTTCCTCAATTCCATGTCTTGTGAAGCAAAAAAACTCCTAGTCAACAGCAAAGGAAAAAGAATAGCAAAAAGAACTCCACTCCTCAGTGAAATCCTATTTTCTTTTGCTTTTTTCTTTTGTGCAATATGAATGAATTCTCACTTTTGCGCTTCTTGTTCCCAGGCTTTCACATAAAGAGAATAGCACCAACAAAAGCATTTCGTTTTTCTTTGTTGAGATTTCAGATTAGTAGAATACAATTACGCGTCCTACATTGAAAAGAATTAGGCTTAATAACCTATCAAATATTTATAAAGTAATTCTTTTTCAAAATGAGCTTAAGTTCTGTGTTTCCTAATTAACACAAAGCGACAAAGCAGCTGGCGGTCAAATTAATATTATGTTGCAGAACAGTTCTTTAAATTAGTTTTTTTCTGAATTTAATTTTTTACTGGATTTTTTTTATTGCTTCTTAATAAAAAGCCTAGCGTAAACGCACTTGTGCCATTTTTGATAAGGTAAATTTTAATTAGAGTAAATTATTTTCTGTGATTCTCCAAAGGCGGAATTTATCTTTAAAAGAGACCGAAACCGTTCCTGTTCCGATCTGTAGTTATTAACAGATTTAAAAGGGAAAAAAAAAGCAATTATTGAAATCCAATTACTGATGATTGCTCATATGTCAATATTTTGACTCTCCGTAACTTGACAATGAAATGTCAGATGATTTTAATCACATTATCTAATATTTATACATGTAATGTTTATGAGGGAGCTGTATTTCAAAGTATATAAAGCATATAATTTGTTTTTATTTCTTTCATAAATAAGAATAACTAAATTATTATGCGAAATAAATAAATAGTAGCCAAGTATGCATATTTCAATGCTCCGTAAAATTACTTAAGAAATAAATTTATTACGTTTGCATTCCGTAAACATCAGCTTTCTTTTAAGTTAATAACTCGTAAAATAAATAAATAAATAATAATAATAATAATAATTATATTTGTATGTTTCAAACCTTGGGTTTTCCCAGCAAAAACAATATAGCGCGTCAAGGACCAAAGCACATATTGCCAAGTATAAAGACATGTGCAAGAATCATTAGGGATGTGTGGTTGTGTCCATAAATTTCCTAACTATGCGTGTTGTGTTGAGTACTATAGCCTTCTGCAGTTGTGCATAAGCGTTTTTGTGAAGTCCTAGTGTGCTGAGACTGTGATGCAAAGTGTTAGGTACCAGACCAGTGGCAGACAGAACGATGGGTACAACACGTACTCGGTCCTGCCTCCACTGCTTCTGGAGCTCATGTGCTAGATCGGTGTATTTACTAATCTTGTCTGCGTGAGTTTTCTGCATGTTCTTGCTGATAGGCACTGCAATATCAATGAGATAGGTCTGTTTGTTGATCTCATCAACAAGTGTGATGTCAGGTCTGTTGTGATGTATGGTTTTGTCTGTGTGAATGGGACGATCCTAGTGCAGCTTATGTGAGGATAACTGTAATACACTTTGTGGTATGTAATTGTAGTACGGGACCGTATTCTTAATAAGTGAATGTTTGTGTGCTAGCTGTTGATGAACAATCGACGGTACCTGATTGTGTCGGTGGAGGTAATCTCTCTGGGAGAGAAGGGGACAGCCAGATATCATGTGGTCGATCGCCTCATGCGCAGTGTGGCATTTTCCTGCATCTGTCGTCATGTGTGTTTGCGTCGTGTAGGATGTGTTTCTTGTAGTTGAGTGTGGGGATGACTTGGTCCTGTATCGTGATCATGAACCCTTCGGTCTCCCCAAACAGCTCGCCACTTGTCAGCCATTCGACGCTTCCATGTCGACATGAGGCTGGTTGAGTTCGTGCCGATGTCTGCCATGGAGTTCCTTACGAGCCCATGATTCACGCAGCTGCTGTGTGTGGGTGTCGGGGGTGGTGAGTGTTAGAGAAGGGTTTGCGAGGTCCAGGGGTGTGAGGTGTATGTCAGCCTTGACAATGGCTGAGTATAGTGAGGAGTGTTGTGCTCTTTGGTGGAAATGTTCCCTAAGTGTGTGTACTTGTTTTTCGTGTAGGGTGATGAGATTGATGAGTCGTCGACCTCCCTCCTTGCGGGGAAGAGTCATCCTTTCCGTAGCGGACTTGGGGTGGTGCATGTTGTGTTTTGTGAATGTAGTGCGTGTTCTGCGTTGTAGTGCTTCGAGTTCAGTGTTTGTCCATGGAATTATGCCGAACGAATATGTTAGTGTCGGGACGGCAAAAGTGTTGATGGCTTTAATTTTATTTCTGGCATTGAGTTGTGTTTTGAGGATGTTGTGAACACGAGCACAGTATGTTTTCTTGAGTGCTTTTGATGTTTGCGTTATCAATGACGCGCGCTTGCTGGAAGCCCAGGTACTTGTAGGTCTCTTCCTCTTCCATGGATTGGATGGCCAACTCAGGGTCCAGTTCAAAACCCTCCAAATTCGAAGTCTTCCCATGTGTTATATGTAGCTTTCGGCATTTGTCGATTCCAAACTCCATCCCAATGTCTTTGGTGAACTGTGTAGTGACTTGTAGTAAGTTAGTAAGTTGTGCGTTGTTTGTGGCGTAGAGTTTAATATCATCCATGTAGAGTAAGTGTGTGATTTTGTATGGTGTCAGAGTGTCTGAGGTAAGCCTATAACCGTGTTTTGTGTTGTCTAGCATGTGACTTAATGGATTCAAGGCGAGGCAGAACCAAAGAGGGCTCAAGGAGTCTCCCTGGAAAATACCTCTCCTTATGGGAATGGGGACTGTAGTGATGGAGGTGTTGGAGGTGCGTAGGTGTAATGTTGTGTTCCAACTCTTCATCGTGGCATTCAAGAATGCCGTGATCTTGGGGTGTACTTTGTAGAGTTGAAGAGTGTGTAAAAACCAGGAATGGGGGACTGAGTCAAATGCCTTCTTGTAGTCGATGTGCGCGATGTGTAAGTTCCTATTCTTCGCGCGCGCCTGCCGCAGGATTACCGAGTCAATAAGGAGTTGCTCCTTACAACCCTGGGAATTCCTGCGACAGCCCTTCTGCTGTTCGGACAGAATGTTATGTGCCTCGATGTGTGTGTAAATTTTGTCTGCAAGGCAGGAGGTGAGGAGTTGGTAAAGTGTGGGGAGGCAAGTGATTGGACGGTAGTTTGCAGGGTGTGCTGTTTCAGTGTTCTTGCTCTGTTGGTAAGTGACACCCTGTGTGAGGAAAAGAGGCATATGTTCTGGGTATTGGATTATGTCAGTGAGTGCAACAGCTAACTTCCCATGCAGGGACGTGAACCTCTTGATCCAGAAGTTCTGAACGCCGTCAGCACCAGGAGCCTTCCAGTTGTGTGCATGTTTTAGTGCTGTCTGTATGTCTGCGAGAGTAATATCATGGAAGGGCATGAAGGGTAAGTGTTCAGCGACTTGTTCTTCCTCTGTGATCCATGGTGCTTTGTCATTGTGGGCGATGGGGTTTGACCACAGAGACGACCAGTATTCATGTAATGCCTCACTGGTGGGTGTTTTTGTGTTGGGTGTAGTGGAGGGAGATGAAAGGGATCTGTAGAATTTTTTCTCATTGTATTGAAAAGTGTTGTTCTGTTGTTTGCGTTGAGTGCACTGTTTGTATCTTTGTAATCTTTTTGTAAGTGCACTCAGTTTTTGTTTTAGTGTGTCGAGATGTTCCTGAACCTGGTTATGATGGTTTGAGTGTGAAGGGGGAGTGTTTATGTGCCTCTTTTCTCATTTTAATCTAATGGATATCAATGAATGCACGGACAGTTGTCAAGTGCACCCAAGTTATTCCAAACTAAGGAATCTTCTGACAATGTGACACGAGTCTAAAATTACCGATTTGCCACATGTCTTGCTTCTAGAAATTCCAGTCGTCTGATGGTGTTAACTCGGAAAATTCCAGTCGCCGATATCACTATTGGCCTTAATGTGAACTGCTCTTAAGTTTCGATATCTGCTTTATTTCAATGGCCAACTCTGTGTATTTATTAATCTTGCTGGCATATACTTTATGAAGGTTGTGGTTCAGTGGCACAGCTATATCAATCAGTGTGACCTCTTTTCTCTCTTTATCTACGATGATATCCGGTCTATGTGCTTCAATCTTCTTATCTGTGCGGATTTCCATATCCCAGTAGATCTTGTGATTGTTGCTGTCAATGATATCCTCTGGTTGGTACTTGTAGCAAGATGTTCTATCCTGAATGAGACCTCTGCCTTGGGCAAGCTCGAGATACGGAATCTTGGCTACGTGGTCGTATCTTGCCTTACTGTGTAGTCGGTTCCAGCCAGAGCGCTACATGCTCCAAGAACATGTTCTGTGGTCTCTGTTGATTCTCCACATTGTCTGCATCTATCAATTACATTTTGTTCTTTAAGGATGCATTTGCTGTAATTTCTTGTTGCGATGATCCTGTCCTGAATGGCAATCACGAAGCCACAAGTCTCCGGAAACAACTAGCCTTGCTGCAAGTCAGAAATTTGAGGCTTTCTTTTCATTTCTTTCGCAGTTGAGATGGGCGGGATGGATTCCATGTAGAGCTTTTCCTTTCCATTCCTCAATTTGAGAATTCGCTGTTATGGAATACTGTGTGTAAATGACTTCATGACAGTGTACAGTTGAAACCGCATCGGCTTTACAAATCACAGCAAACAAGTTATTTTCCTGAGATTTCATATAGAAGTATTCTCGCAGGCTTGATATCTGTTGATAAAACAAAGACGTGAAATTACACCAAGCCCACCCTCATCTTTTGGGAGATTGGCATGTTGTACTGCTGAGTTTGGATCTAATATTCGACGTTTAGTCATTTGTACGCGTATCATACGATCCAACTCTTCAAGCTCAGTTTTGGACCAGTTGACAATGCAAAGTGTAAGTTACTACAGTGACAGCAAAGGTGTTGAGCGTCTTTATTTTGTTGCGCGTGTTCAGAAGAGTCTTGAATACAGCATTTAAGCGTTCACTGTTGCTTCCTTTATAGTAGTATGATTAACACCTTGAAGTTGATGAAATCCTAGGCCTACATCTGACCTTCCGTGAGGCATTCGATGTTAAGGTCGTCTTCTTGAGACTCACTGTCATCTGTCTGCATCAATTTCCCTCTCTTCAGATGCATCTTTTTACATTTCTCCAGTCCAAATTCCAGACAGACAGAAGTGGAAAACTTTCGGGTGAGGTCCAGTAGCTTTTGAAGTTGTTCTTCTGAGTTGACATAGATTTTCAAGTCATCCATATATAGTAAATGGCTGAGTATGTGACTTTCAGTTTTGGAGGCTTTGATATTTTGTATTATTTAGTAGATGGCTCAGTGGATTAAAGTGGATTGTGTATCAGATGATAGATACAGAACCACAGTGCACTGAGTGCATCACCTTAGAAAACCCCCCTTCGAATGGTCCTTGAGTGTTGCTGGAAGCATCATTGTTAACTTGAAGTGTTGGAAGGCATGTCCCATGGCATGTTCGAGGACTGTGTATTGCATGTTTAGGGTGTATTTTGTAAGTTCTTATAATGTCGAGCAGATAACTATGGAGCAGATAACTGACTCAAAAGCCTTTCTTTAGTCGATGTAGGCTCTTCCCTCTTTATAGCTTGTCTCATGCAGATCTCGTCAGTCACCTTAAGGATCACCTTGATCCTTATAACCTTTTGAATTGCGATAACAGCCTTTCTATTCTTCAGTCGTTATGCTATTGTCTAAGAAATGTTCATAGATTTTATTAGCTATGACAGATGTTAAGAGTTTATACAGTGTGGGAAGGCAGGTTATTGGGCGGTATAGAGAGGGATCAGAACTTTTCTTTCCTTTTGGAATTAGCTATGTTACACCATGTGTAAGGAATTTTGGGATATCAGTGGGAGATTCGATTAGTCCATTGAAGTGTTTGACAAGAGCATAATGTTACTGTAAGATGCTTAATCCAGAAATTTTGTAGTTGGTATGGCCCAGGGGATTTCCAGTTACTAGTTTTCTTGATTGCCATTGCAATATCTACTGATGTTATATATAAATTTATCATATCTTCAATATCTGTCACACGTTGCTTCTCAACATCCATTCATGTAGTAATTTTCTCATACTCTTTGGGATGTTCCCAGATTTTGGCACAGAAGGTTATGAGTGCATCGATTTATTATTATTATTATTGTTATCTCAAAAAAGTTTCAAACCATGGGTTTCCCCAGCTAAGACAATATGGCGGGTCAAGGACCAAAGCACATATTGCCAAGTGTAAAAAAAAAAGAAAAAAAGTATGGAAGAATAGTTAGGGATGGCTGTTTTGTGTCCATAAATTTCCTAACTATGCGTGTTGTGTTGAGTACCACAGCCTTCTGGAGTTGTGCGTAAATGTTTTTATGAAGTCCTAGTGTGCTGAGGCTGTTGTGCAATGTGTGAGGCACCAGACCAGTGGCGGACAGGACGATGGGTACAACACGTACTCGGTCCTGCCTCCACTACTTCTGGAGCTCGTGTGCTAGGTCTGTATATTTACTTATCTTGTCTGCGTGAGTTTTCTATATGTTCTTGCTGATGTCAGGTCTGTTGTGATGTATAGTTTTGTCTGTGTGAATGGGGCGGTCCCAGTACAGCTTATGTGAGGTTGACTCTAGTACGCTTTGTGGTGTGTACTTGTAGTATGGGACCGTGTTCTTAATAAGTGAGTGTTTGTGTGCTAGCTGTTGATGAACAATCGACGCAACCTGATTGTGTCGGTGGAGGTAGTCTGTATTATTATTATTATTATTATTATTATTATTATTATTATTATTATGAAAGGCTACAAAACATAAATGCATTCAATAAGTTTATAGCATTAAATATCATGTTCTGTTATAAATAATTTTAATGTGCACCTGCGTTGTCTAGTCAGTTTTATTTTATTTAGGAATAAGAATATATATATTTAACTTATGAATAAGTTAATAAAGAATTTTCTGTATTTTTTTTTCTGATAAATCTACTAAGTTAACGCAGTGGTATAAAAGAAATCCAGTGTTACTCTATTTTGTTATGATATTTACTTTACACAACAAAAAAAATAGTAACGTAAGGTTTTCGAAGACACGTAGTGCTGCATTTTTGATGGTGTTGTCGCTTTCAATAGAATGCTCTCTGAACAAGAACCGCTCTGGAGGGGAAAAAAATCGCTAAAACAGTCAGAACATTTCGTAGAAGAAACTCTTTTCGAAATAAAAATAGAATTATTTTTTATTTTTTTAGAGAACTTTTGTATCTAGATCAGTATTTTAAAGAATTGACAGCCTGTATCCCACCTGCTTCCTCCTCAACTAATTCTGGTCCCAAAACATCAAATACAAACAAACAAATAACACAATAGAAGTTTTACGTGTGGAAACGGTATATTAATGTAGGGGTGGATATGGGTTAAAAGGTAATTAGAAAGAATTCGAATTCCAAAGTTTTTTGTTCCTAAAATACAAGTTAAAATTTGGTGGTTTTATGAGGCATTGAAATATGCATAAAAGAGCAAATTAAATCACTGAACAAGTTTGATGATGATTTGCATCATTTTCTCATCCTAGCATTGGATTACAAAGTGATTCTTTTTAATTTTTTCTTTGCCTTTTAGAATGGCAATAAACTATAGCCGAATGAAGTATCAATATATTTTAAGGTCGCTGGAGTCTCACCTAAAAGACATTAAAGACTCATCCAAGATCTAAGTGAAACACTATCTTAGCTGACAAATACAACTTCGCAGGATTTTACAAACACAGAAATTACATCTTGTAAATAAATAAAAGATCTGATCTCATGAACATTCCATTTAATGTAAAAAGTTTACGATATTCATGTGAACTTTTTTTAAATATAAAAGCATATATTGTAAATTACTTCTCTAAGAAATTAATTTTTTAATTCAAATAAACTCATTTACAATTAAATTACATCTATATTGCTTTTACTAAATATCTTAAGTCTATTACTAGATTATTACCAAACGGAGAATACCTAATTTTTGTAAGATTTTGTATTAATTAATTTTGTTTATTATTATGTATTCTTCCAATGGTCTAGAAGGAATGTGAGTCACGGTATTTTTTAAACGTATAATAATTATCCCAGGATTGTAAATATTGATTTGTGGAAGTTTCTATCAGAAATTGATTTTATGTTTTTCTAAAACTGTACAGCGGGAAGTCTGTAAAGGATGTTTTCTGAGATCTTTTCTTTTTTAATCAAAAGAAGAGCAATTCTTACTTTTTTTTAATCTGAATTTTTTGAAAAGCTACCCAATTTACAGGCTTCTCTGTGTGGCATCTAAGTTCTGGAAACAAGTCATCATTTTGGAGAACTGAAACCATACTGAAAATTATTATGAAAGTGTAATAATTATAAATCATAAATATATAATTATACAGTGAAACTTGGATAATTCGAAGCTGAAGGGACCAGAGAAAAAGTTCTAATTATCCAAAACTTCGAATTACATATATTCTCTCAACAGAAGAGATAAATAAAAAAGATTAACTCCACGATCGAAGATTTAACACATTTAAACTTTATCTAAGAATACTGCTATATTTTTTTCATTAAATCAAACATTTTTTACTAGCTTAATTATTCATCACTTTCAAAAAAAAAGGCAGATATTTTTAATTGCTTCTTTAAATTCAGTCTTTGAGTCATAGCATATTATTCCAACTTCTGGGTTGTCAGGTCTCTCGATCTTTTTCTATTTTTTCCATTGCCATTTTTGCTGCTCAAAATTTTATCTTTGTTCTTCAAATGTGTCGATAACGTGTTTGTTGAAATTCCAATTTCCTTGGAGATTTCCGATTTCTTTTTAAGACCTTTTTCCACTTCTTTAATCACCGCTACCTTTGCAGCTAATGTTAATGACTTATAAGGAGCTTTAGCTTTTGACAATGCCATAGTAAGAGCGTAGAAACAATACTTAAAGCACAAACACAAAAACTAGAAATGTATACAACAACATTGAATCATGCACAGGAAGCGCATGTGACTAAGACCGAAGGGGTGTGGCCAGGTCTTTTCTCGGAAAATGCAGACAGGCTTTGCTTGTTTTACCGTAATATTTTTTATTAATTATTTATTATTTAAATATTAGTTTTATATATAAATATTATTTTATTTTATTATTTTTAATAATTTTTACCGTAATATTTTAAGGACAATCGTACGAAAAATTCGAATTATCCAAAATAAAATTCGAATTATCTACGATTTTTTAACATTATATTAATACAGAATTCAAGGGACCGAGCAAAAAATTCGAATTATACAGAATTTCGAATTAAACAAGTTCGAATTAGCAAAGTTTCACTGTAATGAATCTGGACCAAACTAAATTTTTGAGTTTGAAGTTTAAAAAATGACCTAAATGACAAAGAAAACATTTAAAATCACTAACCCTTCAATAACTGATGGCACAAACCAATGACCAACAGAATATATTTTCGGGGGGGGGGGGCAAGATTAATATAATTAAGTAGACACCCCATGGAAACCTATCTGTTGAAAAAAAAACGTTGGGAGGACATATTTTCATTATTTCGGGAGGGGCCCGGGCCCCCCCGGCCCCCCCCCCCCTTATATACGCCCCTGGCACAAACCAAAGGATAGCAATTTTAAGTTATCTATGAACGCATGCACAGATTGATATTTTGAAATATAACATTAAGACAAAAAAATAATTTATATCGGTAATATATATGGGAAAGGGGTAAGTGCTCATTAAGAAGCTCAATTTTAAGACTTTATCAAACAAAAGTATAATTAAAATAAAATAAAAATATATATATTTGAAATACCTGGGACCCTGACAATTCATTGTTCAGTTAAACGATAACTTGCTAAGCTGTTGTTCATTTATTTTGATAATAGTTGCTTTCATATTGGATAGCTACACTCATACCTCTTAAAATGGGATAAATTCACGTGCTTCTGCATGCTTTACTTTCATTGCACAGTGAACCATCTTGAGCTACAAAATGACATTTTCAACTTGTTTAACAAGTTTTGGAATAAGCTTTTTCCTAAGGGAGGCATTACAACATAAACATTAATTAAAAAATCCACCAACAAACGAAAATTAAACTTTTAAAAATACAATGAACATATATAAACATATAGAACTGAACTAAAAATAAACTTAAGCATTTGAAATTTTTTGTTCAATATTACACAGCATATCAGAAAAAGAATGTGAGGTGTCCTGAAATTTTAGAATAATGCATGTGGGAGGTGATGATAACCATTATTTATTGTACTTGTCCTTTGCATTCTGATATATGAATATTTTGAAAATTGAGTTTCACCCATCTTTAAAATTTTTTGTGGAAGCGTCTGTGCAAAATATGCAAACAGACTTAAGTAGATTAAATTTTTCTTGAATTCCAATTTACGATAGGCTTTTTAAAGTGATTATAACATTCTACACTGATTTTATATTATAAGTTTGTATACTGAAGCTTGTGTGTCGGCCAAATATGAACTATGCTGTGCACTTTTACAGATTTATGATTGAAGAGTATATCATAACCTAATGCTTGACCACATCAAAGACTAAGAATATGCTTAGACATCCAATGTACCATGAAGAATGCAATGACATCAAAATAACCATGCTCGTATGTTAAGTTCGACCATAACTAAGCAGTTTATCAAATGTAAAGGAAATCAGTCCAGATGTTTTACCATGATGCACATCTATACTACTATTATAAAGCTGAAGAGTTTGTGTGTTTGAACGCACTAATCTCAGTGACTACCAGTCCGATTTGAAAAATTCTTTTTGTGTTAGATAGCCCGTTTATTGAGAAAGGTTATAGGCTATATAATATCATGCTACGACCAATAGGGGCGGAGCAGTATACATAAACGTCAACCAATTTGGCAAACTGTCGGGTGCGCTGGGCTTTCTGTGAAGTCAGTTTATTTTGTAGTGATTGTTTTATATTTCCACATAATTTCCAGATGGTATTTATTGTTAATGAGATGCACTTAGTTATGTACTCATAATGTTTATGAAACACATATGTATAATCAAAATTTAACGCGGGTGAAACCGCGGGGAACACCAATTACAGAGATAAAAGAAGAAAAATGCTCAAGTGAAATAGCAAGCCTTTGCATGGTCAGTCAATTAAAAATGCATTAAAGAATGAAAACATTTCAATTTACAAAATAAAATTAGTATTTCCACAAATAAGTTGTACATTTAAGGACGATGCTGACTGCACATTCAATTTTTATGAAATTAGCAAGTTTTAACAACATTTTACTGTAACAGAAGGCCATAATCTGCCAAGTTTTAAATAAAAGAAACAGTTAGTTGTAGAAGATGCCATAAAGATATTTAATATTAGAAAGATATTCAGGCCATTTACA
>JAFIDM010009631.1:314806132-314823120 GCA_023159025.1 Thereuonema tuberculata | reverse complement strand
GGTACTGTACATTATCAATAATGAATACACAGAAGGGATATGCATTATACAAGGACTTTTATTATGAGACCATAACTAAACTATATTTCAGGGAAAGGGCGTGGAAGAAATTACCTTCTCAGGAATAAATCCAAAATCTTTTCCAATGTTGGTTACAGACACTGAGAATCAAACTAACTTATTGAAGATGTAGCCTAAGTCTAATATATTTGATTTTAAAAGAAAGAAGAAATAATAAGGAAAATAAATGAATATTTAAAAATATTAAACAGAAACTTATATTTATTATTTCTATAAATGAAAACATTTTAATTTCTGTGATTTTTTTTCTCTCTTTACAAGTGAATGCGTAACACTAAAGCTTATGATGAAAAATGTAAAGCTTAATCAAATAATAATTATAATATTAAATAAACATTAAAAGTAACTTTCTCTAAATACTACTATATCACAAAAACATTTAATTATGTGAATAAAAAATTCCACACATAGCGTCTTGCAAAGCTCTGTAACAAGCTAGCTCTGAAACAAACCCTCCAGCTTTCTGATCTTCAGCAGCTGAGCGTACATTATGCAAATAACCTGCCCCTGATAGCTCCATCATTGTGGGAGGAACTGGCCCACATAAATCAGAAACAATTTCTGTGTAAGTAAATAAAGGATTTTCTTGTTTCTGAATTGGTAGAAATTTATTTGGTTGTCCAAATCCAATACCAGTAGAAAATTGAACTTCTGGTGGAGGTGGAGCTTTCACTGTCTCTTTTCCTATGGAGGCTGCATGAGATGCTATTATATGACTTGCAGGTGCATCAGAAAACATCAGTTCGTTAATTAGCGATTCTTTCTGTTTCAGCTTCATGCTCTTTTCTTTTTGTTCTGCTTTTAATAGGAAATGTTTCCTTTGTGAACTTTCTTGTTGTTCTCTTTCAATCATTTCTTCCAAATCCTCTTGTTCTCTGCTTAATTTATTTCTATTTTTCTTAATCTGAACTTTATTTTCACGTTTATATTGTTCAATTTTCTGCTCGGTATTTTCAACATTTATGTTGTTAGTTAAATTATATATAATATGTTCTATTTCTTCTAAATAATCATTGTACTCCTTCAGCGACGCAAAATCTTCTTCCTTCTTATTAAAATCCCGCAAAATCTTTTTCCGGATTGCAACTTCTTTTTCCACATAGGAATCTTCAAAAAGTTGTAGGCGAAAATTGTTCCTCCGCAAACCAGTTCCGCATTCTGGACATGATCCCGAACCTTTCAAAAACAACAGGTCCACACAATTTTCACAGAGGGCATGTCCACAAACGTTTACCATCCACTTCAAAGAAGGATTTCGATATTTCCTTGTTTTGCATCTAGGGCAAGCTACATCATCCATTCCTAAAACAATTAACAGGAAATTCAAAAATTAATCCTCTTCTTAAAAAATTAAAAACAAAAGCTAAATGACAAATAGGCCTACAGGTCTCACAACAGAAAACGGGAACATACAACTTTTGTTAATAACCCTGGTATATAAGTTTCAGCATAAAAAAAATAAAAATCAATATTGGGGGATATATGCTTTTTATATTTACCTGTAATAAAATGATTTTGAGAAATCCGCAAAATCCTGGAAATTCCGAAAAATTCGAAATCCGCAACTAGGTTTCGAGTGAGAGCCAAAGTAAAAACGAATGCTACGTAATTTTCCAATTGTCAGCAAGACTTAAAACGCTTGGAGAAATGAATTTTTCATTTTTTTTTTTAATTATTATTTTCACAGATAGTTATAAAATAAAACAAAACAGTTACTCAAAATAATTCAGCCACTAATTTGAGTTCTTAGATAAAAATTAGAATAAAAAAATAAATTATGTATATTTTTTAAGAAAAAGAAACAAAAGTATTAAGCTTTAGCGTCGTTAGAATTGTTTGGTTAGAAGTTCGTTTGCGCAACCGGGAAAATCGGTCTGCGCAGATGGAATTCGTTCTTATAAACGTGAAGTTGCTCTACTGAAGTATTATAGATTTATTTTAAGAATTATATTTATAAAGTAAATAACCACAACTTGTTTAGAACATCAAAATTAGAAGTTTATCTTATTAATTTTTAAGTAGTTATATAATAATGTCTCAACAAGGCGAAGAAATTGGGTAAGTAAATAGATGAATTTGATGAACATTTGGAATAAGCCTATATCAGTTTTTATTAGGCGTAGTATGATTATTAATGGTATCGATAATATACTAAATTTTGCTTGATTCTTGCTTTATTCACTTATAAAAAATGTTTGTAACTCTCATTTAAATTTGCATTTTTTTAGTGGAGTTGCTGTGTTTACATAAATTTGTTGGTGTGTTACAGTCAACACTTCCATCTAACTCTTCGATTAATTTTTATATTAATCAGTTTATTGACTTTATTACGTTTTAACCTATTTTACGAATTAATACCTGAAGGGGAAATCTTCGATCTAAAATACTAATAAAAAAATTGTGAACTTTCCTAATTAATATCAAAGTAATTAATTGCATATCGTATGGTGTTCGATTTCAGTTGAAACATTATCGATAATAGTGTTTTGTTACTCTTATGTAGTATTTTGATAGCTTGAATAGGAATAATAATAATTCTACTGTATATTTTTTGTATTTTTTTAATCGGGATGTTATTATTTAAACCAAAATAATTTTTAAATATGATCTTTCTCCAGTGTGACGATTTATTGAAACTTCTGTTATTTGAGTATTATCGAACTTTTTTTTTTACTTGGATGTGCGTTTTAAGGAAGCTACCATTATTTCAGACGAGTAAAGGAACACCAATTTCCACATCTAGGAATACTTCGTGCATTCAATTTTTATTTATTTTTAAAAGGCGATCCATTACTGGTAGTTTCACATATTTTTATAAGTAATCGAGCGGATTTTGATGATGATTTTCAAGTAACCGGCTATTTTTTTAAATTTTTTTTTGGAATAAAATAGAAAATTTCGCAGATTGTTTTATACTTAGCTATATCTGTGATAATCCCGATCTTTTAAAATTATGAAATCCTTTTATAATCTCACTTTACATTCTTCTGTTATTTATTTATGCATATTTTCATGAATCCATTTCTCTACATTTGCCTGCCTTCCTTTAGCAGAAGCTTCTGTGTAGGCCTTATGTTGGATATTTACGTTGTGGATAGGCTAATCGTGTCCAAAAATATTACGTTATATAAACTATCAGTAAAAATAAATTTATCTTGCATTCCAAATAAGCAATGTATGTACTATTTCATATTTTAAACGAAAAATTAAAAACTATTTTATTTCCATATCTCTCTGAAATTTCGAATGTACCTTAATCTCTAGACCACTGATCTAATCCCACAAATTTTAATTATTAGTTATTTTTTTCTTTCTAGATGAAAAAACTGAAAAGAGATTATAAGCAGTTGAATTTATAATTCTTTTTTTAACAATGATATGTATAAATGATTTTTTTTAAATGAAATTAAGAGTGTACCTTGATTTGTAGCAATTATATAGATGTTGATTTTTGTGAGAGAAAATTAATTTAAATTGCTGTCCAGCTTTTTAGTTTCTGTATTAGAACCAGCCTGACAAGTGTTCAAAGATAAATAATTATACACTGGATCTGATTAACTAGTTCTAAGCAGGGCGTAAAATAACATGTTAACATAAATGATTATTATTATTATTATTATTATGTAAATGATTATTAATTAATTTCGATGTTCTGTATTGTGGGGCTGTTGTAAGTCTATGTTTTTTCGTTTTATATTTATTTACAGTCTGACGATGAATCTTCGAAACATGTCACTGTTATTATGTCTTGATTTATAAAATTATTTTATTGGTGTGCATGGTCTTATAAGGACTATTAAAATCACTTCTGTCAATTAATAAATATATGTAGATTGTTAAGATTGAAGATATTTAAATGTGTCTAATGCTACGGCGCTGTAGGATTATTAGAAATTACAAATTTTTGTTTCAGTTTCAGAACTAATGGTTCTTTTCTTGTGGCCTTTCTTATGGTTTTTCCAAGTTTTTAAAAACAAATTATTCTTATAAAATTTACAGTTTTAAGTGTTAAAAATATGATTGTCGACATCTATATGGATTTCTATGCAGGCATGTAAAAATTTTATATTTCTAGCTACTGTAGATTTTGAGTAAAACGGTTCACGAAATGTGATATAGTGGGATGAAGAGACTCGCTTAAATATCTTAAGTTAATTTTTGAAACAACGATATTGCAGGATTTTTATTGTCCATTTTCGTTCCTCAATATATAAAATGTAGATGACGTAATGAATACTAGAAATGCTTTAGACCTGTTAAAAATACAGATGAATAATCACATAGAACAGGATTTGGAACGTATGGCTCCGGGCCGGAACCCCGATCCACTATTCGAAGTTATCCTATCCGCAGTCCCCAACCAAAATATCTTACGCCCCGCCTCGCGTTGTTCATAAAAATAATAGCCATTCTTCTCATAAATGAAATACAAGAAGAAGAATAAGTTAAGAACCCAGCTGAATGATGCCCATGACATTCTCCAGCTTGT
This sequence comes from Thereuonema tuberculata, assembly GCA_023159025.1. Taxonomy (NCBI): domain Eukaryota; kingdom Metazoa; phylum Arthropoda; class Chilopoda; order Scutigeromorpha; family Scutigeridae; genus Thereuonema; species Thereuonema tuberculata. The sequence goes on along the minus strand of JAFIDM010009631.1, from coordinate 314,818,550 downwards.
CTGTTAATCTTGGAGACTTTGACCAAACAAACAGCATCAAATTCCACATTAGTTTATGTCATTTGTGATTTTACGATAAATATTGATTAAATAAAATAAACGTAATTGGTAGTTCATTATTTAGATAAATGTTACCCTCCGTCCACTTACTGATATGGCCTCTGGTTCCTGATCGGAGGAAGGTTACCAACCCCTGACCTATAGGGAATTAGGAAAATTCAGACAATGATTTTAAATATGAGAAAGTTTCTTTCCACATTTCTTTCTTAAAATTGAATAAAATATCTCGAAGTTTCATTTTACTTTACGATAAGTAATACCAATAATTTACACCGTTCTTTAATTTACTTTGAATATTAAACTCTTACAAATGTCAGTGGGGTTATATTAGAAGTGAGATATTATTCATATTATTAATAATATATTACAAATTTAAAATCCTTATTGTTCTGAATGCAATCCTCCTCATTAAATAATGAAATAACCGACCCCTCAAATTGCTCGAGTAGGTATTAAAGTCTTAAGAAATATCTAGATTTTAGACTCAACAAATTAGCTCACCAGAAGCAGCAGTCGCATTGCAATGACACTTGGTATAGACAATGAGAACGATGATGCAAATAACAGATTACAGTATCAGAGCAAATGTGCTACACATATTCAGTTGTCGACTACTGAATATGTATAGTCGACAACTCTTAGAGATCTGGCGGCCAAGGAAGAATGTCGACAGCAGAGAGGCAGTCCTTATGCTGTAGGTGGGCGAGCATTATCTTGTTGGTAAATGGACTGCTATAGCTCCTTGATCTCCACGAAGAGAAGCACGTGAGACCGCAGAATCTTCTGAACGTACCAGTGCGCCCTTAATGTTCCCCTGATCACTACCAGTGGAGATCAATAATTGTAGGAGATAGCTGCTCACATCATGACACCACCAGTCCTGATGGCTTATCGCTCAACAATGAAGTCCGAAATTGTGCGCTGCCCAGTGCTTCTCCATATTCGAGTACGATGGCTATCCGTTTCCAAAACCTGGATTCGTCACTAAACACGATTCGTTGCCAGATCACAAACGTTCATGCTACCCATTCGCTACATCACTGTAAACGAAGCCGCCGATGATGGGTGCTAATGACAGACAGACGTAAGCGACGCCGAGAATTCAAATCTCGTTCTGCAAGTCGCCTCGGAGTCTTGCCGATGGACACAGGGATTTCTAGTGATGCTGCTAGATGTTTGTATGGTGGACAGGAACACCCTTTGATCAGTTTGCCCATTTGACACGATCCTCTCCTCTAATGGTCTGCCTACGTCTCCCAGTGCCTTGCCTGCACTTGTGTATTTTCTCATGTCTCCACTGCTTCCAGGACCGTCGCACAGTACAGGTAGCGGTCAATACACCAGAACGACCAGCCTGCCTCTATATGACCTCTCTCCATCTGTCAGTTGCTTAAAACTATGTGGAATGCATCATCGAAGCAAGCTGAGGACTTAAAAATCTGCACTCCACAACAACACAGATTGTAAAGCACTTAGGGTCCTATGACGGCCTTTCACAAGACCACAGCCGTAGCGATACTACATCCTGGGAGCAGTTCTCAGCGGGCAATCGCAACCCAACTGCAATCAGTGGCACAACTACCTGTGACGGTGCGATATACTAAGTTTCGTCGTTCTCGGGTCATTCGTTCTGGGTGCTCTTAATTTTTTGGGAATAAGTGTAAATAGAAATTGCAGATAGTCTAGCATAAGATAGAGTTGCATTAAGCAATACTTAGAAGAAAGTAATGATTAATAAAGAGAACATCTTAGCTTATCAAATTCATTTTTGAACATGTTATCATAATTTAATCGAGATCTAATCATTTGTATTTCGATCGACTGCGGAAATGTTTCTTTTACAGTTTTATTCAGTTCCCCAGAATTTAATACTAAAACTTTCCAATAACATCTCTGAAATCCTGTCTCCTTGTCATTTCAGCTTGATTGGCTTTGGGATGTTTATTACAAGTGTGGAATTCAAATTAAATTATAGTTTGAATCTCGAAAATGAAATAAACACATTTATTAGAAATTACCTGTAAACAAACTTTCTGTTCTGTTGAAAAATTCGCTGTAATTACGTTTAGATGATAAATTTTATGTCCCTTAACAGACAGAATTCACACGAAAACAGAGATGATATCTGGATCGATATACGCTGTGGAATACTCTAGTGAAAGTCTGTAAAATAACATTAATAGCCGAAAAACCTAGCCGAGCATTCAAGCAGTAGACTAATTTTTTTGCCATTTCTTCAAAGAATTTTCTGGAACTTTTAAGTTATACTCAAAAGCTAATATCATGTAAATTTTTGAAATTTAATTTTCCACACAAACTCCTGCGTTTGAAAATATATTTTGGCTTTAATATTAATATTAACAAAAAGAAAACAGGAAGTGAAAATTCAGCTTATTTAGGAAAGTAAGTTGACGTAGAACTGCAGTTTGGAATATCAACAAACACTGCTTTTTCTGTAAGGCATCAAGTTGTTTGTCAATAATTATCCTTTGAAAGATAATGCAAATAAATTTCGGAAGTTTTGAAATGGAATTCCGGATTTCTAAAAAGTATCCTCTTAGTAGCCAAATGTTTTTTTCTAGAAATGTAAACGAATACAAATTCATATTCATTACCTAAAGTAGTTTAATTGTTACACAACTGATTTGAATTTTCGGGAATTTATTTTAATTTCACATGATTTCTACAAAAACCAAAGGATTTAGTTTTCTTCTTCGTGCAGATCGGTCACGTGTTTCATCAAACAACAATCTTTTAAAAATTAAAAGTAATGAACAGATCTTAATTAGAACTTTTTAAGAAATAAATGTAAAAGATTCTTAAAAGTTTAATTCCCCTATTCAACTAGTTAGTTGGGATGCAACTAAAGAGATAAGATGGCATTGAAAAAGAAACTAATAAAATCACTAAATAATAAATCCTTCACTGAAAACTTTGGGTTTAAAATCTCGTTACTACAATAATTTAAAAATAATAATGATAATAAAACATGCAACTGAACTAAGAATGAATGAGTTTAAAAAAAATTATTTTAGTATTATGTTATAATTTTAATATTTTTATAGCTTTTCAAAATCGATTGGGATAGCACTTATTTTCTACTAAAACTTAACCTTCCTCTCAACATTAAAATATCTCACTGTATGTCTACGTGACCCTTGGAGTCGCAGGAGGCAAGGCTCCCGTCGTTCTATGACTACCGGAACGAAACTGAAGTTTATACCTGCCCGCCTTTAAATCCCGGAAACCCTAGGACCTGTCTTCTAGAAGAAACACGTCGGAAGAAAAATGCTACCTTCGCAGGGAGTTGAATCCCACTCTGCAGCCCACTGAACCCCATCGGGCCCACTATTCCAATTATGTTAAACGTAATTCTTGTCCTTAATCTCTTGCTTATCAATTTAACTTAGATCTTTTTCAGTTTATAGATGTATTTTTCACTAGTTTTACTACTATTTACAGCGCTAATTCATCTTCACTCTGTAATTTACGCCATCAGTGTCTTAGCGTTCGTTTACTGTAGTCCTAATAGTTTTAGGTTCCATCAATTTCGGATAAATTTAGGTTATGATGTTACCTTTCTATATATCCGTCTCTGCCTTTTACACTGGATAACTTCGGCTGCTTTTGTTGGATGTGTCTATTCCCCATATTCCACGCTTCTCTATGGGCGACCTTGCAATTTGATCCGGATGCCGTATTTTGTGTTATTCGTCAAAATTCAGAACATGGACATCTTCATCTGCCTAAATTGTCAATACGGAAAATCGTTCTTTCCATGTTCTTCTTCCGTCCTCTAACCTTTTTTGGAAAAAAATACATCGTTGTACATTTGCCTGTCAACCTTTTTTTTTCCTGATTCCAACCAGTATCATAGCAGAACTCAGTGGTCTATGAGGGGAAAAACAAAACACGGACTCCAAAGTGCTGGTTTAAAACATTTCTGTTTAATTATAACAGTTTCTTTTCATAAAACTATATAGATATCAAAGAAAAAAAAAACTTTTTTTCCCTCTCAAAAACACAAATTGAGCTCCTGAACTAGCCCCGAGGAAGAAAAAAAAAACAATCCCAAAACATCACTTCTTCAAAATGAACAATAATATTACAATAATAACTTAACAATTCTATTACACAAGCACATCCATCGTAATTGTGTGTTACATACGTTTTGATTTACAATAGACTATCAGACTGCTAGGCTTACTTTGATTTAAAATCTATAGGGTCATACAGACGTTGAACACGTAGACCAAGCTTTAAGGTTCTGTGATTATTTCTCTTACATGTGGGCGTCAAAAGAGAAATGCTTCCAATGGCACAGATCGACAAAAGCACAAACACATGCATTCGTGATCTAATAGGATAGATCTAACAGATTGTATTAGCTGATTTGATTCGTAATAAGCTCAAATCCGATTGACGGTAAAAACGCTTCCGTAATAAAAGTAAGATAAAAACAAGAAAATTCAGTTTATCTGCTAACTTTCAAAAATCAAAACAGAAATAATTTATTTAAATGATATATTTTTCTATCATAAAATCCATATCAATTTGTATTTGCGAAGTCTCTACCCTAACACTGCAATTTGAACTTCTATATTAACAATGTTAGTTTTTGATATTAAAGTTCTTGCAAAGAATTATAAATTCTTTAATATAAATTTTTAATGTTAGTCAGTATCAGGTGATAATTCAAAATTATTTAAAGGAAAAAAGACTATTTTAAGTGACTTGTATTTTCATTTATACAGGGTCCAATACCTTTGTATTTTCATTTCCTAATCTACTTCTTTCTGATTTGTGGAGAAATATTTTATAATTACAAAGATCCAAATAACTACTGCACTTCTTAATCAGAGAATCGGAAGGATTTACTGTCTATCAAAATATTATTGTTTAACAAAATTATGTTTTGAAAGTAACTTGTAGAAATTATAATTTCGAAAGCTAATAAGTTGTACAACTTTTACTAAATATACTCTTTTAAAATTATCTTTTTAATTACTCGACAAATTTAAATCCTGACAATATTGAATTTAAGTTGATTTATCCATTTATTTTGTAATTAATTATCTCCACAAGTTAAAATACTTAACTCTACAGCTTTCTTAAGAAATAAATATTCCTTATATTGTTCCACTAAGTCTTTACAATTGTCCAACGATAGCCTGTAATATAGCAATCGACAACAACAGAAGACAAATTGTTTCTTCGCCCTCTTTGCTCTACCAGTAGAAATTGATTACAAAAGTAACGAGTTTCATTGATTACACGGAAACAAGATAATGACTACAATACAATGTAATAAAGCATTTGGAAAACGAAATGTCATAATATGTACTTGCTAGCAGACTACTTATACTGAAGTAGATGATCTCCAAAATGCGTATAATGTATTAAAGATAATCATAGTATCTCGCACAAATTTATTATCTTCAGTCCAGCAAGAGGAAAATTACAATACATTTGTTTGATTACTTTTATCTTTTAAATAATATATAAACCCACATAATTATGATACAGGAAACACAAGGAACACAAATTCTTAACCAAACACTACTATGTTTCACAGAAAATAACTTATTCTGCTTCTTCAGACATAACTTATCTTCTAATGTCGTCCAAAGCAATTTAAATAATTTAAATAAACGTAGGGTAATTTAAACAAACACAGGCAATGTTTTTACAATTATTGAAATCATTTCAATAATTGTAAACTTTGCCTATATTTGTTTGTTTATTTAAATTATTTAAACGCATTTATTAATCTTTCTTAGATATCTAAACGCGCTTTTTAACTGTGACTGAGCTTCGGCAGATGTTTTAATTTAAAAATTTAGAGAGACATTTTGTTTGCATTGTTTCGTACAATACAAAGTTTTAAAAAGCAAAGCTATGTAAAAAAAGAAAAAAAAAAAGAAAAAAAAAAGAAACCCACATCAGTTTTAGGACAGTAAGCTTTCAAGAACTTTCAGTAACTTTCAGGAAAGTTCTCTCAGGAACTTTTTTTTTTTATTTTATTAAATAAAATTAATATTTCCAACCCTTTGTTAAACACGAAGTGACTAACAGAGCCCATGTTACTGAAAGAGGATTATCGTTGATGAAAGCAGTTTTTTTTCTCTAAAATTTAAACGACAACTATATTTAATTTTGTGTAGAACAATTTAATTGCAGAAATAAAAATCAGTAATTTGACTTTCAGAGCGTTTCTGGTGGTTTGCATAAAAATTCTGTAAAGGCCTGTATTCTAAAATAATTATAATTGTACTTAATATGATTAAATTTAATGAACTATAATTGCTAAGCATTAGAGATGCCTCAAAAAGATTAAGAGCAGCTGTTGTAGACGGAAGTGCAAAGTTAACCAGAAAACTCATTTATCCGGTCACGAAAAACTGTAATAAAAGGGCAGCTTCCATATACGAACAGTTAAATTCCTTTAAAAGAAATTACTAGAATTTGTTTCATTTATGAAAATGATGTTAAATTTAATTTATTTTACAATAAATGTGAAAAAAAGCAAAATCCGTATTTTTCGGTTATTTCTAAATCAGTATTAAACACAAGAACCGAATATTCATCTTAATAAACTTAGGAATCTCGAATGAATTTGGTAAAATCTAATCCCGCAGCTTTCCTATCTTACTTGGCACCTTTGACCTTAGCTATTCATACTTATTTTCTTAATTAGGCCTACTCACTTCTTTTCAGTATCTTTGCCTAATTAATGTTAAGTTCTGTTTGCCCAAATCTACTTCCCCTTTGCTTTCTGAATTGCTTTCGTAATTCTGTCTTTATTAAACTTCCAATCAGAGATAATTTGCATTGGAATAATTAAAGAAAACCACAGCTAATCCATTGGAATGAAGACAATTACAATCTATTCTTTTGCTACAGATTTTCTGCAAATGAATATTTATAAAGCACAGGCAATAAATCCGTAAGAAAATAACTAATTCATTATAATTACATACAGAATTCATTACAAAAATTTAGAGAAGATTAATATCGTTTACATTAAAACATTCATTTATATGAAATTTGAATTTGAAACAAGTAAGAGAAAAAAGGGTTCTGATAATTTAGGAACACGAACATTTAGATTTGCTGTTGCACCATTAACCCCCGCTGTGGTAACTGGAATGGACTGATCTACAAAACCACTCTACAATTTAGTCTCATTAATGAATGAAGAGAAAGGGAAGAGATAAAGTTAACAGATAAAATTATTTCTTGGTTTCAGAATACAAACTTTAAAGATTGTTATTTTACTTTCATTATTTTTGGAAGGACAATTCATAACTTCTAATAACGATTTTTTTTTTCTACTTAGTCAGAAACAATTAAAAAATATACGAAGAGAAATATTTCGTGGGTAGTACTTCATGCTAAGCATTTCGTTCACAGAGTGATGGTTTTCTTTTTAATTTATAAATATTTCCCAAATATTAAATATTTATGGAATAAAGGAAGAAAGAATCATTTTGTACAAGGCCAACTTAAAAATAAAAGTCACAATCGTACTTCTTTGGCGCGAAATACCAACACAATACAATAATAACGAATATTTAGGAAAATGACTTGTTTTTCTACTTCTATCATACGTTATGCTGTCGTACTATTATCGTAACGCTTTCCTTTTCAGTGCAGTGGCTTATATTGGGGTCATTCCATATCAAATCATCCAGAAATTTTAGGAAATGTCACCCACCCTCACAGAAAACTTTGAAATTTTGTACAATTGAAGTTTACCTAGATATATGAACATTTCCACAATTTAAATGTTGCAGGTTAAGTAATTTTTCAGTAATGGTCTCAAGAAGTTATATGGATCCAGGAACTCAGGTGTTCCATGGACGAGCTCCTTGATAATTTATAAATGTTCCTACAGTTTTTGCAGTAGAACCTTGATTTTTTCTTAATTAAAGAGGAATGTTTATATTTTTATGTTCATGCTCCTTTTATTGAGTAATCATAAGTTTTTTTTTAGAAAAAAAATGTAAATAATTTTTTTCAAATAAATTCGATACCTGGGCATTATATTTTTTTTTAAGGTATTGCTCCCTCATAGATTCCTTTGAAAATTTTACAATATTATTATAAATCTTTCTTTATGTCACACAAAAAAAATCAGTTTGTAGCAATGATGGGAAGTGTAGAAAAAACGCTATATTAAAAAAAAAATTAAATTGATAATTTCTGACTATCATGTCACCTGTAAAGTGAGCACCATAAAAAATACATATGAACAGAAGCGTCTTGTTTTAAGTAATTTAGCTGAAATGTATTCTCTCTATAAAAAGAAGTATCCTGAAGACAAAGTAGGATTTTCAAAATTTGAATCTCTTCGACCAAAACAGTGTATACTCGTAGGATCATCAGGAACACCTACCGTAAGTGTCAACACTTACAGTCAAAATGTTAATCGCTTCTAAATTCCATTTCTATTAAAGTAACATACCATGATCTAATGAAAACAGTAACGTGATATAAATAACCGAGCCTGTATGCTCCGTCTGTGCAAAAAATGCCCCCCCCCCTTCCCAGTTCTTTACTTCAAACACTTAAAAAATGAAATAGAAGACTATGATCCTGATGTGATGGCTCAGTACAGTCAATGGGTATCAACTGATAGAATGGCTTTAAATGTTCAAATCACCACTCTATCAGAATTCTGCGACACACTAATTAAGAAAATTGAAACACTTACTCCACACTCTTTTATTGCTCAATCACAGTCTGATTATCTGAAAATGAAGAAGGAAACACTTGATGAAGGATCAGTGTTAATTTTAATGGATTTCAGTGAAAATCTCCATTTTGTTGTTCAAGATGAAGTACCGGGGTACCATTGTAACAATGGTAGCTACACTCTTCACACTGTTGTTATATATTACAAAAAAAGATCAACAGTTGGAAGCAAAAAATTTTTGTATCATTTCTGATGATCTAGAAAATGATGTGGCCCTTGTGTATCAGACTCGAAGACTGTATTGAATTTTTTGAAGTTTGAATTTCCTGAAATTCCACTTGCTTATGCTGAATATTTCACTGACGGATGTGCTGCACAATATAAAAATTGTAAGAATTTCAGAAATATCTTCTACCATGAACACGATTTCAATATAAAGTGCAGCTGGTCTTTTTTTGCAACCAGCCATGGCAAATCTCCCTACGATGGTATTGGTGGCGCTGTCAAAAGACTTGTCACAAAAACAAGTTTGCAAAGACTATATAAAGATCAAATACTTACTGCATCGCAGGTATTTGAATTCTGTCAGGAGAACCTACAAGGCATTTCAGTTCTCTTTGTTTCAAAAGATGAAATGGTTCAAGTCAGAAATTTTCTTTTCCCACGCTTTGAAAGTGCAAAAACTGTTCCTGGAACACAATCTATGCATCACATTATACCACTATCACCAACCAAGATTGGAGCAAAAAGGCTAAGCTGTGATACTGATTTTAGTAGCATTCATGATTTCTCTGCACTTCCGCCACTGATGCCATTATGCTCTGTGCAGCCCAACTGCTATGTTGCATTTGTATACGACTCTTCTTGGTATTTGGGGATTGTTGAGAAAGTGAATGGTGTAGAAGGAAATGCTACAATAAGGTTCATGCATCCTCATGGACAATCCCCATCCTTCTATTGGCCTGATAATGATGTTTGTAATGTCCCATTCTCACATATTCTATGTGAAGTTGATATCACCACAGCAACAGGCCATACTTATTCTCTAAAAAAAAGTCTTCTAGATTGGTGGAAGAAAAGTGGTCCTCGTACAAAAAAATATTAAATGTGAAGCATTAAAGCATCTTGTCATATATATACAGTAAAACCTCGTTAAGTCGTCACAAGGATAAGTCGTCACTCCGCTTAAGTCGTCGTTTTCCTTTGGTCCCGACAAGGTCTCATAGACAATAATGTAAAATAACCCTCTTTTACTCGTCACCAAATTTAATTCTACTCCGGATAACTCGTCACCCTCAAAAATGGCGAAAAGAATCTTTATTCTCAATTTTGCCTGCTATCTTTTCAGCCCCGCCCCTTCACTCTAAGAAAGCCTAGCCTTTACGGGGAATTTTCACGTGGGAAATTCACTTGGGAAATTACACACTTCTCGCTGCGACTCTTATCAAGAGTAGACGTTTTTCTTGACCGCTACTGAGTGTGATTTTATTTCATAGCGAGTAAGCCCCGAAAATTTAAAAGCGATCGAAATTGTTTTTCTTCCTCCAAATGTAACTGCACTTCTTCAGCCTTTAGATCAAGGGATAATTCTTGACTTTAAGCGAAAGTACAAAAAAATGCTTGTAAAGGACATGATAAAAGCCTTGGATAGAAACGAAAAGCTAGAAGTTTCGGTTTTAGATACGATTAACAATGTGCACAAAAGTTGGAGTTCCATTTCATTATAAAGTGTTTCGAATTGTTAGCAGTAATCAGCACCTTCATCAATCAACACTGTAGGATTATTTTAATGCCAGTAAAAGAAAATAAAATGTGATAAGTATAAAATGTGTTTTTTTTTTTTTTTATTTCCACTCATTCATTTGCATGTATTGATTTCTGAAAATCTTCTTTTTCTCACCGAATCCTACAGCAATTCATAAAAATATTGTATTTCAGTGTTTGTTTTTTTTTGTTTTTGGTTTTTTTTTCAAAAATGCCCACTTCGCTTAAGTCGTCACTCCGCTTAATTCGTCAAAAATGTTCGGTCCCTTGAGTGACGACTTAACGAGGTTTTACTGTAGTTCCAAATGAACCTGAATGCAGATTCATATCTTATATAATGTACGAGTATATTTTATAGTTTGTAGTTTTGTTTTATATTGCAATTTGTTTTTACATTTGTATATTTTTATGCTCACTTATGTTGTTAATATTTCTTGAGTAGTTAACAGTATTTCTATTATTGTGATATTGTGGGAATGTTAATGGCTGAATGGAAATGTTGTCAAAATTCAAGATGAATTTTTTTTTGTGAGTACCATTCATTTCTCAAAATTGATTTTTTTTTTTGTGATGCAAATTTACTAGTCAGTTTCTAATTAAAAATCAGTTTCTAATTTTTTTCAATGATTTTCAGAGGGGAGGGCAAGTGTCCAAATTTTTTTTTTAATTTTACAAAAAAAATTAATCAACAAAATTTTATTTGGCCAATTTTTTCACGAATTTTTTTTTGAGAGTACCATTTATTTCCCAAAACCGATTTTTTTTTGTGAGGAAACTTTACTATTTGTAAATCACTTTGTAATTTTTTCAATGATTTTCAGAGGGGGTCAAGTGTCCAAATTTTTTTTTAGAAATTTAACCAAAAAAAAATTAATCTACAAAATTTTATTTGGCCAATTCTTTCACGATTTTTTTTTTTTGTGAGTGCCATTCATTTTTACAAACTGATTTTTTTTGTGATGAAACTTTACTATTTGTAAATCACTTTCTAATTTTTTCAAGGATTTTCAGAGGGAAGCAAGTGTCCAAATTTTTTTTTTAATTTAACCAAAAAAAAATAAATTAAAAAACAATTAAAACAAAATTTTATACGGCCAATTCTTTTATGTTTTCGTAAACTACATGTCACAATGCATATTTAGGGAAAAAAATTGTCAGCCTACTTGTTTCCATTTAAAAACTGCAGCCAATTTTCAAATTTTCACAATTCGCTTTAATGTACCACATTGCATCAAACTTTATTAAAAAGTGTGTTATTAAAAAAAAAAAAAAAAAAAATAATCTCCAAATCTTAGAGTAATGCTAAATGGTTAACGTTGCTCAACATAGAACTCCATGACCCTTGGGGCGACGGAGATAAGGCTCAAATCATATTTAGCTAAACGTGAAGGTTTGAACGGGTGCCACTTTAAAAATATAAGTGAAACCCAGTCGTTTTTGGATTTGGCCTCCGATTGGTAAAATGATGTGTTGCTGTCTTTTCGGTTGAAAAATTTTCCCCAAGTTTGATTAGTAGTAATAATACTGGTTTGAGGAAAATAAAGCCTCGCGATTTCATTATTCTCCTTTACTGCCAAAAACTCTATTCATGCCACTGTCCAAACTCCATGTACTTCCAAAACTATATTTTAAACTAAATATTAGGTCACTGTATTAAAGACTGTAAAACTATAATCGAATATCACCTTACTTGTGAGGAGCACTTAAAAAGATATTTTCTTTTCTGTATTTATCTTTTCGATTTACAGCCTTCTGCTTATGTTATGTAATGTTATGTTATATTATGTTATGTTACAAATTATGATTAAAGAAATTCGATATACAAAACAAGCAAAAGAAATGAGTTAACGTGCTGACAAATTTCATTGAAAATGTCCGTAAAGCCCAGCACAGAAT
>JAFIDM010009631.1:314785466-314806122 GCA_023159025.1 Thereuonema tuberculata | reverse complement strand
GGAGGCGGGTTAGGGCTGATGATCCCGTAGAAGGGTGAAACAGCTGTTCCCTAATCCTCCCCGTAAAATGAATCAGAAAAGGCAATTGTGTTTTTGTTTATTCTGTGCTGGACTTTACGGACATTTTCAATGAAATTCGATATAATTAAAGGAGCAAATGTAACTATTTGTGCAAAAACTTTCTATGCACATTAGTAAGATATAATAACAAATAGGGTATAATATAAATTTTCTTTTAATATTACTTGCATGATTTTATTCTTGTTTCAACAGCTTAGAATTAAAATTAAATTCAATTAAGTTCAACAGCCTTTTCGGAACTAGTACTTAGTATTCATTCCATTTTTAACTCGGTGAATTGTAAGCCATATTTTCAAATGCAAATACTCGAGAATGTCTAATCTATAGGGAATCAATACTAATAAAGAAAATAATTCTAGAAACTTTATAAACTTTGCATTACAGTTAGTTTGCTTGTAGTCAATAAGAATATAACATATATGATGTCACCTCTACTAAAGTTGATTGCTGATCATTCTGAACCAATCATAAGAGATGTTCTACGATTGATTTAAGTCTACACCAATCCTGATCGACAGCAGCCCCCTCATTATTAAAATACATTATTTATTTGATCCTTCCCTCAGTGTCAAATTTGCTTGAAAAATCCTGTTGTATTGGATGAAACGTCTCAGTAAATATTGTGATAGTATCATAATGGTGTCTCTCATTTTTTTCCAGATTTGAGATTTTCATATTAAATATATTATTTTTTTGTGATTATAAAATTTAAAGAAAGTGAAATAACGGAAAATAGACAATACCTTAGCTTCTTTTCTAAAACCTGATTTTTCAAATACGAGGTAGGTGATGGAGTCATATTTGTAGAAATTCTATTACTAGAATTCTAGTTATATCTATCCCAAATTAATTACGTATTTTTTTTGGGTAGTGTATGATGATTATTACACAATCTTAACTAAAACTTGTTACAATAACATAACATTCAAAGGTATTGTTAAAAATTTGGCAACCTCTTCCTTATCAAGCTCCTACGCGTTGCTTCATTGACTGATTCCAGTTCATTTTCACCTACACCGTCTACTGGCATGTTTCGGTTTACCTAATCAAATGTTTGAGCCATAATACAACCCACATTTCCTGAAACGTACAAGGTGATATCACGGCCACAGCACTGCTTCTCGTGCCTAAAATACTAATTGTCTTACCTTATCCGAACTTTTTTTACTTAAAATGATCTCTAAAACATTGAAATTTTTCGTTACCTCATGAATACTCTTTATAAGGTACCTGAACCATATAACGCCATGTATACCTTTAACGCCACCTATCTAATTCTTCATAAACATAAGAGATGGCGATACTGCACTAAAGTAGTTTGCATTGACATGCCATCTAGTGTTGAAGTGAGTTACTAGCAGACCGCTAACATTTTCGAGTGAAATTACATTTCAACTATTTCGTGTCGAGGACTGGTTCTGAAAGGCTGCTACTATATCAACGTAAGATAAAATATAGATTTTTTAATATTCAGCAAAGATTAACTATATAAAACTATGTATTTTCTTGATTCTTGAAGATTCTACTATGTAGATAAGATAAAGTTATTTTTAAAATTCGGAAATTGTAGACAAACAAGTGTATCATGTGATCCATGTGCTCAGTAGCGCTTTAACGCCACTAATAAACTTTTTATTTTTTGTAAGCTTACTTCTCTAAAGCTTTTTGAGTTAACTGAAAAATATTGTTTTTTGTGGTATTTTGTCTTATTGTCTCATTTCATTTAAAAGGAGGGGATATTCAAATTAATTTTTACATTTCCTCTTTTGGTTTAGCTACAGATTAGAAAGACTGTGTTAATTTCAAGTGAGTTTTTATTATTTTTTACAGAAAGTCAAATTTAGTTGCTTTTTACAGTAATTTTGTACAAATAATGTTTACAATGATGGAATAATTCTTAATTTTAAATAATTTCGTGAATTATTAATTACTAGAATTACTAGAAAGTAGGTGGCGTTAATTGGACCAGGTGTTCCTAATAACGCCAGTTTGCAAAGTTTTTTTATTTCAGTTCTCATACTTCTCCAGTAAAAATTATCATATGTTTCATTATGGTGTGCTTCAAACAGAAGATTAAACTTTCTTGGTCATAATTTTCATGTTTCAATACACCTTATTTCCAGACTTATAAAAATTTCGTGGCGTTATTTCGACAGGGTACTTTATATCAATTATACATATTTTAATCTTTGATATAAGTAGAATCCCTAACATGCTATTTCCTGATGTATTTTTCAGTTTGTCAAACTCCATATAGTGAATAAAAAAATTCTTTTACATTACAAATCAAACTATCCAAGAATTTCATCATATGTATTTGTGCACTTTTTTTACTGTAAATGAAATTTTAAATTTGGTGCACGATGAAATATTTCCCTTTTTTCCAACAATTCTTCCTCTACACGTTAAACTTCTTTTCTTAAAATTTTAAATGTTAAATGAAACTTAAATTTATTACTACATTACGTAATTTATAAGAAAAATTCCTCAAATTAAAAGCAATTCAACGAAAAAATGCTTAACTTCATTTTAATACAAGGAATTAAAAAAAAAATATATTGATATTATGTCCGAAAGGTTATTTTAATTCATCAATGCACTCAATTAAAAAATGAATGAATTTTTTTCTCAATTATAAAAATGTTCTTATAGTTTAATAAGATTAATAGGAAATTAATGATAATTTATTAAATGGGAGCATTAATATGCTGCCATAAATGGATTTACTACAATGAAGCTTTATAAGAGGAATCGGTTACCACGATCAAAGTCAGATCAAATAAGTCTCTCCAAATAAACAATTAAATTTAGCGTATACATATATTACACCTGTGTAGAACTACAAACAGAAGCATAACACAGTAGCATTTATAGAATTTCCTTGGTAGAACTGAAACTTCATGTCTTATTTTAAAACAGAATGTATTGATCAAGAGCCTCTTAATTCGACCAGAAAAAAATATTTCATCAAAAAAACTGAAAAGAAACCCGTTAAAATAATGTACTAGAAATATACCTGTTATTAAATTTTTATAATTGTAGAATCTGATTGGATCGTTGCGATTGACAGCAGCTACGCATCAAAGGCAGATTTTAACAGTGCCGAGCATTTGATTGTTAGTTTGAGATCCGTAAATAAGCCCGAGGATGGTTTTGAGCTGTTTAGATTGAAGCTCGTGCAAAACAGCTGCTTTCACTGGCGGAAAAAAAACCGTTGCATTGATTGGCAGCGACGTGATGGAAGAGACTGGGAAACCGTTTAACTGTTAGGAAGACAGAGAAAGAAAGAAAAAAGTTTTTATTTTGTTCGTTTTTTAAGAAAGATTCATCGTTATTTTATCTGTTGTAAAATCAGGAAATATAATTTTAATTCATTGCATTACACATTAATTTTTTAAAAATTTAATTACAATTTTGCCCTTAAAATTAAAAAAAAAATCCTTAAAAATCGTATGAAAACAAATTATTAAAACAGTTATTTCACTCAACAAATCGTAGTTTTTATCCTTTAATTGCAATTACATAGATGTGCTATAAGATTGTGATTGGAATCTTACACATATTTGGTAATGACTTCACTCCCAAACTCAAAAAATATCTCTTTATTTATGTTTGGTTTCCTTTGTTTTCTTTGTTTAACTTTTTGTTTATTGCGAGCTTTGGTTTAACTTCTTGCGGTAAGACAAACAAGACAAGTGGTAACATTGTGGCCATTTACACTTAAGTGGGAAGATCATCTTTTACAGGTAGGTGGCAGCACTGCTTAAAGGTCACACAAAACTAACAGTGTTCTACACTCATGATACAGTTAACTATTCGTTGTGTATTTTTGTTCGTAACTAACTGAAAGCACAAAGAAGATAATAACAATAACATATGCTTATGTTACATCTATAATAATTTTGTTGTAAAAAAAAAAAAGACAAAATAAAATCTCTTTTATAAAAGTTTTACTTTGAATATTTTTAGAATAGAGACCAGGACAAATCGCGAGCATCTCATTTAGTAATTCTAGTTATGCAATGTGAAAGACTTTAATGAAAAACCCATGAAAATGAATTGTTTATCCCAATCTTCTGCACGATTTAAGATCTGACTAAAATAAACTTAGTGAATTTGATTTTTAACCAAAGAATACATTTTAAATCTTTTTACTCTAAGTGAATTGATTATTTTGTAAGAGCTCTGAAATTTTCCAGAGATGTTTCAAAACTTCTTCGATCAAGACTTTCAGACTCATGGTAGAATAATGTTACTCAGTGTTAGAAAAATGTAAGGTTTTTAGGATGTAACTTGAAACTGGAAGCGCATTTCTTTTTCTCTTATTTCGACTATTTCCCAGAAAGGAAGAGTGAGTTATTTTGCAAGCATCAAAGAAATTGAAATACGATACCTACATGATGAAATACCTGAACGATGCCAAAGGACTGTTCAGTATGCAACTTATGAAACGTCAAACTCAACATCAAAGAAAATGAAAATGATGCAATATAATCAAATATGAAGGGAAATAAGAACATTAAATAATATTTGTTTAACAATTCTTCTTCTTCCTACCTTCAGTAATACATTCCCAGATAAGATTTTGAATATGTATTAATAAGATACATTTTTAATTTTGAAAAACAAAAGAATAATAATAAAATATTTTTAATTTATATTATAATAAATCGAATCAATTCTGAAAGTAGCTTATCAATTTCTTTACCTTTTAAATTTGATCAGATTTTAAAAAAAAAGAGATAAATAAAAAAAACAATGGAGTGACAGAAATTTCTTTTGAAATTTCTTTTGACTTTGGAAGTATATTCAAAACAGTCGTACAGTGCCACTGAGAACTTATAAAAACAAGTTTAAATTTTTCTTTTAAATTAACTTCTTAATTTTGTTCTGATTTCTTTTTATCGAATTCAATAATTCACTTGAGAAATAATACAAAAAGTTTTAAAAAATCAATGAATTATAAATTGTAACATAGAAATTTTGTCCTTTAATGACACTGTCATTTTTCAAAACCAAATCTTCATTGAAATCTCACTTTTGTTCTTTCTTTTATTGTAGATGAGTTTCTTTCACCATATGAAGATAAATGATAGTGACGTCATCTACTTTTTCTCTAAATTCTCTAAATTCCTACGGGTCCTTCTGAAAAAAGAAAAGGAAATTGGAAGAAGAAAAGATCTCGATAGAATTGTTCCCCAAAGATTCAAGTGAGAAAATGATGAACTCCTACCAATGTTCCTCGTTTTGCCAAAAGGGAAATTGTGCTTCTCATGGAAAGAAAAGACCAAACATTATTTTCTTAATTTAAGACTCCGATGCTGCTGTAGTTTGCGTTCAAAACTTCAACAATAACTGAAAGAAAACTCAACGAAGTTAAGATTAATTCGCAACATTTTCTCTTTCTTAAATTCGAGGCTTTGAATTCTATGTTCTTTTGTCGACTGAAAATTATCATAATGTTAGATGAAAATCATCATCTAACATTCTTTTATAATCAATGACGCTAAAGGACTTCATCGATTTTTTAGTCTTCAAGGCATACTAAATTTTATTTTATATTTCGTAAAATACTTTATATAAATTGGATGAGTCTAAGTTACTCCATGTTTAAATTAAAAAATAAAATAAAATATTGCAAGATAAGATTTATCTCTGTGCTTCTCAGAAGCGGAACATTTATGAATGAAATCATCTTTGGAATTTTAAGTAAAGTTTCTTTGCTTTCAGTAAATTACATTCCGTAAGGGAGCAAGCTTACTACCAAAAGAAACATCTCTTTTGCATACATGTCCAAAAAGGATTAGTTCAAGATTTTTATTATATACGAGAATTATTAGTATATTTCAACTTTACTATTAACACAGTTAAATATTCGACATTATATGTTTTGGTTAGTTTACTACAATTTCGAGTTGACTTAAAAAAATTAAAATAAAAATATATAAAAAGCTATTTACATAATTTTACTAATATTATAATTTTCAATCTTTAAATTGCATCTATAGTTATTTAAATTAAAAAGAAAAAAAGGAAAAAAAACTATCGTAAAGAATTTCTTTTCTAAAAATTAATTAATTAAAATTTAAAAAGGCTTTGTGTTAAATAAAATTTTGCAATAATTCTCTTACAAGAGGGAACTGTTCGGAATTTCAAATTATATAACTAATCGGAATATGTGGTTAAGATTAAAAGCTACTTTGAAATGCCTGTGAACTTGGCATCTGCGATTCCATATTCATGCGGTCTTTTTTTATAATGCTATCCAAATAAGATTATTTCAAGATTTTTCTATGAACAAGATTTTTTTTAAGTAAAAACATTACATTATGAGCCTACCTCAGTAGTTGGTAATCCTACAGTATATTTACAATCGCAAGTAAGTTCATATTCGGGTGTTATAATATAGTTAGGATTAGTTATGTCCTTAATCTGAACAAATGCTCATTGATTTGAACATTCCTAATGTAGAATAATTCTAACATTCAAATACTAACAAAAAGCAGTAATAAATCTAAAATACATTTGCGGGCTTTACAGACCTGATAAAAGCGGGAGGTCAGATCAGCATCGCTCTGTGATATGACGTCTCTGGATTCTTTCTCTCCTTTGGGTGCCCAAGTTAATGGATTAGTTCCTTAATTAATTAATATTAAAATCACTCATTTAATTTCCAACTTCCAGCTTCAGTCTTTAGCTGAACTTTAAGTTTATAAACTGGAAATGAGTTTATTAAATGTAATTCATATTTGAATTTGTTTCAATATTACTAAATTTATATAATCCCAAGACAAAAAAATGCATTTTTAACATAAAATTAAGTTATCGAAAAAAATTCATCAAATTGTGAGTTTTAATTTTGCTTTAGTTGTGGCAGCAAGAGTTTTTCTCAAAAAACTCGAAGCTTGTTTTCCGGAAATACTTTGCATTTATAGCTTTTAGAATTGCCTTTCTTATCATCCTCATCATTATTATCACAGTTACTGTAAAGTTGGCTTCACTTTAATTTAAAACCAAAAGTAATGAATTGAAGCTTTGAAAAAAAAATGATTTTAAAAGATTTACTGGATCGGATTTCTATCTAGAATTTGTGGTTGGATCTACAGAACCTACGATGGCGTCTTGATGGAAAGAAAACATTTCGAACATAGTATAAAAGAGAGATAATCTTTGTGCAAAATATATTGTATCAAACTACAAAAAGATCCAGTCACTGGTTCACGGCTATCGTTGTAAAGATAACGTACATGGCATAATTTATTTCACCGCGATACTAAAGTTATTGAAAGAAAAATGCAAGATTTATGTTCATTATTGATATCTATATTTATATTTTATGAATAAATAGGTCAAGTTTGAAAAAGATCTTGTTAAGTTATTAAGAGAAAACGAATACACAAAGATTTTACAAACATTATTTCGTATCGGTATGTAGTTGATGAGGAGGAAATATATAATAGTGTTTTAAAAAAAGAAATAATCAAGAAAATATTTCATAAAATCTCACACTACATTGTTATTTTTCTGTTGACATCATTGGTTTCGAAGGACTTCGGTTCATCCAAAACAAAAGTTTACGATATGTTCCCAAACAAACTTAAAATTTTCTCCAACTAAGAGGTTAATTTAACAAAGGATCGATAAACGAATGTTAATGCGAATCCGTTGATCACCTTAACATTGTATAGGTGTCGTCGGCACAGCTTTCGAAGTTTGAAAATGTATCGTGCTCAGATGCATTTCACAATAGGTGAGGCTTGTGGACAAAAACCTGTAAAGTGAAGATAAAGAAAGGTTTGGCCAACATATTTGAACCCTAAAACATACTTCTTCGTATTAAGTCTCTGGACAAAATGGAGCACGGATAGTAACATGTGTGGCAGTTAAATGTGTCTTATTTAACAGAGTACTCTAATGCCTAAACCTGTGCATTTACATATTTACAGCATTTAAGGATCAAATTAGACTTTTGTTTTATTTCACAGAATTGAAATGTTAAATTATACATTCATATTAAAGTTTCATTAAAATCTAATTGAATTCATTGAAAGATTATTATTAGATTTTGCTTTCATTAATTTCTCCATCAATTATATTTGAATAAATTGAATAAATTTAATATATGTAAAAGTTTAAAATCTATTTAAATAAGAATGGGAGAGACCATGTTTACTAGGTTACAAGTGTTTAGCTATTTCACGCTTTATTGACGATCATCATCTGGGAGTAGTCACCGGTAAATAACGAAATCTCACTACGGAGGTCATTAAGAATCATGGTAGGTTATAATATAGCATCTCCAAACTTAAAAAAAACAAACACAATAAATACGTAATAAATACGTAATAAAAATTAAAAAAGGAATTCATATGCTGGCATTTCCTGTACGCATTGGTGACTACTCCCAGCTGATCAGCGACAATAAAGCCTAAAACAGCTGTTCTGTGAGTGTAAATCCATTGTTATTTATGTATTTTAGAGATTTTTTGCATACAGAAAATTCATTGAGGTTGGCAGAATGACAGCACATGAGTTCCTTAATATACGTATTCTTTTACTTATTCTTTATTATGTGTTTATTTTCTGTTTTGTTTTTTTTTAGTTTTGGAGGTACCACATTATTACTTACCATGATTTAAAATATATTCTTTAACAAGATATTAATATATAGAGATAATATTTTGCTTTATTATTTTATTATTCAATTAATTATAAATAATTATATTTAGTATAAATTTTTGTTATTTAACTTTTATAATTCATGTTAATTGATTTTTTTTTTCATTCTTCATACAACTTCAATGGCGTCAAAAGACAAATTCTTTATTGTTTGTAATAACTATAACAAAGATTAAGCTGACATTTCAAAATTGATTTATTTTTCAACATCGACTTAATTATATGTCTTAATCCAAAAAAATTCCTGAAGCTATTATGTCCTGGAAATATTGTCGACTCACGGGAATTCAGTTTGAAGGGATTTAGTTTTCAACCAAACGGAACTGAACCCCCACCTGGAAATCGACAGGGAGTCAGGAAATTGAACGGACTTACTCTTCTCCTTTGGAAATTGCCCCACTTAACAAGAGAAAACTCTGCTCAGAATAAACTCAGTTTACTACGAGTAGAAAGAAGCTTTTGCAACAAAACGGATTTTCTTCAATTTCATTTTTTCTAAATCTTAAGGAAATGGATTCACTAAGGCATCAGATAGTTTCCACCAGTGTCAATTATTTTCTAGGAAGTGAATTGTGTGTTGTTGTTTTTATTTAGCAAGTAATCTAAGAAAACTATTATATTAAGTGCAGAAGATACCATTAAATGCTCTGTATATTCGCTCAGTTAATTGGAATGTTCTAATTACCGCTCACTATAAATCCCACTTAAACGACTTTTATGGTTTAGATAAAACAAAGCAGTCTTTCCAAACGATTACTGCTCTGAAAAAAGCACAATCATAAAAGACTATTGCAACTTTTAGGATTTGAGCGCATTGATTTTGTGAGCCTTGCTAATCACTGACCAATTGTAATTTAGATTTGTGAATAAAAAAATATTTTCAAATTCTACAGAAGTAGTGCAGTATCCTATCTCGACGATACACAGAAGCCTTGATAGGTTGCCTACACTAATATCTTCCTTTTATTGCCTAATCAAGCATCTAGGCAAACTAGTGTGCAGATCGTAGATGTAGTATGTAGATCAAGATGTCATATCATGTAAGGGTAGCCCCCCCCCCCCTTACGTGGTGGGTGAGAATTGGAGAGTAGTTGGTTTTCAAAGAAATTCATTGGTCATTCGAAATGGCAATCAAACGTTGACTTTTCAAATATTGCCAAGAGACAGCTGTAGAGTTGCAAAATTATTGATAAGAAAGAGATTTCTAATATTTATTGATCAAGTGACATATTATAATTTAGAATAAATTCTCGAAAATTCCTCCAACAACATCATCAACATCGTGTGTGAACATGGCGTATTGCTCCTCTGAATGCATCTAGACGTTCGTTTTTGCTGACAGTAACATCCAGAAATATTGTAAATTCAAATAGCTCTATCTCGTAAACCATTCGGAGCAGGATACATGTTGATATCAGTGAATTTTCTTAAAATGACTAATACTGTGACCTCCCAGACTATTGATCTTTCCTCCTGGGACATTCTTGTATAGTAGTTCTTCTCCTACAAAGGAAACAAGAGGTGGATGACAGGATCTCTTCAATTTATCGATATTTTACTGATAATTGTCCCCCACTATTAATTTCTGTATAAAGAGAATTTGCAGAAATGAAAATTCTGCTCTCGTCATCGCATAATTTTAGTTAGATAATATTAGATGTTATCTTGTCTTAATCTTTGATTAAAAATAAAAATGATGAAAATTTCTATTTTTTTCTATTGTCCTAGTTATTAGTGTTTGACTTACATTGATTGCTACTATTTAGTATTAAATATATAATAAAAAATAACTTATATTTATATAGTTGTGTGATCTGGTGTGGGGATGACCTTGAAGGAAACTGAGATTTTAATATCTTATTTCATCTTAAGCATTACTGAGTCTCAATGTCCTGTCAGCTAAGGAAAAGAAGAGCCAAGGGCACCATTATTGCACTGTGCTTAGGGCATCAGCAGACCTTAATCCGGCCCTTACTGGCAGACATCATAATGAACGAAATGAATGAAGTTCTGCTTCGTCCAAATATGGAGTACAGAAAATTCAATCTTACCTCCTACAACCATTTAGCATCGCCCATTACCATGAGTAAAATAGAACGTTACACATTGGTATGATAAGTAACTCTTTTCAAAAGCTTGTTTTGTTGCTCTTCTCAAGCTCACTTAGTTATTTTCAGAAAAAAATACAAAAATACAAAACTCCTCTTCTAAATTCTATAACATCTACGGTACATCACTCGTCTAATGGTTCTGACGAGCAAATTTAATCCCTTGCATACCTGAACAAGTTCCTTCCAAATTTCAAGTCAATCGGATAATTCTTTCGGAGTGCAACTATTTTATTATACAGATAGTATTAATAGCGCACAGTCTTGGTAGATACAGAAATGAAATACATCGACTTTTAATGTTAGACCTTATTTGTTAGATGTTTCTGATATATTTTTTTTACTATAAATATTAAATTCGCTCCACAGAATTCAATTTTTAGTTCGACAGAATCTCGATTCGCGAAGGTTGTTACGTTCTTGAACTTCGTCCTATTCAAGCAGAAATTTATTCTGGCGTCGGATGTATTTGAACGAATTTCTTCTTCGACAAAGTTAAAACGAAGTTAGAGGATTTTTTTGTCATAAGGTTATTTTCGCAGATTCTGCTTTTCTTCAGCAAGAGGCAACTGCTATAATAAATGCAATGGAGCAAATAATTGTTTTAATTCGCAGAGGATTTAAATAATTTCACGGTTGAGAAAACGATTGTTTCAAATCGGCAGCTGTTAACATTCAGAAGCAAATAAATGAATGCTTTACTTTGTAATCGACTCTCAACCACAATATGTCTGATTTCAAATAAAAATGAAATCACCGGTTTTTTTTTTACGTATTTGTTAAAAACCTTTTAAATTAGTTTTGTTTGTTTCTGTCTCAAAAATTCATAAAGAGATCATTAAAATTTATGAACCACGTCAAAACTCATCTAAAA
Organism: Thereuonema tuberculata; assembly: GCA_023159025.1. NCBI lineage: Eukaryota > Metazoa > Arthropoda > Chilopoda > Scutigeromorpha > Scutigeridae > Thereuonema > Thereuonema tuberculata. The sequence goes on along the minus strand of JAFIDM010009631.1, from coordinate 314,794,380 downwards.
CATTCATTAAGAGACTCACAGTTAGTTCTGAAACAGCTATTTTATAAGCACTAAATCATCACAAAAAAAGTTTTTATTTTACTTGTATAAAATGTTGCAACTTTTAATTATACTAAACGTTCTCTGCAATTATATTAAAATTGTTGTGATTTTTAGTTATACATAATATTGTTTTTTGTTTTTTTTTAACAACTTGCTATTATTTTTAATTGTACGATAAATACGTGAAGACTGAATATTTTTTAACAACAATGGAGAGATCGAATTGTTTAGCAATTATTTGATTACTGTTCATTTTTTTCTTTTGAGACACCACTGCGCTTCCGATGAATATTTATTTAAGCAAAAATTTCAATCCAAAATTTTCACATTCTTGGAAAGCTTGTGAAAAAACAAGAAAACAGGAAGACTGAAAATAAAGAAATGTGTAAAACCTGTGCATCTTTAGAAACACCCAATTTACAATTTTGGAAATTGATTCTAATTTTTAAAATGAAAAGTTATTTAATTAAGACAGCTAAATTTAAGACAAATTATCAATTTATATCAAGAATATACAAAGAAATTTACCTAATTTGCGCTCACCAAATCAGTTTGTGGCAAATCTCGATATAATTTAAATACAATCATCTTTTAAAGAAGTTATGTTTATTTGTCTTAAATCTTTGAAAGAAATTTAAAAGAAATGTTCAGCTGAAAACATTATTATTCTAAAATAAAGACGACTTATGTTTTACGTTGAATAAAAATGTCTCTTCTTTTCTTAATTCCAAATAACATCTAAAAATATTCCAGCACTTATCGTCTGTTGATTCATACAACTGATCCATTTGGCGGATAGGATTAGCTGTTAATGGGAATGAGGATTTGCAGATAGCAATGGTATAATAATAATCCTCTGTTGATACTCTGGCCTCTCATGAGACTTTTAAGTAACTGTTCTCCATCAGTACATAATTCATCGTCGAACCACGGAAGCAACTCATTTACTCCGGAAGTCCTGACATACGTTCAATTTCGCTAATTAATGTATGGTTTGATAAAGCCAGAGTTATCTACATTGAGGAACAAGTTTTCCAATCTGCTTTTCCTCCATTTAAATTTGAGAATATCAATTGAACCGAACAATCGTTTGCTACGATTCCACTGATAAAAGTACAATTTCAAAGTATCATTAATCTATCCTTTTATTTTTTAATCAGTCTTATACAAGTTTCCGTTTATAGATCATTTGCTAACGGAATGAGACTATGGAAAAATATTCGATTTTATTCTGTATTACGGTGGAATGATTATGCCTTATTGTTACTGATATTATTTATTGAACTTGAGGAATTCCGTGAAATGAGCAGATTGCAAACTTTGGAAAATATTAAAGTATCACTCTCCAAACAAACCATAGAATACATCAGAAAAGCCAAAAATGAAAGGATTCTTTATTATTAAGTTTACAGGAACATTTTGGATCTTGTATTTTTCGGTAGCATTAAATCTTTACATTTTACATTTTTTTTAAATTTTCTTATTGCCTATCAATTTCTTACGCTAAATCAAAATTTCCCAATAATTACACGCGATTCCATTCATTCCGATGAAAGCAAGCAGATGTGGCACTCCTAATAGAACATTAAACTTTCTTAGAGGAAATTATTCTATTATACAAAAGCGTTATTTTGTTTAAACAGAAGGATGGCTCCTTCTTTATTAGAAGTAACGATGATAGCACATTAATTATTTAGAAACTATTATCCTGTTATCTTATCCTGCTAAAGATGGATGAAGAAATCAGTCTTCATTAATATTATTTTTTTCTTTCTAAATCACTTATTTGTAATAGATCAAAAAATTAAAAAATCTTATATTATAACAACGTTATTCTGTCTGTCATAAGACTAAGTTTTTCCAATTTTGTGACCAAACTATAAGAGATAGATTGGTCATGTAAATGGATAAAATGTAGATCTTTTTAAGACAAACAAAATGCTACAAAAATCTTTCGAAAAAAGTTTTTGGTTTCCAAGATGGCACCTTTTAAAGGGTCCAATTTTGACTTTTTCTCAATTTAAACGAAAAGTATAAAAGTTGGAAGAGAATATGTTCTATCGAACGGTACATCAGTCATAACAAACGTTTCTGCGTTTGGAAGATAGATGCAAAATGAAGCGTTTTTGCGGCAACCCCTCGTGTGAGTGCCAACGCGCAATACAACTGAGTTAAGCGTTGAAGCCCACAACGATCTGGGAAGTCATGTATTCTCCGATCTCCATATTAATTTGCTAAATAAATAAAGGTTGTTTTTTTTTATTATTTACATGCATGCAAGGGTTCCGGAGCGAAGCGACGGTGCCCGTCTAGTAATTAATAATAGAGAATCTGTTGACATACAATTCTTACAATGCAAGTTTGATAATAAATTGGAAGCAATCTTCCTACTTAACATGCTATGGAAAGTTTTTAAGTTCTTAAGGCCAATTTCGACATAGCCTTATAATCAAGGCGGCGGCCTTGCATGAGGTAGATATGTCGGTACCTGGATTTGAATCCCAGCACCAGCATGGATATTTATTTCCTTTCCTGTGTTTGTCAGCCTCTTCTTCACTTTCTCTTCAGGTTTGAAGTGATTCCATAATGGTTTCCTGAGAACGGCTTGGAAAACCACTTCAGTACTTAGCAGTAGGTTTAAAATGCATCGCCGAAAACACTGGTCAGATTACGAGATTAGATCACTTCCCCTTAGTTCATAGGGGAAGCCTTCGTTCAGCAAGGGAGTGACAAAACGGTAGTTCAAATATTTAAAAAATGCATTTTAAGACATGAGATATTAATAGAAAAAAATAATGTACTAACATTGCAGATTTTTGCTTGTTCTTTCATTTCCATATCACAATTCCACAAATTTTGTTCTTAAGGTGAAGAAACACAACATAATTAATTTCTCAAATTTCATTTCTAAAGAATATTAAGAACGAAGACCTTATAAAGATAAGATAGAATCAACATCTATTATTAATGAAGCGCGCGCCAAAAATTCGATTAATCTGGTGTTTAGGCAATTAACTATTGTTTTAACATAATGGAGCAGAAAACCAATTAACTCGGTGAAACCATATTAATTTACTGATTATAGTTTCAGAAGGCAAATATCCGGAATTGTCATCCTTATAAATTTAAACTTTTGTCGTTTTAAAAGGCTTTTTTAATCTGAAGCGAATATAGATCATTCTTCAAAACTTCAGTTTGTTTTTAAATGATATTAATCATACTTTATACAACTTTAAATTTAATTATTTTTTTACAAAGCAATTATTTTTTATGAAGAATGTAGATTTAAGAGACCGCATAATGGTATATTTTGTCCTCGGTAAAGCTACACAATGCTATTTACAGAAGAGAAAAAATTAAAATTAAAATACGAATTATTAATTAACGGTACGAATTTCTTGCCAGGCATTCGTTTAAAAAATATTGATTGGTTTATATTATAATTTCGATAACACGATTGCATTATCAATGGAAACCTATTGACTGTTTGCTACTGCAAAGTTGGAGTCCATGATTATAGCGTTATTAATTCATATTATTGGCAGTGATCATTACGATCGAATGTCAAAACAAAAAGTAGTTACGATATTGAAGGAAATATCATATTAAATTAATTAAATGAATGGCTTGCAAATTTAGAGAACCTCCAGATGTTCATCTAGATCTTATTTCTTTTATTTATTTTTTTTTCATTTATGGTCATGTTTTATTTTATATTTCTATATTTTTTTCCATTTAGAAAGCGACTGTATGTTCAATCGATAAAGGCTGTTTTGTTTTTACAATTTTATTTTTAAATTACTTAGTGAAATATGAACTCGATGGCTTGAACAAGTGAAGAAAAGTGAAGGCAGAAAAAATTTTCCTGACAATGCTGGTAAGATATCGATAAAATTGGAATTAAGTATTGTAGCCTATATCTCTAAATTTTTGTTATTTAAACATGACAATTCTGAACTTGACAGTTTAACTTGAAATGTAGTCGACAATCAATCAACTTCAGTGTATTGTTACCGCTTTAACAATTGTATTTATTGTAGCAGCAAAAATCGAATTTTATATAGAGGTAGCATTATGTTGATGGAGCGAAGGTAACGTTCCTCATCACACTTCAAATGTAATATACAGATATACTTCAAATATAATATACAGTTATATTTCAAATGTAATAAGCTATAAATTTCACTGTCACCAACTATAGATGCTAACTCTATGGAATAGAAATTTATAAGTTTTAATTTCGAATTTTTAATCGACAAAGAAGATGTTTTATTTAATATACTAAATATTAAGTATTATTCAGTTTCGATGTGAGGTTTTTTTTCTTTTTTTTACTCTTTCTAATCACTGTCGAGAATTGTATATCATTGATATATTTTATATAAAAAGATTAGCTAGGTAAGAAGGCAGATAAGTAATATTCATTCCATCATATTCAAGTATGATTCAAGTTACTCTTCAATTATTGAAGAATAATTGAAGAAATAATTATTTCATTTACGCTTCTTCAAATCTCAAATGAGTTAATGCAATGGTTAATGCTTTTGATGTCAACCAATAATAATAGCGTCCCTATAAACTTTTCAGGAAGAATACTAAGAACAGTTACGAATTTACTATATCTAAAACTATAAAATATAGTATGTTTCCATGTAAAACTTTTTACTGTTGTGGAATCTATTAGTTATACTTAAAATAAAAAATATATTTTGCCTGAGAACCTTTTTACACTGATATTTGCATACAATTTGAAATAGTGAGGCAATTGTCTCATTAATTGCTGAACAGTGCTTTATAGATTCCATTTTTCGGAAACTTAATATAAAGATGATTATGTACAATGCCCAATATAGAATAAAATATAATAATAATAATAATAATAATAAGATCTTTTTATTACTACAGAAATGATTAAAAAGCGAGTAAAAAAAGTCAAAAACTGGACATCACCTGGAAATGACCAATTGCATGGCTTCTGGCTCAAATATCTGACTAGTCTACACCCGATCATAGCCAAGCAATTTAACGAAATTTTACAAAGTGGAAATATAAGTGAATGGTTAACAACTGGCAAAACTTATCTTATCCAGAAAGATCCAGCAAAAGGTGCGACACCTGGAAACTGTAGGCCTATAACATGCTTGCCAACATTATTTAAATTGTTAACTGGTATCATTGGTGATAATATTCAAGACTTTTTGGAGGCAAATAATATCCTGCCTGTAGAACAGAAAGGAAATAAACGAAATAGCAGAGGTACAAAAGATCAACTTCTAATTGATAAAATGATACTAGAAAATTGCAAGAAACGAAAAACAAACTTACATATGGTCTGGATTGACTACAAAAAGGCATTTGATTCATTGCCTCACAACTGGATCATAAAGTGTTTGGAAACAATAGGAATTAGTAAAAACATTACAGTATTTGTTAAAAAAACAATGAGGAAGTGGAAGACACAACTAATTGTTGGAAATGAAGAATATGGACTAGTTAACATCAAAAGGGGAATTTTTCAAGGTGATTCTTTATCACCACTATTGTTCATCATTGCCATGATCCCCCTTTCAATGATTTTAAAGAAAACAAACCTTGGCTATCAAACTTCCAAAAATTCAACAAAAATTTCACACTTACTTTATATGGATGATTTGAAACTTTATGGAAAATCGGACGCTGAAATCCAATCACTTGTTAACACTGTCCGCATCTTTAGCACTGATATCTCTATGGAATTTGGACTAGAAAAATGTGCAAGTGTGGCATTAAAAAGAGGAAAAATTTCGCACAGTTGGAATTGAAATGCCAAATGGTCAAAATATTAGAAACAATAATGATAAAGCTTACAAATACCTTGGCATTTTGCAAATGGATAATATCAAGCATGGCCAAGTTAAGAATATCATCAGTAAAGAATACGTACAAAGGGCCCGAAAGCTATTAAAAGCAAAATTAAATGGTGGGAATACTATCAAGGCCATCAACACTTGGGCAATACCAGTTATAAGATATACTGCTGGTATCATCAACTGGACTCAAGCTGAATTGGACCTTTTGGACAGAAAAACAAGAAAATTAATGACAATTCATCATTCGTTGCATCCGCGCAGTGACATTGATAGATTATACCTACCCCGTCAAACTGGAGGTAGAGGATTACTGCAAGTTAAACAAACAGTAGCAGAAGAAAAACATGCACTGGCAGATTATGTACAAAGCAGTCAAGAACAAATGCTTATTGCAGTTACAAAACAAAATTTACTAAAAGTAAATAAAACAAAACAAGATTATCGACAAAATGCAATTAAAACAAGGATAGAAAGCTGGCAAGATAAAAAATTACATGGCCAATTTCTTAAAAACATCAAAGGAAAAGTAGATATGGATAAGACCTGGTATTGGCTTACGAATGGAACATTAAAAAAAGAAACAGAGGGCTTAATTCTAGCTGCTCAAGAACAAGCTTTACGAACAAATGCAATTAAAGCAAAAGTTGAAAAATCGTCAACGGACTCAAAGTGCAGATTGTGCAAAGAATCTGAGGAAACAGTGGATCATATTCTCAGCTCATGTAGAAAAATTGCACAGACGGACTATAAGACGCGGCATAATGCAGTTGCAAAGATGATTCACTGGAACATCTGCAAAAATTATCACATTGCAACAACAAACAACTGGTGGGAACATACAGTAAACAATGTGACTGAAAATGATATCGTGAAAATACTGTGGGATTTCAGAATTCAAACGGATAAGATCTTAGCACACAATACGCCAGATTTGACAGTGATAGAAAAGAAACAGATATGACTAATTGATATAGCCATACCTGGTGATAGTAGAGTGGAAGAAAAAGAACTGGAAAAAATCACACGGTATCAAGACCTAAAAATCGAGGTTCAACGATTATGGCACAAGCCGGCAGTGGTGGTTCCAGTGGTTATCGGCACACTGGGTGCTATACCAAAAAACCTTGGTAAGCACTTACAAGATCTAAATATTGACAAAATCTCCATCGGTCAACTCCAAAAAGCCGCACTGCTTGGATCAGCACATATTTTGCGCCGATACATTACGACATCCTAGATTCTTGGGAAGAATTCGATGCGTTTGAAGGCCAACACCAGCTAAAGAACTGGCAGCTGTGATACACATTGTTTTGTAGTGTCCTATAATAATAATAATAATGAAGATGAAATAAATGTGAATCAAATTAAGGTGTCCCTATGCAGAGAGCTCTGAAGAGAGAACCAGTGGGCAAAACAACATCAAACTTCAACTGTATACATTTCAGTTCAGAACGAAAAGATTTCTACAATAAAACAAAGTTCCAAAAAATACCGACAGGGATACGGCGCTGCGAGCGGCACCACTTGTTGATCCATAGCGCACACCTAAGGCTATGGTATAGCCATAGGCATCGAATCAAGGCATCGAATCAAGTATAAAATTAAGTGTGAGGCTGAGACGTTCTCCGAAGACAACAACATTGTTGCAAGATGGAGCACTTTCCCAGCTGCTGCGACAACATTTCACAGAAGATAGAATCATCAGTCGCGCATTCCCAACAAGATGGCCATCACTTTCACCAAATCTTAAGCCCTATGATATTTGGCTTTAATGTCTCAAAAGCATTGTTTATCGGGACAACGTTCTTCACCTGGCAGATTTGAATGAAAGAATCGTACTGCACACGCGAAACATCTCTACCGTTCAATTGCGTTCAACTGTCGAACAAGCTTGTCACTCGGTATCAGCTTTTCGTCCTGGAGAACACTGAACATTGTCTCTGACTGTAACTCAGTTCTCAGCACTGTTAACCACTTTTACATAATGTATAGAGTGAATGAATAAAAATCACTCGATAACATTTGGTATGCAGTTGTTTACGGTTCCTTTCTTATTCGAACACCCGTCCATTTCATATTAATCTAATTGATACCATCAGGCAGCGCCGTATTTCCCCCTGTCGGTCATTTTTATAATTAATTTTCTTATTGCAGAAATCTTTTTCCCTTGACCTAGAATGCATATATGGACCAAGGCTCAAGACTGTTGTTTAGCCCACTGGTTATCTCTCAAGGGCGCTCTGTACAGGGCTGGGTCGTGAATCTCCCTTGTCAGTTGCCTGTCATTAAATTAGCACTAGAAGATCTTAAAATTTGACGACCAAGCAAGAGTGAAGTCCATGGAGTTTTGTTATATGGTAAATCTTTTGCCTGTGTGTGAATGTCAGCCGTGTGGTAAAACTGTAGCTAATATACAGTAGTTATTTGCACAACGCCATCCAAGCTAGAAATACTATACTGGATGTTGAAGTAATAATGTACGAATTTGAATCACTTGTATAGGGCTGTTCAAGTATTACGTAAGTATTCAAGGGAGGGGGGAAGTGGGTTTAAGCTTAGCTTATTTTTGCTGACAAGGCGGACGAGGAATCAGAGCAATGCTTACATAAGATAGGCAAACATTCTTTCCTCAGTAATTCATATGTACTTTTATATTTAATCTGTTACATTTTTAATTCAGGAGTGAATATCATGTATTCTTAATATATTACAAAAATTTGTAAGATAATTTACAATTATTAAAGTATGAATGAATAAAATAGTTAAAATTTTGATATAATTTTGACTGTTTTATTTTATTGTTCAGTGGTATTTACTGTTAATGATTTGGCAAATCTTACGTAATCACAAGGGGAAGCAGTCGGGCATCTGCTTATTTTTGCTGACAAGAGGGAGGAGGGGTCTAAAATATCTAGCATAGGCACATTTTTAGATCTAGAAATAGAAAAATCTATATTTTCTATTCAAATTTGGAAACTGCTAACTCTAAAACTTAAAAGCTACTTTTATTACATTTCTTATTT